>BKCP01006072.1:156272-168485 GCA_008636005.1 Striga asiatica
TTCCGCTATGCACATTAAGTATTGAACTTGCATTTTAATGAATTTCAGATTTCAAGTTTTTACCATTATGAGAAATATGATTATGGTATTTTAAATGCAAGTTTAAAGGAAATCTATTTTATTTATGTCTAAAGAAGTATTAGACAAAAGTTTAAAGATAAACGGATTTTCAAGATGATGAGTTTGAGTAGCATCCCGAGTTAGTCGCAAAAGATTTCGAAAGAGTTAAGTATTTTCGAAGTAAAAGTTGCGAAAAATTTACTCTGATAAGCGGGGTGTTACACGTTTTTCCCGATCAGCTCCCGGGAGGACCACCTAACCGCCAGGTGGAGTTCACCATCGACTTGGTCCCCGGAGCAGGACCAGTGTCGAAAGCGCCGTATCGCATGGTGTCGAAAGAGCTTCAGGAGTTGAAGGCTCAGATTCAGGAGCTTTTGAGTCTCGATTTTATCCGACCGAGTGTATCACCTTGGGGAGCACCTGTCCTCTTTGTCAAGATGAAGGATGGGTCTATGAGGATGTGCATCGACTACCGGGATTTGAACCGGTTGACGGTGAAGAACAAGTATCCGCTTCCTAGAATTGAGGACTTATTCGATCAGCTGAGGGGAGCCAGTGTATTTTCCAAGATCGATCTCCACTCTAGTTACCATCAGTTGAAGATCAGAGAGGCTGATGTGGCCAAGACCGCTTTCAGAACTAGATACGGTCATTATGAGTTCGTTGTGATGCCGTTTGGCTTGAGCAATGCGCCAGCAGTATTCATGGATCTCATGAATCGTGTCTTCCATCCATTCCTGGATCAGTTTGTCATCGTCTTCATTGATAATATTCTGGTCTATTCCTGTAGCCCGGAGCAGCATGAGTTTGGAGACTCTTAGGCATGAGAAGTTGTACGCCAAGTTCTCCAAGTGCGAATTTTGGCTCGATCGAGTGGCTTTTCTAGGTCACATTGTCACTTCCAGAGGGATTGAAGTAGACCCGAGTAAGATTGAAGCCGTTAGGAACTGGTCGACACTGAGAAATGCTACCGAGGTTCGGAGATTTCTCGGTTTGGCAGGCTATTATAGACGTTTCATTGAAGGGTTTTTGAAGATTGCCCTACCCTTGTCCCGTTTGACGAGGAAATCGGTGAAGTTCGAGTGGGATAATCATTGTGAGTCGAGCTTCCAGGAGCTCAAAGCGAGGCTTACGATGGCCCCAGTGTTGACTATTTCAGACCCCACACAGGGTTTTACTGTCTATAGTGATGCCTCGAAGCAGGGTCTAGGCTGTGTTTTGATGCAAGACGGCAGGGTTGTGGCTTATGCTTCTCGTCAGCTAAAGCCGCACGAGGTGAACTACCCGACTCATGATCTTAAGTTGGCAGCAGTGGTTCACGCCCTGAAGATTTAGAGGCACTATCTGTATAGAGGCCACTGCGAGATTTACACAGACCACAAGAGCTTACAGTATATCTTCACCCAGAAGGAGCTCAACATGTGCCAACGGCGATGGTTGGAGCTGGTGAAAGATTATGACTGTACCATTAACTATCATCCGGGCAAGGCGAACGTAGTTGCCGACGCCCTTAGCCGGAAGGGAAAGGGCGAACTGACCTGTATGATCACTCAGCAGCGTCAATTGATTCATGAGTTCGCTCGGATGCAACTAGAAGTGGTCGAATCACCTCCTAAGTTGCCAGTTATGGGAGGTATTCCAGCGATGAGAATGTTGTTGGGTTCGCTAGTACCGTACGGGCTTTAAGCAGCGGAATTTAAAATTTTTCAAAGTAAGTATTTATCGTATAAATACAACACCCGTACATACTAATTGCGAATTAACTGATCGTCATCTTTAAAACATGCATCATATACAAATTTTGATTTGTTATATAAAATAAATACAAATACAAAATATTTACCGAATGTCTTGAACTCCTTCAACGACGATGTGGATTGTGGGAATCGGTTCCCGGTTTGATAACTTCAACGGATTGATGTTACTCACTTTAGGAATTCAAATGTCTTCCCTCTAAACGTATCCACCCTATGAAGCCCGGTTCCGACGACCTTCCTTCGCTAGTAGGAATGTCTCGGTTTTCTTGTATAGGAATATGTATGAATTTTATTTTGGGAATTTTCAAGAACTCTTTCTTGATGTTTATGAAGAACTATTCTTCTTTCTAACACTTAGAAATTTTAGGAATGAATTCACCTTAAATGCAAAACCATTTTGCATCTATTTATACTAAACATTTTAGCATAAAATAATCAACATTTAGTAATATTTAAATAAAATCAGATTTTATTTAAATAATATTTACTAACTATTGACTTTGAATTTACTAACTATTGACTTTGAAAATAATAAATAATGTTAAGTGGTTCAAACCACCTTTAACCACCATTTTATTATAATCATATTTATTATTTTAATCCTTAAATCATATTTAAAGATAAAAATAATAATAGAATAATAAATCTTGAGAATCTTTTCAAGACTTTATTATTATATTCATTTTCCCAATTTACATCCATATTATAATAATCATATTATTATTATTTTGGTTTGGAAATTTAAAATCCAATTTTAAATTCCAACATATTAATTTAGTAATTACCTTAATTACTAAAGTAATATCCAAAATGTAATTAATCAATCTTATTGATTAATATATTCCTTTTAATTGATATCTAATCAAATTAGATTATGTCAATTAATTCTAACTCTTTAGAAATACAATTTTTCACCTTTGTTCATAATAGGTGTGACCTTTTAGGTTCACCTTAATACTAGTAGTGGGTTTACAACTCTTTGTAATTTGAGTTAATCACATTAACTCTTATTCATGAATTAACCCTTTAATTCAAGAACCCACATATCATGGGAACACCTAGCAAGTAGCATGAATCTAGTATTAAGTGAATAGCGAGTAAACCTATTCCGATTACAACTCCATACATGTAAAATCCTTTCGACATCTAATTTCCCGATTAAGTCTTGGGTATGATTTTGTCGAAACCCAAATTGACTTAATAACTATGATTCTATTTCAAGTTTATTAACCCTGTTATGAATCACTATTCATCTCTGCCTTGGCCAAGGACTTTGGATTAATAACTATGAAACACATAGGAAATTCACTTATCTTCATAAGTGTCGAATCCTTTATTGGCCACTAACAAACTTCCATACATATTAACATAATACCCAACTTATCCCTTTAAACGATAGTGCTAGCTACCAAAAAGATAAATCAAAGTAGAATGTAATATGCACAAAGTTACCATTGTGCCTCAAGTCTTAGGATTAGTCATGTACTATTGTAACATGAAAATTCTTATTCGACTGAATAAATTCTTCATTAAGAATTTTCATACGGTCATGTTCAGTGAACTTGTTCTCTAACAAGCACCCACATAAATGTACTTACGTCTTACGCTAATGTTGATGGAATGCAACATTCTTGTCCAACAAGCATACAAACTATGTGCAAGTCTTTTATGGATTATTCGATATCCCATCTCGAAACATCCATCGACTTGGAACTGTATTTAAGATCACGGCTTTCAAGGTATGTTCCATGATCACCATCTCTATGCGCAACCATACCTCATAACCATAAGTGATCTAGGGATTTTATCTTAAGTGCAATTATAAGATAAATGCTTTCTCTTAAGATAAAGAAATGCCTTTCATAATATAATTCCAATAGACTGTATTTACAAGTAGAATACGTCCAATTAGATTGGAACGTCGGGTACCCTACTCTAACAAATGTGGCCCACGTTACGAGACAGAATCCGGCGGGATCAAGCCTTTGACGAGTTCATTCGCTCGATGGGGGCGAAGATTCATACCAGAGGAGTTGAGGGTTTTCACCGAGGCACTGATGGTGCCTTGGAGTACAAGGGAAAGATTGTTGTGCCGAGCGTCGAGGCCCTGAAGAAGGAGATCTTGACTGAGGTGCATAGTGCTCCATACTTGGCGCACCCCGGTAGCACCAAGATGTATCACGACCTGAAAAGGTCATTCTGGTGGAAGGGGATGAAGCGAGATGTCGCCGAGTTTGTTGAGAAGTATCTGATTTGCCAGCAAGTGAAGGCTGAGCACAAGGTTCCACCGGGTCTCTTACAGCCTTTAGAGATTCCGTAGTGGAAGTGGGAGAAGCTGACCATGGACTTTGTCACGGGATTACCGATGTCGGCCAAGCGCCACGACGCGGTATGGGTAGTAGTGGATCGACTGACGAAGTCGGCCCATTTCATGCCTGTCAGGATGGACATGTCCATGGAGCAGCTAGCCGATCCGTATCTCCAGAGAATCGTTCGACTCCACGGCGTTCCAGCCGAGATTATATCAGATAGAGATCTCCGGTTTACTGGCCATTTCTTGGAGAGTCTGAACGAGTCCATCGGGACGAAGTTGAAGTTTAGCTCCGCCTATCATCCACAGACCGACGGTCAGTCGGAACGGACCATCCAGACGCTTGAGGACATGCTCTGAGCTTGTGTCCTAGAGCATGGTGGTTCGTGGGAGCAGTTGATACCCACTGTGGAGTTTTCCTATAATAACAGCTATCACTCGTCGATCAAGATGGCGTCGTTTGAAGCTTTATACGGTCGCAAGTGCCGCTCACCCCTTTATTGGGATGAATTCGGTGAGAAACAGGTTCTCGGTCCCAGGTTGATCGAGGACACGGTACAAAAGGTTGCCGAGATCTGAGAGAAGCTGAGAGAGGCAGAGAGCCGGCAGAGAGCCTACGCTAACAAGCGTAGAAGGGAGCTTGAGTTCGAGCAGGGAGATAAGGTGTTCATGAAGGTCACGCCGATGAAAGGCGTTGTCCGATTCGGGAAGAGGGGGAAGCTGCAGCCCCGATTCATAGGGCCATTTGATATTCTCGAATGAGTTGGCGTAACAGCCTACCGTCTGGCGCTACCCCCAGAGCTCTCGGGTGTACACAACGTCTTCCATGTGTCGATGTTGAGAAAGTACGTGTACGATCCGAGCCACGTAGTGAACTTTGACGGGCTAGAGGTCGGGCAGAACCTGACGTATGATGAGCGGCCGGTAGCAGTTCTGGACCGAAAGGTAGATATAGAGCTCATCAAAGTTTGCTGGAGTTGCCACGACGAGTCGGAAGACACTTGGGAGAGAGAGGCCGAGATCAGAGCTCGTTATCCTGATTTCGAGTTTTGAGATTTTCAGTTGTACATATATGTACTTTCTATTTTATGTTTGATGTATATAGTTTTGTTGTAGGAGTTCTGGCCTAGCACCTTAGTTTTATATTTCTGAGGAAGGAAATATTTTAAGGAGGATAGGTTGTAATTCCCCAAATCAGAAAGAATATTAAGAACGGTTTCACTGCTCGACTAAAGGTGAAATCCGTAATTTTCAGAAGAATTCCCGAGTTATATTATTTATGCTAAATGCTCAAATATAATAAATTATTCTTTAGAATAATTCTATCTCAAGTTTAAGTCAAGATCAATCCATTAAATTGGGTTGCAAAAATTATAACAAATCGACTTGAGAAATTATCAGCTTCGAACCCTAGTTTGGTTCTGATTATTTTTCAAGTTAATTCTCGAGCCTAGCCAAGTCTTGATATTTTATACTTAGAATAATTTCTTTGGAATATCAAGAAGTAAGCCTTGGACATGTAAACCGAGCTTACCCGAGCCGCTCGTGCCCTAGCCTCGTACCCGAGCCCATCTCGCGCTCGAGGCCACCCGAGCCTTGTCCTAGGCCATGTTATAGTCTTGGTTCAAGTCTTGGAAATTCTTCCTAAGTGTTGGGACATTAAGAATAGCCCATATGCTCGACCTAACGCCTTCCCGCGTGATGAAGGATCGTGTGTTACGTCTAGCTCGACTTGCTCGAAACCCGCGCCGACGCCTTGGTCCCTTCGCAATAAGTTGCTAATACGTGCGCCAACTTGCCATTCCTAGTCCTTGTCGCACGCGGTAATGCGCGCGCGCCATCCCCACGCGTCGCCCCTTGCCAGCGCTACTCGACCGCGTGCCCCCGTTCGCGCGTCGTCACCAACCGCGCGAGTGCTTCGCACGCCAGCACTCTCAGCCTTGTCCTCGCTATCGTTCATCTCCTCTCGCGCGTCCTCGTCAAGTGCGCATGTGTCGCGCACGCTCGCCGTGTCGACCTCATTGTCCCACTCGACCAACGCCTCGCGCGTGGCTTCCGTCCTCGCGCCCCACTCGCACCCACATATCGGGCCCATCGCCTCGACCCAATCCACTCGCGCGTCCGCTCCATCGCAGCCACACTCCGTGCATGCTGACCACCCTACATCCTCCCCTCGTGCACCTTCTGCCTTAGCCCGCATACGCCGTGCACGTCTATCCCTCGCGCACGCCTTGCACAAATCTCCCAACTTCCCGGGCACAATCCTCTCACTCTCGTCGTCGGCCCAAGCCTCGTGTTCTCGCGCACTTCGCGTCGCGCACCTCATCTTTACCCGGCCTAGACTCGCACGCCTCGCGGCTCGGTTGCCGCCTCCCGCCGGTATACGCGCCTTAGTGCGTGCGCACACCCTCCTAGCCCGTGCCCGAGCCCTTTCTCACCTAACCTCTCGCCATCTCTCGAGGCCATCGTGGTTCTTGTCCTCGGGTTCGCCGGGGTCAATGACCACGTCCGCATCATTCTCACCCTCTTCGAGAATTTCCTTGTCCTCAAGGATAAAGTAATTGGTCTCGTCAATTTCTTCGGGTTCTTCTCATGGGTCCTCAGTTAGCAGCTTGATTCGCTTCTGGGCTCGTCCAAATGTCATAGTGCCCCTCTTGTAGTTTGTCGTGACAGGCCCCAATGTCTCGAGCCATTGAACTCCAAGTACAATGTCGGGTCCCGTCAAAGGTAAGGCATAAAGATCAGCCTTTAAGTCAAATCCTTGCGCAAATATGGGAACTCCTTTGTATAGCTCGGAACTCCTTTCATCTCCGTTGGCAACCTTCACTCCGAACTGCTTTACTTTTGTCATCGGCGTTTCCAAGCCTTTGGACAGCTCCTTGTCTATAAAATTTAATGTCGACCCACTGTCCACTAGTACTTCGAGCTGTTCGCCTTGTACGGTCGCCGTGAATCGGATCATCCTCGGACCTCTCTCAGCACCTCTTTTCTTGCTTTTGATCACATGTAGCAAGGTCTCCTTGTGCTCGTACTCTTCACGTTCCGGTTCATCCTCATCAAACTCAAGCAAGAATACTTGCTTTCCAGCACATCTATGGTCCGGTGTGAACTTCTCATTGCAAGTGAAGCATAAGCCTCTCTCGCGTCTTCGTTGGATCTCCTCGGTCGTGAGCCGTCGCATATGGCTCGTGGTTCGCGTGCCATCCTCGGTCGATTTGGATTCGACCCGTGTGGGCGTCTCATCGGTCGCGGTACTTGTGTGCCGCTAGTCCGTACATCCCTCACCCTTGTTGGCCTTGCGCATCGCGACCAAATGGTCGTCGCGTAGCCGTGCCGACCCTATTGCCGCCCGTGTTGTTCGCGGCCTATCCAGTCGCACCTCAGCCGCTAGCTCGGCTTTAAGTACTCCAATGAATGTGCCTACCAATGCGCTCTCGGGCCAATCTCGCACCCGACTTGCAATGCGTTCAAACTCTTTTTGGTAGTCTCGGAGGCTACCGTTTTGACGAATTCGGGAGAGCGCCTCGTCATAGTCGTAGTAGTCACTCGTGCCAAATCGCGTTACCAACTCTTTCTCGAAATCTCTCCACCGAATTTCCTCGCCCTTGGTCTTGTACACATGTGACATCCATTGCCACCATGTGTTCGCTTCACCATCGAGATGATAAGCGGCGATCTTGACTCTCTCGGACTTGTGCACCTCATTGATCTTGAAAAATTGCATGGCTCGATTCAACCAAGTGTCTGGGTCGGCCCCCGTAAACGTAGGCATCGTGAGCTTTGGTCGTGCATAGCCTCGGTCGTCATGGTGGTGCATCGCTCGTGATGCGCGGGTCCTCCGTGATCGTCCGTCATCGTCGTCGTGGTCGGTCCCGGGGCTGCTCGATGCCGCGGTCGATCGCGAGGTGTGGCTCCTTCGCGGTCGGCGTGTCATGCGCGTGAGTTGCCCGGCTAGATCATGCATCATGAGCTCAAGTTTAGCGAAATTCTCATTGACAAGGTGTTGGCCATTGCCGATGGACTTCACACTCTCTTCCAAGGCTTCGATCCTCTCCTTATGTGTCATCATGACTCGACTCTTTTTTTTTTTTTTTTGATAATCTCGAAACAAAAGAAAAATTTCGAAAAAGGAAAAATAGAATGGGGAAGAAAAAGTTCAACCCAACACACGATCAATCACTCTCAATGAAAGCACCAATGATGAAGGATCGTGTGTTGCGTCTAGCTCGACTTGCTCGAAACCCGCGCCGACGCCTTGGTCCCTTCGCAATAAGTTGCTAATACGCGCGCCGACTTGCCATTCCTAGTCCTTGTCGCGTGCGGTAATGCGCGTGCGCCATCCCCACGCGTCGCCCCTTGCCAGCGCTACTCGACCGCGTGCCCCCGTTCGCGCATCGTCACCAACCGCGCGAGTGCTTCGCACGCCAGCACTCCCAGCCTCGTCCTCGCTATCGTTCATCTCCTCTCGCGCGTCCTCGTCAAGTGCGCATGTGTCGCGCACGCTCGCCGTGTCGACCTCATCGTCCCACTCGACCAACGCCTCGCGCGTGGCTTCCGTCCTCGCGCCCCACTCGCACCCACCTATCGGGCCCATCGCCTCGACCCAATCCACTCGCACGTCCGCTCCATCGCAGCCATGCTCCGTGCACGCTGACCACCCTACATCCTCCCCTCGTGCACCTTCTGCCTTAGCCCGCATACGCCGTGCACGTCTATCCCTCGCGCACGCCTTGCACCAATCTCCCAACTTCCCGGGCACAATCCTCTCACTCTCGTCGTCGACCCAAGCCTCGTGTTCTCGCGCACTTCGCGTCGCGCACCTCATCTTTACCCAGCCTAGACTCGCACGCCTCGCGGCTCGGTTGCCGCGTCCCGCCGGTATACGCGCCTTAGTGCGTGCGCACACCCTCCTAGCCCGTGCCCGAGCCCTTTCTCGCCTAACCTCTCGCCATCTCTCGAGGCCATCGTCGTTCTTGTCCTCGGGTTCGCCGGGGTCAATGACCACATCCGCATCACCGCGCCAGCCCACACGTACAGCCGAGCCCAGCATGCACGCCCTCGCGCCCAGGCCCAGTGCTGCGCCCAGCAGACCTCGCGCCAGCCCAGCAGGACGCGCCCAGTAGCCAGCGCCCAGGCCCAGCGTTGGCAGCTCGACAACCCATCTTTTTGAGCCCATTTCTGGAATTTCAGGCCCAAATCCTCCATGACCCAAGACTTGCGTGTTTAGGGGACTTAATGAGGATTATTTTGAGCTAATATGGCCCTAACAAAGTATTAAGGAAGTCAGCTTAGCACTAGCTCAAAGTGGGGTGTGGGCAAACCATTATTTTAATACCTTTGTGTAAGACTTTGTCCCCTATAGTGCTAGTGCCTTGAATCTGCGACCAGACCTGCTCCATTTGACCAAGATGCTCTGAAAAACATGCCATTCCACCCAAGAAAAATGTGCAAGACCTCAGCCCCAAGACCACATGCATGGAGAGTACATTTTCCCACTTAAATGGTCTTCTTTGACCATACCTAGCAACCTCCGCCCCTTTGCTATATTTAAGGCTCACTCTTTAGCCATTTTGAGCTCTTGACACTTAGATACTCGCACATATTGAGGGGATTGAAGGAAAAACCGAGAGCTAAGCCAAGCCACTCCACACGCGCGCGCGAGGCCGAGAAGGGAGTCTACTGAGCTGCAGCAAGTTCCAGCCATATTCCACCGAGGCTCAACCACTTCACATCGTTCCTTGGATTATTCTAAGACTTCTCATCCTCCAAGGTTAAGCCAATTTCGCCCCAAGCCAAGTCCTAGCCTTCCAAGCCGCGTGTGAGCCCGGGCAAGCCCTAGCAACCATTTTTCCACTTTCGGTGAAGGTTAGCTCGACCTATCTTCTTACCTCAGCCCATTTATGATATTTTAGGATTTTTCATGTAGAAAAATCAAGCCATGCACGTTAAAAATCATGAGTTGCGAATTTTAAGAATAAATGGCCTTAAAAATGAAATTTGAGTTGCATGCATGCCTAAGTCAAAATTGATAGCTCAATCACCCTCATTTATTATCTCATTGACGGTGTAAAAGTTTGAGCATGATTAGAGTTCATTACCTTGGTCATTTTGTTCATGAAAATGTGCTATTTTGAACCCCGAGCCTTACCTTCATGCATGCAAGTTATGACCCATGTCTTAGCCCTTATAGTCATCATTTTTGATGTTAAGCATTCGGCCCTGAGTGATTTTATAAGTTGTGAATGTTGGTTCGGAGAGTTGGTACTCGTATGTGCCATTTAGGCCCTACCGAGTAACATGCATATAGACCCCAGGTCTCCCAGGGTTTCTCAGCATTTTTATAGATATTTCATCATATTATATTCATAAACATTGCATGTCACTAGAACAGTTGATAAAAAGTTTGCAAGGGTCGGTCACGGTCACTAGCCACGCATACCGCGTGCGCAGTACCGACCCGCGCATGCCCGCAGCGCCTACCGCGCCAGCCAGGGCCGCTGCTCGTGCCCGCACCACATAGGTGCGGCACGCAGCAGCCCTGCATGCACACGATCGCGCCTGGCAGTGCGTGTTGTCCCGCGTCTGCCATAGCCCAGCCGGCCTGGGACGTGCCCAGCAGCACGCCCGCGTGCCCAGAACCCTCCAGGGCGCCCAGCAGCGCCCGCGTAGCCTCTGGCCCATGCCAGTCCGCGTCGTGCCGTGCCCAGTTGGTGAAGAATCGCGTGTTCCCGACTCGTGACCTTGCCTCTGACGTTGTGTGTGCTTCGGCCTTCGGCGAGGGTTGCGGACGATTCGGAGGTTAACTCCTTGTCTTCTCGCGATAGGTGAGACAGCTCGGACGTGAGTCCTTGCCAAACTCGTCTTGCTCGAGCTATGCGGTGGACGCCCTTCTCGTAACAAGGGTTTTGCACTAAATCTCAAAAGAAATCTAACACAAGAAATTGAACACAAGGTTCGACTTTTTCATTAATTCAAGACATATATTTTCGAATGACTATGGGGCATATTTATAGATGCCAAACTAAGTCTAATCCTAGTCTAAGAAGAACTCCCAATGCTTGGAAACAAATAAAGTCCTAAGGAACTAAATATCTAATGCATAAAGACTTACCAAAACTACTATTAGGCACATGCCTTTTATTCCAAATCCTAACCATACTAATATTCCTAATCATGCTAAGAGAATCGGCCCTTGTCCATCTAGAAGTTTCACGTGTCACTCGCATTTGCCAAACCCTAGCCGCGACGGCTAGTCCTTGTCCTTCGAGGTCATGGACTCCATCGCGCCCCACGCGTCCCACGCGTTTTCTGCCTTGCGCCCCAAGTCGCGCTGTTCATCCCTAGGCAGCGAGGTACTCCTAGTCCTTCGAGGACTCATGCTCGCCAGTCCTTGCGCGTCGCACCTCATGCACCCGCCAGCTGTCCTTCGCGCGTTGCCGCACCCGCCCGCGTGCATGTACGCGTTGCGCGTGTCTGCGACCTTTTCGCAAGCGCACCCCTCACGCGCGTCTTCTCGCGTGCCTTTGGTCGTCTCGCGTGTAGACTGCACGTTGGTCCCCACTGCTCGTCTGTTGCCGGCCGCGGCGCGCGCTAACCACCCAACATTCTCCCCTCGCGCACCACCTGGTTCCTCCGCCGCGTACACGCCATCCTCATGCCCGCGCTTTCGCCCCTTGTGAGCCTCCTGCCGCGAACCTCCTATCGCACCATCGTCGCGAACCTTTCTCGTGCGTCCCGGCCCAATGCACTGGGTTACGCGCTCTCGCGTGCAGCGCGTCTACGCCCCGCGTGTTTCTCTTTCGCGCAGCCTTCGCGAGCCTCCTTTGCATGGCCCCGGCGGTCGTCCCGACCTTTTTCGCGCCACTTCTCGTGACTCGAGCGCGTCTCATCCTCGGGCTCGGATGGGTCGATGACCACATCTTCATCACCAGTGCACGCCAGCGCGCCCCAGCAACCCTCAGTCCGTGCCCAGCCGCACGACAGGGCTTCAGCCAAGCCTCGGCCGTGCCCAGCGCGCACCCGAGGGGCACCAGTCGTGCCCGGGCCGTGCCAGCAGCCCCTGGCCGTGCCCACCAGCGCCAGTCC
>BKCP01006072.1:168646-196018 GCA_008636005.1 Striga asiatica
CCAGCGCCCGACCGCCCGGTTCAGCCGAGCCGGCGGTCCGGCCAGTCAGCGAACCGGCCGGTTCGACTGGCGGTTCGAGTCCGTTTTGGATTCGTGACTTCCGGTCCGAGTCTCTTTTTGGAATTTTAGTATTTTTCCGAGCCAGTCCAGTCCAATTTAATCAATCAGATAAGTCCGAGCATTTTATCATATAATTACTTATTCCGAGCATTATACTTAGCATTATTTTGCTTAAATATTTATGTAGCCTAAGTAGAGTCGAGCCTCCGACCGCTACCCAGTATCAGCACTTGCGTCAGATTTCAAGTTATCTGGTGGGGGTCATGTACTGGATTCCACATCATAGATAATATTTGTAGCATGGCAGAGGTATGTTTGAGACAGTTAGTATCCAGGTGGGGGCCGACCTAAGGGCTTAAATCTGCCATCTGATGACCGGTGGGGGGCCGACCTAAGGGCCTTTATACCCCATCGGCGTGTGCACACGAGCTGCCGACCTAAGGGCCGAGGGTCTTTCGACCACAGCAGAGAAAAGAAAAGAAAAGTTTACAGTTTCAGCTCTTATATATTTATGTTCATGACACGTTATTATAGATGATGTTTTATTCAGTACTGGTCTTTGCGGAGCATAGTGGTTTGCTCACGCCCCCATTGTGTTTTTCAGAAGATGGAGTCGAGCGTGTCGGATGAGAGTAGATGTGGCGAAGCGTGGTCATGAGAGTTGGACATATTTTATGCACATTTTTATGTCCTAGTTTATGATCATGTATTTGATTCAGTTATGTATGCATGTATTCTATTTTCGGATGCTTCCGCTAGCAGACTAGACAGTGCGAGACAGTTCAGACATTGCATGTTTAATTCCATTATCCGCAGCGGATAGCTTGGTTGCATGTTTTATTATATGTCTGTGACCAAGTTAAGTAAGTTTTTATTTGTGGCATCCCGCAACAAGATAGTATTTTCGAAAACCAAGCTCGCACGATCTTTCGAAAATAAAAACAAAAAAATTTTACTCGGATTTTTAAAAGCTAGTAAGGCGGGGTGCGACAAATTCACAATTTCATCAGTTCTGAAATTCCATCACTTAGCACATTATGCCCGAATTATATATCAAATATGCACAAGAAACTCATCAAGGTGGATCAAAGTCAATCAACTACAACTACTCAAATCCTAAGGAAGCAATAAACGTGCTAAAGCGATAAAACCTAACATGCAACTACATGTGATAATGCAAGATATCTTGTTATCTTCTCTCTAAAATATCAAACCAAAATATCACATCTTCCCCCCAAACTTGAATGAAATTATATGAAGCATAAAAGGGAAGAATAGAATTTCAATAAAAGCAAACTAGAGAAAACTTACAAAACATCATTGAAGAGATGACAACTATTAGTATAGATCTCGAAGCATATTCTTCGTCATGTGAATCTCTCCATGTAATATTCTGAAAGGAAGAAAAACAAAGTATCAAACAAACAAAAAAAAATAAAAAAAAAAAATAAAGCAGTAGACATTGGGTTGCTCCCAACAAGCGCTAAGTTTAACGTCTTCAGCCAGACGCCTGTAAAGTTCAATCAAGGCTCCTTCAAATCAATGTGGGACTGTTCATGGACTGAAAAGATCGCTTCATCTCGTGCAATCAATTCTTCTTTTTCCTCTGTCACTACTGTCATTCCTCCCTTTTTCAGCACCGCTTGCACTAGACTCATCCACTCATTATTAGAAATAGCAAATATAATCCCAGCATCCAACCATTTAAGTACTTCTAACCTCACAACTTCTTTCATAACGGTGTTAAAGTGTCGTTGATTTTCCACAGATGGTCTATAATCTTCCTCTAATCTTATTTTATGCATGCAAAGTGATGGACTAATACCTTTAAGATCAGACGTAGTCCAACCTATAGTCGACTTATATGTATGCAACACCCTCTATCTAATTGCTCAGAAGTTAGAGAAGATGATACAATTACCGGATATGTGCAATTATCACCCAAGTATGCATATGTCAGATGATCTGGCAATGGTTTGAGGTCCATAATCGGTGCGTCAGGCTTTGAAGAACTTGATTTGGGTGAAATAGGAGTGGACAGTACACCTGACACGACCTCCGACACGGGTCGTGCTTGAGGGTTCGGGTCGTGTTGCGTTCCATGCTCCAAAAGTCGTATCTGGGCACCTGACACGGGCCGTGTCGCCGTCCGTGTCGCGTCTGAAAATTTTGAGTCTCTCCCAGGCCTCTTACACGACCACCTGACACGGGAATAATGCCCGTGTCACTGCCCGTGTCAGCTCTGCGCAACTTATCTTCAACTCCGATTTTCACCGTTTTGCTCTCTGAGTTTATCATATCTTCCAACTTGATCACATCACCTGAATCAATAAAGTTAGTACGCATATTATTATCATTAAATATTGGCTTATGTATTGAAAATAATACATGTTCATCATTAATACGCAAACTAAGTTCTCCCTTTTGACGTCAATCAACGCATCTCCCGTTGCTAAAAATGGACGCCCTAGAATTAATGGCTCGTCACTATCTTCCTCCATATCCAATATAACAAAATCAACAGGAAAAATGAAATTATCAATCTTGACATGCACATCCTCAACGATTCCCTTCGAATATTTATCGAAGGATCCTCCAATTTCAAGGTCATCCTAGACGCCTTCACTTCTCCCAATCCGAATTTCCTGAAAATTAACATGAGATTAATACTTGCGCCAATAAGGTGCTAAAACGGTTTAGCATGGAAGAATCCAAACGTGGATATATTCCAATGAGTCATGGGGTTTCACTTTCTAAAACGATGTCTCCAAAGACACCTGAAGAAAGAGAACGGATGAGTCATATACCTTATGCATCAGCTATTGGTAGCATTATGTATGCAATGTTATGTACAAGACCTGATGTGGCTCATGCACTTAGTGTAACGAGCAGATATCAGTCTAATCCAGGTGAAGAACACTGGAAAGCCGTTAAGATGATTCTTAAGTACTTACGAAGGACTAAGGATATCTTTATGGTATACGGCAATGGAGAACTGAAACTAGAAGGCTTTACTGATTCTGGTTTTCAGTCCGATAAAGACGACTATAAATCCATGTCTGGATACTTATTTACTCTGAATGGAGCAGCAGTTAGTTGGAAAAGTTCCAAACAAGAAACAATTGCTGACTCTACGACAGAGGCTGAATATATTGCTGCATCTGATGCTGCAAAAGAAGCTGTTTGGATAAGGAACTTTATCCAAGGGTTGGGTGTAGTACCATCCGTTGTTGATCCAATAATGATTTATTGTGATAACAATGGGGCTATTGCGCAAGCAAAGGAGCCAAGATCTCATCAAAAATCCAAACACATTATGAGGCGATACCATTTGATTAGAGAAATCATTGGTAGAGGCGATGTCGTGATGGAGCGAGTCGACTCAGCAGAAAATATAGCAGACCCCTTAACTAAACCCTTATCACAGAAAGTGTTCGAAGGACATCTTGAGAAGATGGGTCTTAGATACATGAGTGATTGGAACTAGGGCAAGTGGGAGATTGTTAGAGTAGGGTACCCGGCGTTCCAATCTAATTGGACGTATTCTACTTGTAAATACAGTCTATTGGAATTATATTATGAATAAGGCATTTCTTTATCTTAAGAGAAAGCATTTATCTTATAATTGCACTTAAGATAAAATCCCTAGATCACTTATGGTTATAAGGTATGGTTGCGCATAGAGATGGTGATCATGGAACATACCTTGAAAGCCGTGATCTTAAATACAGTTCCAAGTCGATGGATGTTTCGAGATGGGATATCGAATAATCCATAAAAGACTTGCACATAGTTTGTATGCTTGTTGGACAAGAATGTTGCATTCCATCAACATTAGCGTAAGACGTAAGTACATTTATGTGGGTGCTTGTTAGAGAACAAGTTCACTGAACATGACCGTATGAAAATTCTTAATGAAGAATTTATTCAGTCGAATAAGAATTTTCATGTTACAATAGTACATGACTAATCCTAAGACTTGAGGCACAATGGTAACTTTGTGCATATTACATTCTACTTTGATTTATCCTTTTGGTAGCTAGCACTATCGTTTAAAGGGATAAGTTGGGTATTATGTTGATATGTATGGAAGTTTGTTAGTGGCCAATAAAGGATTCGACACTTATGAAGATAAGTGAATTTCCTATGTGTTTCATAGTTATTAATCCAAAGTCCTTGGCCAAGGCAGAGATGAATAGTGATTCATAACCGGGTTAATAAACATGAAATAGAATCATAGTTATTAAGTCAATTTGGGTTTCGACAAAATCATACCCAAGACTTAATCGGGAAATTAGATGTCGAAAGGATTTTACATGTATGGAGTTGTAATCGGAATAGGTTTACTCGCTATTCACTTAATACTAGATTCATGCTACTTGCTAGGTGTTACCATGATATGTGGGTTCATAAATTAAAGGGTTAATTCATGAATAAGAGTTAATAAGATTTAACTCAAATTACAAAGTGTTGTAAACCCACTACTAGTATTAAGGTGAACCTAAAAGGTCACACTAATTATGAACAAAGGTAAAGATTGTATTTCTAATGGTTAGAATTAATTGATAAATATCTAATTTGATTAGATATCAATTAAAGGAATATATTAATCAATAAGATTGATTAATTACATTTTGGATATTACTTTAGTAATTAAGGTAATTACTAAATTAATAAAGTTGAATTTTAAAATAGGATTTTAAATTTCAAAAATCCAAAATAATAATAATATGATTATTATAATATTGGGAAAATGATATAATAATAAAGTCTTGAGAAAGATTCTCAAGATTTATTATCCAATTATTATTTATATCTTTAAATATGATTTAAGGATTAAAATAATAAATATGATTATAATAAAATGGTTGTTGATGGTTGTTTGAACTACTTAACATATCTTATTATTTTCAAAGTCAAAAGTTAGTAAATACTATTTAAATAAAATTTGATTTTATTTAATATTACTAAATGTTGATTATTTTATGCTAAAATGTTTAGTATAAATATATGCAAAATGGTTTTGCATTTAAGTGAAGTTTTTGATCCTAAATTTCTAAGTGTTAGAAAGAGAAGAAAGTGTTCTTCATAAAACTTCAAGAAAGAGTTCTTAAAATTCCCAAATAAAATTCATAAATATTCCTATACAAGAAAACCGAGTCTTTTCTACTAGCGAAGGAAAGTCGTCGGAACCGGGCTTCATAGGGTGGATACGTTTAGAGGGAAGACACTTGGATTCCTCTAGCGAGTAACCTCAAGTCGTTGAAGTTACAACCGGGAACCGATTCCCTCATCCATCATCAATAGTGAAGGAGTTCAAGACATTCGGTAAATATTTTTACTAGTATTTACTTTATAGTAACAAATCAAAATTTGTATATGATGCATGTTTTAAAGATGACGATCAGTTAATTCGCAATTAGTATGTACGGGTGTTGTATTTATACGATAAATACTTACTTTAAAAATTTTAAATTCCGCTGCGTACAGCCCGTACGGTACTATCGAACCCAACAGTGGTATCAGAGCCACGGTTATCGTCTTTAAAACAGATTTTGATTTGTTAAGACTTATGAGATAAGCAATATAATTAATTTTTTATATGATAAAAATATTAATTATAAAATTAAAAATCGTTTTTAAGCCACACGAGTCGTGTGACCTTGTCACACGAGTCGTGTGGCATGAAGAAAAATTTTGATTTTAGCTTCGTGATTTTCACACGAGTCGTGTGACCTTGTCACACGAGTCGTGTGAGCTCACACGAGTCGTGTGACGAGCCACACGAGTCGTGTGAGTCTGGGAAAAATTTTGATTTTCAATTCGTATTTTTCACACGAGTCGTGTGATAAGATCACACGGGTCGTGTGACCCTCACACGAGTCGTGTGACTCATAAATTGATATTTTATGTTCATTTCATTAGATGAATGTTTTAGGGATGATCATGAGCCTCATATTCATTATGTTTGAATGGATGTTTTCATTTTCAATATGATTGAATGAATGAATGGATGTTTAATTATGTTTTCAATATGATTGAAGAAATGTAATTTATCGAGACCTGCGAGTCTCTTGAGATGAAATTTGTAAAATTTTAAATTTTGTATCGTTAGAGATTAGATCAAGGTGGAGACCGTTCGATGACAAAGGCCCACGCATGTGTGGGTAATTTTACAAGTTGTAATCTCGAAGGCCTGTGCTTGTACGGGTAGATAGAATAAATGTAATAGAAGTAGTTCTACTATTTGTTTTATCACGTACATATGCATAGATCCATTTTGGCTCGAATGGATCGAATAGGAAAGGACATGATCATCCCACCATGCATTAGATGTATGTTAGGTTTATTTACGCTTTCGTTTCATTAGATGACTGAAACTGGTAAATAAACGTAAAGATGGTAATCGATGAGATCAAGGAACCCAAACGGATTAATTTGATTAATTCCATATCAAATCAATAATGGATAAAAATAAGTTGGAACTTATTAATCCAGGCCTTCCATCAAAAGTAGATGACATGAGATGCTACGATGTTTTATCATTGGCCACGAGTCGTGGGATGATTCTATGTCGAAAGCTGTGAACTCTATTAAATATATTGATATTCGTGAGACGGATTCCTCTTTGTGTTGGCCATGAGTCGTGGGACACTCTGGTGGGCCGTTATCATGAAAGTTTTGATGGGTTTGATTTGACACCGAGTAATATATATGGAGTCATAAAATTGAGGTATATAAGGAAAGGTGAGGCAAAACATCTTGAAGGTTGTATAGAGATACAATTGTCAAAAAGTTGACTACCGATAAAATTGTTTCATGGTGGCATCATAAAATTGGGACATGAAATATTTTTATTGGACTTCAAGCCCACTATGAAAATAATGATTTTCATAATTATAATGAGGTTCTAATTAAATTAGTGGGAGACATTTAATGTTAAAGACCTAATATTAAATGAATATAAATTCCATAGTCTAATTATTTTCTGCTTCGTTTGTTATTTTTGTAGATCAAACTACTAAAATGGCTAAGAATCCAATCGCGAGTATCCTTGATCATAATAAATTAACTGGTCCCAACTTCAATGATTGGTTGAGGAACCTAAAGATTGTTCTTCAGTCTGAGAAGCGAGAGTATGTTTTGGAAACAGCTCCTCCTCCTCCACCGGAGGATCAGACTGCTGAAGAGTATGGAGCCTACTTGCGTCATGTTGATGACAATCTCCAAGCTCGGTGCTACATGCTAGCATCAATGTCTAATGAGCTACAGAGACAGAACGAATTACTGAATAATGCTTCTGAAATCCTAACTCACCTGCAAGAGTTGTATGGTGATCGGACGCGACAAATTAGATATCAGATATCTAAAGAGCTTTTCAGGTGTCGTATGACCGAGGGCTCTTCAGTTCATGATCATGGACTGAAGATGATAGCTCTTGTGGAAAGACTCGAATCACTTGGAGTCATTATGGATAATGAACTCTATGTGGATTTATTGTTGCAATCTCTGCCAGCGTCATTCGATAACTTTGTCGTTAACTACAACATGCATAATATGGAAACTGATCTTCCAGGATTATTAAACATGTTGAAGACGGCTGAGTCCACCATTAAAAAGGACAAGCCGGTACTTCTTGTTGGATCCACTTCCGGATCAAAGGCTACTAAGTCTAAGAAAAGGAAGAGGAAGGGAAAGGTTCCCAATAAGCCCAACAAGAAGGCATATAATGATAAAGGGAAGAACAAACAGAAGGTTAATTCTCAGGCCGATCATGAATGTTTTCATTGTGGCAAAACTGGGCACTGGAAGAGGAACTGCAAGGAGTATCTTGCTAGTCTGAAAAGTTCAGGTATTTATTTTGTTGAAGTTAACTTGTCTGTTAACGATTCTTCTTGGGTATTGGATACCGGCTGTGGCTCACATATTTGCAATGATTTGCAGATGATGGCAAGAAGTAATATGCTAGATGGTGAAGAAACAATCCTAAGGATGGGCAATGGGGCAAGAGTTGCTGCTAAAGCTATTGGGACTGTTTATCTAGCATTGAATAATGATGTAAAGATTTGTCTATCAAACTGTTTGTATGTTCCGGATTTAATAAAAAACATTATTTCTATTCCAATATTGGATAAGGAAGGTTTTAAGTTTGTCATTGAAAATGGAAAATGTTCTATTTTCAAAGACACAACTTTTATTTATTCTGGAAATTTGACAAATGGGTTGTATACCATTACACCACAAAGTCCCATCCTAACCATTCAACAAAATAAAAGGAAATTAGATAATCATAGTTCATTCACAATTTGGCATGCTAGATTAGGTCATATATCCGAAAAACGGATTCACAAATTGGGACCTAAACTCGACCTTAGGGGAGAGGATAGGTTGCCTACATGTGAGTCATGTCTTAAAGGTAAAATGACTAAATCACCATTTGTTGGACAAGTGGAGCGAGCTAAAGGTTTGTTGGATTTGATCCATACAGATGTTTGTGGACCACTAAACGTTAGTGCAATGGGGAACTATCACTATTTCATAACCTTCACTGATGATTATTCACGGTATGGTTATGTTTACCTATTGAGGTACAAATCTGAAGTATTTGAAAAGTTCAAAGAATTCAGAAATGAAGTGGAGAAACAAATTGGTAGAAATATTAAAGTTCTTCGATCAGATCGAGGAGGTGAATATTTGACTAATGAGTTTCTTGATTATTTAAAAGATAATGGGATTGTCTCACAGTGGACGCCTCCTGGAACTCCACAACTCAATGGGGTTTCAGAAAGGAGGAATCGAACATTGTTGGACATGGTTCGATCGATGATGAGTACCACTGATCTACCTCTTTCATTCTGGGGCTATGCCTTAGAAACAGCAGCATATATTTTGAATAGAGTGCCAAGTAAAGCTGTACCCAGCACACCTTATGAGATATGGTGTGGTAAATCACCCTCATACAAATATTTACGAGTATGGGGTTGTACTGCTTATGTAAAGCAGTTAGTGGGAGGTAAGTTGGATATGAGATCCATCTTATGTAAATTTGTGGGGTATCCTAGAGAGTCTATTGGATACTATTTCTATGATCCCTCTGAACAAAAGGTGTTTGTTTCGAGGAATGCTGTATTCTTAGAGAAAGATTTTATCTCAAAGAATAGCGGAGTCATAGAACTTAATGAAGAACAACCACAAATTCCACTAAGTACCACGGAAAACATACCAGTAGAGACTGGACCATCTAAAACACAACCTCTTCGGAGATCCGAAAGGGTTTCTAGGGCGCCTGAAAGGCTATACCTATTGTCAAAAGACAATGAAGAGGGATTCCTTTTGGATAATGATCCAATAAGCTATGATGAGGCAATGTTGGACATTGACTCAGATAAATGGCAAGAAGCTATGCAATCCGAAATAGATTCCATGTATTCAAACAAAGTATGGACTTTGGTTGATCCACCACAGGGTATTGTACCCATAGGTTGTAAATGGGTTTACAAGCGAAAACGTGGTGTAGATGGAGAAGTAAATACTTTTAAAGCAAGACTGGTTGCTAAAGGTTATACTCAAAAACAAGGTGTTGATTATGAGGAAACTTTTTCACCAGTAGCAATGCTTAAATCTATTCGGATATTGCTAGCCATAGCTGCGTATTATGACTACGAGATATGGCAAATGGATGTGAAAACTGCTTTTCTTAATGGAAATATTAAGGAAGACATTTATATGAAACAACCGCAAGGTTTCATATCCAATGGGAGTGAACAAATGGTTTGTAAACTTCAAAGGTCTATTTATGGACTTAAACAAGCTTCGAGGAGTTGGAATATTCGGTTTGATGAAACGATCAAAACGTTTGATTTTCATAAGAATCCGGATGAACCATGTGTTTATAAGAAGGTTAGTGGGAGTGCAGTTACATTTGTTGTTCTATATGTTGATGACATCCTACTCATTGGGAATGATGTAGGGATGTTGCAGTCAACTAGGACATGGTTGTCAAAACAGTTTTCCATGAAAGACTTGGGAGAAGCATCCTTTATCCTAGGGATAAAAATCTATAGGGATAGATTTAAACGGATGATCGGACTATCCCAGTCGACGTACATAAATAAGGTGCTACAACGGTTTAGCATGGAAGAATCCAAACGAGGATATATTCCAATGAGTCATGGGGTTTCACTTTCTAAGACGATGTCTCCAAAGACACCTGAAGAAAGAGAACGGATGAGTCATATACCTTATGCATCAGCTATTGGTAGCATTATGTATGCAATGTTATGTACAAGACCTGATGTGGCTCATGCACTTAGTGTAACGAGCAGATATCAGTCTAATCCAGGTGAAGAACACTGGAAAGCCGTTAAGATGATTCTTAAGTACTTACGAAGGACTAAGGATATCTTTATGGTATACGGCAATGGAGAACTGAAACTAGAAGGCTTTACTGATTCTGGTTTTCAGTCCGATAAAGATGACTATAAATCCATGTCTGGATACTTATTCACTCTGAATGGAGCAGCAGTGAGTTGGAAAAGTTCCAAACAAGAAACGATTGCTGACTCTACGACAGAGGCTGAATATATTGCTGCATCTGATGCTGCAAAAGAAGCTGTTTGGATAAGGAACTTCATCCAAGGGTTGGGTGCAGTACAATCCGTTGTTGATCCAATAACGATTTATTGTGATAACAATGGGGCTATTGCGCAAGCAAAGGAGTCAAGATCTCATCAAAGATCCAAGCACATTATGAGACGATACCATTTGATAAGAGAGATCATTGGTAGAGGCGATGTCGTGATGGAGCGAGTCGACTCAGCAGAAAATATAGCAGACCCCTTGACTAAGTCCTTATCACAGAAAGTATTCGAGGGACATCTTGAGAAGATGGGCCTAAGATACATGAACAATTGGAACTAGGGCAAGTGGGAGATTGTTAGAGTAGTATACCCGGCGTTCCAATTGGATTGGACGTATTCTACTTGAAAATACGATCTATTGGAATTATATTATTAACAAAGGCATTTCTTTATCTTAAGAGTAAGCATTTATATTATAATTGCACTTAAGATAAAATCCCTAGATCACTTATGGCTATAAGATATGGTTGCGCATAGAGATGGTAATCATGGAACATATCTTAAAAGCTGTGATCTTAAATAAAGTTCCAAGTCGATGGATGTTTCGAAAAGGGATATCAAATAATCCATAAAAGACTTGCACATAGTATGTATGCTTGTTGGACAAGAATGTTGCATTCCATCAACATTAGCGTGGGACGCAAGTACATATATGTGGGTGATTGTTAGAGAACAAGTTCACTGAACATGACCGTATGAAAATTCTTAATGAAGAATTATTCTGTCGAATAAGAATTTTCATGTTACAATAGTACATGACTAATCCTAAGACTTGAGGCACAATGGTAACTTTGTGCATATTACATTCTACTTTGATTTATCCTTTTGGTTGCTAGCACAATCGTATAAAGGGATATTTTGGGTATTATGCTAATATGTATGGAAGTTTGTTAGTGGCCAACAAAGGATTCGACACTTATGAAGATAAGTGAATTTCCTATGTGTTTCATAATTAGTAATTCAAAGTCCTTGGCCAAGGCGGGATGAATGGAGATTCGTACGCAAATTACTAAACATGAAATAGAATCATAGTTATTAAATCAATTTGGGTTTCGACTAAAATCATACCCAAGATTTAATCGGGAAATTGGATGTAGAAAGGATTTTACATGTATGTAATTGTAATCGAAATAGGTTTACTCGCTATCCGATTAATACTAGATTCATGCTACTTGCTAGATGTTCCCATGATATGTGGGTTCTTGAATTAAGGGGTTAATTCAAGAATAAGAGTTAATTTGATTAACTCAAATTACAAAGAGTTGTAAACCCACTACTAGTATTAATTGTGAACCTAAAAGGTCACACCAATTTTTGAATGAAGGTGAAAATTAGTATTTCTAAAGAGTTAGAATTAATTGACAAAAATCTAATTTTGATTAGATGTCAATTAAAGGAATATACTAAATTAATCAATGAGATTGATTAATTGTATTTTGGATATTACTTTAGTAATTAAAGTAATTACTAAATTAATAAGTTGGAATTTAAAATTGGATTTTAAATTTTAAATCCAAAATAATAATAATATGATTATTATAAATTAGATAATATTGGGAGAAAAATAATATAATAGATTTTCAGATTTATTATTTTATTATTTTATCTTAAATATGATTTAAAGATTAAAAATAATAAAAGGATTATAATAATTAGTGGTTAAAGGAGGTTGAGAACCACTCCACATTGTTTATTATATAAAAGTCAATAGTTAGTAATCATATTTAAATAAAATCTGATTTTATTTAAATATTACTAAATATTGATTATTTTATACTAAAAAGTTTAGTATAAATATGTGTAAAGAGTTTGCACAAAAATGCTAAGTTTTTCTAAGTGTTCTAAGCTTAAGACTTGAGTTTCTCCAAAGAGTTGGAAAAGAAGAAAAGTTCTTCAAATATATTTAAGAAAAAGTTCTTAAATTTTTCTCCCAAAAATATTATCCAATTTAATATTCCTATACAAAACCGATACTATTCTACTAGCGAAGAAAGAGGCTATCGGAACCGGAATTTGAAAGGTGGATACATTAGAGGGAAGGCACGTGAATTCCTAAGCGAGTAATCATCACGAAGGGTCGTTACCAAACCGGGAATTGATTCCCTCATCCATCATCGTTTTTGAAGGAGTTCGAGAACTTTAGGTAAATATTGTATTTACTTTCAAACAAATCAAAATTTGTATTTTTACATGTTTTTAAAGATGACGATCTGTTAATTCTCCATATGTATGTACGAGTTATGTATTTAAATGTTAAATACATGTTTTTTGAAAAATTTTAAATTCCGCTGCGTATAGCTCGTACGGTACAGGCGAACCCAACAAAACCTTCTCCTCTTCTTTTTCTCTTCGTACATAGATGGCATGACATTGCTCTTTCGGGTTCAACTTTGTATTGCTAGGAAATTGGCCCCTTTGGTGCTGGCATCCCATAGCCTTGGCCAGTTGGCCAATTTGCATCTCCAAATTTTTCATTTGATCCTCCATTGTCGTAGCCAATTGTGTCACATGATTCTCAATCTTGTCCAACTTCTCTTCATCTCTATTAAAACGATTTCTCGTCTCATTCATGAAAGCTACCAGAATATTCTCCATGTCCATCTTCTTCTCTTCGACAATCTCGCCATTCACCACCTTAAACCCCGGTGGTGGTTGGAGCACATTCTTTGTATTTCCATAGAAGAAATTTTTATGATTCTTATTATTTGGGTGATAAAAACCCGGCACCGGATTAGGGCGATAACTGTTGAAGTTCTGAGTATTGATAAAATTAGCCTCTCCTAAAGAATCTGGTGGTAACACGTTGCATTGTACTCCATTCATCTCATCAGCTCCTTTTGTCAAAGCATTCAATTTCGTCGTCAACGACGACATTTGAGCCGCTAACTCCTTAATAGGATCAGAAGACGTCACCTCCGCCACTCGTCTGATGTTCGTCCTCTCTGAAGGCCACTGATAACAATCCATGGCCATCTCTTCCAACAAATTGGACGATTCCTCTGGTGTTTTAGCTAATAGAGCTCCTCCAGCAGCCGCATCTACAAAGGCTCTCGTTTGGCCCAACAACCCATTATAGAAGAAAAAAAGTTGTTGATCCTCCGGAAAACCATGTTGAGGGCATCTTCTACAAAATTCTCTAAATCGATCCCACGCCTCGTATAAAGGCTCCGAGTCTTGTTGTCTAAACTGTGTAATCTCGCTTTTGAGTTGCATCGACTTGCTTGGAGGAAAATATTTAAGCAGGAACTTCTGGTTCAACTCCTCCCAAGTAGTAATGCTCCCATCAGAAATCATCGACAGCCAACTCCGAGCTTTATCCCTTAAAGAAAAGGGAAACAGACGCAGCCGATGGCATCCTCGGAGACACCATTGCACTTGACCAAATCACAAATTTGCAAAAACTGGGTCAAGTGTTGATTTGGGTCCTCGGTCGGGTGTCCACCAAATTGGTTGTTTTGCACCATCAAGATATAGGGGGGCTTCAGTTCGAAATTATTTGCATTGACGGGTATATGCGCAATCCCGCCAAAATTCCTATTCATTTGAGGCCGAAAGTGGCCACGAATCGCTTGCTTCGGTTGTTCTTGCTATTCCATTGTACACTTTGAATTGCCCTTTCTTTTTCTAGTCGTTGCACTATTGCCACTAGCGAATGCTTCAACTTCGTCAATCAAGGGTGGTAGTTGTGCACCTTTAGAGCGAGTTAACATGCACGTTCTGCAATCAAGAATAAAAAAAATTATGTCACCAAAAATAGAAAAAATATCTAAATTAAAATATTCACTATCTATCTAATATTGATGCAAATGATTATATTAGTTCACGGCAACGGCGCCAAAAACTTGTTCGCCTATATTTTTAAAGCTCGACCGCAAGTGTACGGTTTCGCTCGTTTCTTCCAATTTTTTCATCCTTGCATCAATCTTTCATCATCCCGGGGGCCTTAGGTACTCACCATGCACCTCCAATAGCCACAAGCTCTATAAATATGTGAAAATATCTACAAAACAAGCACGTGTAATACCTTTCCAACAAGATATAGAATTATAGCACAATAATGCAATTTATAAACCAATAATGCAATGAATAAGCTCTAGATACTATATAAATATGGTGTAAAATCACACATGAACAACGACTGTGGTAAGTTGTAATGCCCCGAATCTTTTTTATTATGTATGAGCTCAACTTTAGTTCCATAAATAGCAAATTCTATTTATTTTAAGTTCTATTTATTTTTTCAAGCATTAAATTGATTTATAAATTTTAAGTCTAAGCCATGGAGGATTTGTTCGATTTATTATTTTGAAGTCGTATTAATTCTAGCCTAAGTACATTTTTCCTTATAAAAATGGCCGTGAACTTGGCCATTTTTATTCCTAATCGAGCCTTAGAGAAATCAGAAAAAATATTTAGAGAGGGTCGAAGCCCGGTCGAGCCGAGACCTCGGCCCAAAAACGCAAGCAAGCTCAGCTCAAGGTGCCGAGCCCAAGCCCAACACCGCACGCGAGCCAAGCACACGGCTCAATTTTCCTAGCCACACGTCGGGCCCAATTTTCTAGCCCACTCGGCCCAATGGTCGAGCCCAACCGAGCATATTTCCAAGGCCCAATTTTTAGTGCTAGAAGCTCAATTCAAATTTTAATCCATTGGCCCAACCTTTGTACATTAGGGCTTTGACTTGGTCTTCAAGATTTAAAAATTCAAACTTGCATTTAATTCCTACCTACCAAGTATGTACTTGAGGGGACAAGCTTAGGAAAAATCTAAAACTTCCCAACAACTTGGTCTCCTAACCCTAGCATTATAAAAGGAGCTCTCCACCATTTGGTCTTCACTTTTCTTCCTCCTCCATTTTCAAGCAAGATATCCTACAATATTTCCTAAGTCCACAAAAATATTCTAAGTCCAAATTTCCTAGCCTAGCCACTAAAAATTTGAGCACCACCGAGCCCTAGCCCCCGACTGCACGCACCTAGGCCAAGCTCCTAGCGCGCCTCCAGCAGCCCCAGGTCCGCAGCTCCCATCACTCCTCCAACATCCGAGCTCTGCAGCGCACACGAGCTTCCAGCAGCCCCAACAACTCGCCCAGGACACACGCACGCGATCCCGCGCCAGCATCTCGTCCCAGCGCCCAGGTTTCCAACAGCGCCGGCAGCCCCCGCATGCGCCTAGGCTCTCATTGTCCAGATCTGAGCTCCCAGTGCCCAGATCCAGCTCCCGCACCCCAGCTCCTAACAGATCCCAGCGTCAGCGGCCATATCCAGCGCCTGCGCCCCTAGCCAAGCCCTAACCTCTTCATATTTTTCCAATCTAAGTCACAGATAAGGTAGATCGACAAAAACCCCTTCCAATGGCTTAGATATGATAAAGTATTTTAAAATTATAAAATCAAGAAAAATGGAGTAAGAATAATAGATCTAGATTTTATGTGTTTAAATGCTTGATTTTTGGATCTTGAGTTGTAGATATGCTAAAAATGTGATTTAAATTTCTAAAATCCTATAATATTGTCTTGAGGTTGAGGTTTAAATTTTAGGATTTTTGGAGATCATTTGCTATGTGAACTAGAATTGTAGATCTAGATATAAAATGGATATTGTATGTTGAATGAGTTATAACTCTGATCTTGCTGAGATATTTTGCCTGAAAATCCTAAATATCATGTTGAGGTTGTGTTTAAAATTTGAAGATTTTTTTATGTCATTTGATATGGTTTCAAAAATCGGGACTTTAGCCTTGAATCGGTAAATTTCTAGATGCTTGATATGATGAGATCTAGATGAGGTTTATAGATCTAAAATCCTTATAAATAGTGATGAGACTATGCCTAAAGTTTCAACTTGAAATGAGTTAGGTTGTTCGCAGAACTAGAGGGATAGATCGGGCCATTTTTGTGTGCCAAGTGATTTTAAAACCCATGCATATTTCCCCGAGTCATAATAGCCTAGATGGACTCTGGCGTCATAAGGATCATTATGAATCCTAGGTTGCCGAAAAAGTCATCAGCCGGCCGGTGAATCCCCGGCCAAGGTTGCTGTCGCGCCCAGCAGCGCTGCCGAGACCCGTGCGCCTCTCCTGCATGTGTCCGTGCGCCCGCCAGCCCTGCCAGCCTGCCCGTGCCTCGCCAGCCGCGGTCTAGCGCGCCTCTGCGCCAGTGACCGTGGCATCCTATGAACCCGTGCGCCGGCAAGGGGGTGTCAATAGTGTCCTCGCGTTCCTGTGAGATGTCGCACCAGCGGACCCTGACCTCGGTCGAGCCGAGCTTCACCTAGCCACCGAGCGACCTGCTGGTTCCTGAGTGTGCCGCCGGTCCAATCTTGCCGAATCGGTCTAGGCAAGCCCAGGCAGTTCGAAATTTTAGTTCGAGCACGAGCCGAAACTGAAGCATTTTTCTGAGCCGAGTCAATCCAAGTTTAAGTACGAAATTAATTCTGAACTTAGAGAATTTTTCCGAGAACCTTAGACAAGCTCAAGACAAAAAATTGTTTAACTTAGCTCATTAATTTCTTTATTCAGCAAGCCGTTAAAGTCAGACTAGAAAATGTGCCTTAAATGTTTTTAAAAACCGAGCGAGTGAACGACTTAGTAAGATCAGTTATTAAATAACCAAGTCTTTTAAGTTGAGCTGAGTACATAGAAATATTGTGCTTAATATTTTGTTGCTTAATGAGAGTTGAGCCCCTGCCAGCTACGCAGCTTTTTTCAGCATTTGCATTATCAGCTACCAGGTGGGGACCCTGTACTGGGTGCTACATTTTCTATAATCGCTCTTCCATGTCTGAGGTATGTATGTAATAGTTTTGTCCGAGCGTGGGCAATGACCTACAGAATAGGTGACCTGAGAGTAAATCTCTTTAGTAAGTTATCAAATTTCGAGGGAGGCCTTTCGTGCCTGAATGATCCCCAATGTGTGTACCCGATTGATGCAGAATAATTATGGTTATTATTATTATTATTATTAGTATTATTATTATTATTATTATTATTAGTTAGCTTGGAGAATAAGCTAGGGTTTAATTGAAGAGTCTTATTTAAAGGGCTCTTGTGCTTTGTTATTATGGGAGTTGATTTTGAATATGAAATAAGATTAGAGATTGTGAATCTTGCGTGTTTTACGAGAGAGTATCTCGTTTATCCTTCCCACTCGTACGCTTCCCTACATCAGTTGTGTGGGTTATGCGTATGGAGGCGTGTACATGTGCTTTCCAGCATATCATTACTTGCCCAAGATTATGTTTACCTTCGGGGTTATTGGGCGACCTTCAACCTTCGTGTTCGATCGTGGGAAACGCCCGAGCTATTCCTTTCATGGGGACGTCTCCAACGGGAACGTGGCGGATTCGAGGGCGAATCCTGCTCAACCGGGGGAGAATGATGCAGAAAAATTATGGTTATTATTATTATTATTATTATTATTATTATTATTATTATTATTATTATTAATATTATTGTTAGTTAGCTTGGAGAATAAGCTAGGGTTTAATTGAAGAGCCTTATTTAAAGGGCTCTTATGCTTTGTTATTATGGGAGTTGATTTTGAATATGAAATAAGATTAGAGATTGTGAATCTTGCGTATTTTACGAGAGAGTATCTCATTTATCCTTCCCACTCGTATGCTTCTCTACATCACCGATTTACCTACTAGCGTCCGGAAGTTAAGCATCAGTTCAGTTTAGTAGTAACTAGTTTTACTTGCATACGTGCTTATTATATGATGTGTCATTACATACATGCATACTACATGATGTGTAATTTCATTACGCATGATTATATTGAATGTGGTGAAACGTGAGTAGTAGTAGTCAATTTTACTTACGTATATGTTTATTTCATGGAGTGTTATCATATTAGATGTGTACTTTAGTACTGGTTTCTGCAGAGCACGTGGACTTTTGTTCACGCCCCTACTATCTATTCTTTTTAGGTGACGGAGTCCAACGCGGATAGTGAGTGGCAGTGGTGGTGGTCTAGAGCAAGTGGATATTATGGAAATCATGTCATAAAATTATATGAACTATGAGTTTGTTTGAGCATGTAATCGACCTAGGTCGTTAGCTTCCGCATTATCAGACTTATGAGATTATGAGACATATGACTATGCACGTTTAATTTCAGTATGAGTTGGTTTGGTTGTATGCATGATCATTTAAATGTCTTGAGAAAGTAAGAGTAAGTTAGTAGCAAGGTAGCATTCCCGCGAGAAAGATAAAGTGTTTTGGAAATATTTAGCAAGAGTTTTCGAAAATTAAATAAGTGTTTTCAAATTATAAAGCGCAAAAATTTTACTCTGATTTTAGTAAGTCTAGTAATAGTAGGCGGGATGTTATAGTTGTGGAACCTCCACCAACAACGCAGGTGCCGCCCTTGTCCACCTAGCGATCCAGATCCAGGAGAAAACCAAAGATCCCAACGCTGAACAGTGGATTTCCGTAACATCGTCACTAGCACTTTCCTCACGGTGATGCTCGTCATCGAGGATGGAGATGAACGCTCGATCTTCTCCGCAAAGGACGCCATGGCCTTCATGTCGGAAAATCACATTAGACTAGACTATTTTCTTTTTAATACATAAGGATAGACACATGTTAGAGAAATTACCCTACACACTAAACTATTTTCTTTTTAATGCATAATTACGCTCCTCATATAATTATTACCAAAATAGCTAGAGTTGTTATATTTATTTGCATATATGTCAAAAAAATTATTAAAAAATAGATTAGCTCAATTAATTACTAATTAGAGTGAATTGGGAATTATCGATTTTTCTTGAAAAACTGATTCCTATTGTATGGCAATTAAACCTCCATCTCTTTCATACCTCACTAACCACCCACTAATTCAACTTACGTATTCATATTTGCGTGGTAATAAAACCTCTCTCATACCTCATTAACCACCCACTAATTCAACATTTTTCACTGTAACCTCTCTCTCTCTATCTCTCTGTAACATCCCACTTTGATTTTAAAGAAAATCCCTTTCTTTTCCAAAAATCATAGTAAAATTTTCGAAATTCATTTTTCGATTCATAAACATTTCGGAGCTACTCATTCAATTCAACACATAGTTCAAGTCGTGTCTGAACTAACAGGGATTCATTACCCGATTTTCAAAGGTTTTCATTAACCCATTTCACATCAACATGAACAATAAAATAATCAAGATCTCCATTTAATCACATACTCACGAATATCAAGTAGAAAGGTTTCAAAACCAATCCAACATGTCCAACAAGTCAAACCTAAGTTCATACACTGCGGAAGCGATTAATGACAATAAATAGAAGACCACCCACTCGCCTTGTCTCGTCATCCGCCAACTGCTTAACCTGCATCCAAGAAGAGCAGGTAGGAGTGAGCATAAAGAAAAATGCTCGCCACTATGCATATGTACATTTATAACAATAAAAGGTATCGTCGCAGCATGAACATAAACGATAACAACATGTCTCATCTGCTACATAATATCACATCAATATGTATTACTCCTGTGTACACATCTTTCATTAGTCGCGGAAAGGGGATTCATTACCCTAACAGCAAGAGTACGTGCCACGTAAGGACACGGCCTTTCATTAGGTCTTAAGGAGACTTGCCTCGCAACGGGCAATCGTACCGTAACTCGACGGGGACAACCGTAACGACGGCCGTAACAGCTCATATCAATAGGCTACAGGTTCACGCGCATACATAGATCATACCAAATTTTCAAACATATTAAAACACAAATAGCATAGAGTTTTTAGAATAACTAACCCACCTGAATTCCGGATTTGTCAAAACACAATAAGCACTGGACGTAGGTCGAGGCTTGACTCCTCAAATACCCACATTAAGTCAAGATACTACAATCAACATTTATCTTGACTTTGAACGGAAAACACAAATCATACTTAGTCGAACTTGATTCGACTAAGTTGTTTGTGAAGTCCTGTGGACTTTGGAACACTTAGACTCGGCACTTAGACTCAACCAAAACACGTATGGGAGTACACAGAAACTCAATCAAATGATGAACAAGTCAAACAACAAAGAACAGCATACAAGTAAATTTACAGATTTTAACATAAAAGCTAGATTTGTGAAATACTTGACGAGAAAATCACATAATCAGGTTGGCCAGGTAATCGAATAAGTTAGGCTGTGCAATTTTAACACAAATTCCACCTCACTAGACATAGCAACATCACCAAATTTCAACCCTTAACTCTAGATACACGATTTTATAAAATTAAAACAAGTTTTCAGCAAAAACGAGCACAATTTCAAAGCCTGACCAAATGAACGAATTAACACTTGAAATTTTTACAAAAGCAGCTACAGCACGTGAATACCAACATATAAAATTCCAGCTTTAAACACTTGTCACAGGAATTATAAAAATTGTAACAAAATTATGCAGATTTCAAGATTTCACCAAACCGTACTAATATGGACTCCAAAAATCCTGAGCATTTATCCTCACGTATAACATCACCAAATAGGGACATAAACCAAAATTTAGCAATTTACAGCAACAGGTCAAATTTTCATAAATAAAACGAGTTTCAGTAGAATGACACAAACAATTAATTACCCTAGAAAATGAAGTTCAAAAATTATGAATTTCTTACACGACATCCAAATAAAACAGAGAGACATCATATTCAAATTTCAGGAAAATTGGAGCACAACTCGATTTATTATGCAATTTAAAAGATTCTGCCCAGAAATCAAAACAATTATAAAAAATAGCTACAGTTGGAATTAAATCATGACATTTTTAAAACCTATATGAACATCAGAGGACTTGACACAAAAAATTTCACATCAATCGGAGCAGCATGTGATTTATCACGAATTTAACACTTAATCAGCGACTATACGAGTTCAAAAATTCATATTCGACTCGACAAACATCGAAATTGTCCGAGGCCTTCACCATAAGGCCAAGGACTCTATAATGTTCCAATCCACAGCACTTAACACGGTCTTTAACGAGGTCTCACTCGAGTTCACATGAACCGACAAGAGATCTCAACACATGAATTACTATTTCATATAATAAAATAACATAAATGCTATAAGAACAAAATACACATAATACATATTTAAACGAGACGGGGATGGAACCTTTGTACTGTTCTCGGGAAATGATACGTAAAGGAAGGGTCGAACGAGGGCTGACAGGACGACGATGACGACTCGCGGCGGCGCTCGGCGGCTCACGCTTGGCTCGCGGGCGGTGTTGGTTACACGAGGGATCGCGACGACGGGAATCGGGGTCGCTTGAGCAGCAGCGTTTTCGAGGCGGTCAGAAACGGGCCTGCATGGAGGAGGTCGCCAGGTTTCATTCGCGGAGGAGTTGCTCGCCAGAGTTGCAGCGCGGCTGGGCTTCAAGCGGCGGGTCTGTTCGCAGGGGCTGTTGCTGCTCGGCAAGGAAGCCGACGAGGAGATGGCAGTCGGTGGCAAAAACCCATCAGATTGGGCCGACTCTGTTCGCTTGTTGCTGCGGGATTGCCGACAAAGGGTTGGCGTTCGAAGGCTGGGCATAAAGACGATTGATGATGGTGCTTTCGGCGACGGGCTGCGATTTACGCCGGCGAATAGGGGCTTCTCGCGGCGATGGATGACCGTAGATCATGACGGTGATAGGGCTGGCGTGCCTCGCAATGACGGCTAATAACGTTGGCGAGAAGGGAGGGGTTCGATTCGCGGCGGTCGGAAATCGTTAATAGGGTTGCGATGAGGGTGAATTTTAGCGAGATAAATGAGGGATCGGGGCGATTTTGCTGAGTCTTTCTTCCGTTTAACAAGAGAGAGGAGAGAGCAGAAAAGCTGCGCGTAGAAAAAAGAAAATGAGAGAGAGATGAACGAGAGATTTCTGCGGGGGAAAATATTAGGACACAAGTCTTGCCACATAAGAAAATGAGGTGGATCGGTTCGGGTCTGCCCGTTTGGGGCGCGCGGGTTCCGAAGACTCGGGCCGAATTTCTTGGTTCTCTCGGGCTCGACTTGGCCCAATAATTAACTCGGTTCGATCGCACGATAAATAAAATAAAACCGGATAATTATTTATATAATACACACATTATATTAATTTATAATAATAAACACTTAGACAAATAATTGACAATTAGTCATTTAGTAATAATAATAATAATAATCATAATAATAATAACAATAATAATAATAATAATAACAATAATAATAATAATAATAATAATAATAATAATAATAATAATAATCCCAAATAATTCATAACTAAACGGGTTAGATTTGATTCACGCGATTTTTTCGAAATCGTTGAATGACGAACGTTTTCCAATAAAACGATCGTCGCGACTAATAGAATAAATATAACCTTTTAAATAATATTCGATAAATAGAATATGCTGAGAAATTCTATAAATCGAACTTGGCGCTACACTCTCTCTCTCTCTCTCTCTCATACCTCATTAACACAACAGACTTACTGATTTTTATTTGCCTTTGCAAAATGAATGTTCATGTTCAATATATGATATGTATATGTATATAAACTCAATATATGTTAAAGTATAAATTTAAAACATGTTGTTTTCATCATTTCAACTGTACGCATATAAGTTTAGCATATGATAGGTATATGTTCGTTAAACTTAATATTTTGTATATTTTTCTGAGTTTGTTCATCAACACGGAAGAATATTGATCGATCAGGTAGTTTGTATATATTTGAAGGATGATGTAATTTGAAGTTCAAATTCCTTCTTTTTCTATTTTTTAGTGAAACATCCTATTTTATAGAATATATAAACTTACCATATTTAATAAGTTTTTTTTAATGGAAAAAACCCATGACATGCGCAATTTAAGGAGAAGAGTTGCATTATATTTGGTAATTGATATGGTGCATCTTTACAATTAATTGTTGTGAAATTTGCAAAGATACAATAAGTTGTGCCCTGCTGTATGATTGCAATTGTTTTCCAAATCATGTGTAGGGATACACACGAGTCAAGCCGAGTCGAGCCGAGCCGAGCCGAGCATTGGACTTATCGAGCAGGACTGGTTGTTTTTTAGCTGCTCCAGCTCGATTTATGAGGCTCGAGCTCAACGTGATAAAAAGTACAATATTTCGAGCTCGGCTCGAGTTTGGCTCGAAAATTTTTAGGTGAAAAAATAGAATTACATTAAGCATGTATGCTATACTATTGTAATATATTTAAAGGATATTTTAGTAATTCAACATATATCTTGAGCCGCTCGTCAATATAAAATATGGACTCAAGCTCCACTTGAGTTCGTGCTCGAGCTGCTCGAGCTAGACTCGAGTTCGTTCAAACTCGAGCTCCGAATCGAGCTTTGAATCGAGCGCTCGCAAGCCGCTCGGTTTGTTTGCAGCCCTAATCATGTAGTATAGGTGAAAATTCGCACAAATTTTAAGCAACAATTTTTTAGGGCTTACAAAAGAGCAATCACTATTTCATTAGACCGGTTGTGGGTGCACGGCCAAAGGCCCACTAGTAACCCTTGATATAAATATCAACGCAATTTATACATCACAACAAAATCTAGTCTAGGAATAGATATCGGAGAGCTTTTGGCTTTTCTCTTTGTATATATTTATCTTTTGTCCAAAGAGCAAATTTGGGTTGAGATATGTATTGTAGAGATGAAGATCAGAGTACTTCTTTCTCAAGTTTCAATACAGCCATAAATGCTTCTTGTTGTACGTCTACCCGACCAATTGCTTTCATCCTCTTTTTGCCCTCGGCCTGGACCGATCCAACATAAACATAAAAAAGTAGTACATAAACATAAAAAAGTAGTCACTCTTTTGATGTTTTAGAACATAAGAATACTAACTAAAAGAAAGTGTTCTCTGCCTATACTGTACTATTACTTCATTCCAATTAAGCAGCGAAAAATCTTTGTGTTAAACTAAATCTATAGGTACCCATAAAAATTACGTGACAAGTGAAGCAAAGCAAAGAAAATTCACCTGTTTTCGCAACAGCTTCTTTTTTCTTGTGATATCGCCACCTACACAATAGTCAAGGGAAAGTCAAATGCATTGGAAAACATAAAGAGAGATTGGCTGGCTGGTGGCTTAATAAAGAAGTGGATATGATATGTAAATTAACACTTAGCTTTCATACCATAAAAGAATTGTTCAAACAAAAGGATTACCCGAGAAAGGGAAATGATGGCATAATTAGAACGGTCATAAGGGTCGCAATTGACACGGTCCTTGTCAGCTTTCGAATTGAAGGAGTTAAGATATTCAGCCACCTTGTGGGACTCCGGATGATTCCAGAGTCAAGAAGGCATCCCCGCCGTAATATCCTTGACAGTGATGGGGGAATGAGGAGCCTTTTCGACCATCTTCTCTTTTCCCTTGTCGCTCTTGCGACGTTTGAGGGAGTCGGGGATGAGGATGGCGTCCCTGTCGTCTTGAGCCCTCTTTCGGAAGTGAGATCCCGATGACGTGGGCTTAGCGGCACCAGGGTTCTCAACCCTGTATTTCTTCGCGACAGTCGTCTCGACTATCATTTCCTTATTTCCCGACCCTGAGCCGCCCTCAGGTCGGAGAGGAGGAACAAGTCGACCGGCGGGCTTGTCGCCCGGCTGCTGTTTCTTCACCTCAAAACGCTTGAGGGACTTAACTGAAACAAAGCAAAAATGATTAATGATTATAGGGCACACAATCGCGACGAAAGGAAATAAAAACCAACTCTTGAAACAGTTGATAGAAAGAACGAAAATAAGAATTATCAACAGCTTACTGGGATCGTCGAGATGAGGAGCATCCTCGTCGACACAAATGCCCACGTGATTAAGAAGGCAGCTGTCTCTAATCAATTTACGGGCACTGTACGTACATTTATTCAACTCGACTAGCATATCGGCAAAATAACTAGAGCGAGGTCGTTTGTGTTGTTTAACCTTGCTTGTGATCCAAGCATTTTCAAATGGATATTGACCGGGAGCAGGGAGAATAAAGAAATATTTCGATTTCCATTCGATGACGTTGGAGGAAAGTTACCCCAGAACGATGACCTAGACAATGGGCGTCCTTTACAAACCGATATTCGTAACAATAGTGAAAAAACTCGGGAAGGAAGCTACCTAGCATTATTCGGGAGACGAAAATGAAAGCCACCATTATGCGAATAGAGTTGGGGGTAAACTGATTTATTGGTATATCATACAAGTTAGAAATAGAGAGAAGTTCGGGTTGAATAGGAAATCGCACATCAAACACAATTTGGTCGACAAATAAATTAAACATCTGGAAGGAGGATGTTTGAAGTCGTTATTAGGGCTGGGGGCGATTAACTCCCAGTCTGAGGGAAGGCCACTATAAGCCCTGAAGCCCTCGATTTTGGCTGCAGGGGCATAAGAGAAAGGATTAAGAACAGCTAACTTTACTAATGGACAGGCTAATGTTACATTATCTTTAGGCTCGACGAGAGGAGCAATTATTGAAAAAGGTACATAACTCGTCCTATATACAGGAATGTCTAAAAACCAAAAAGGAATACCTCGAGGAATGAGGCTCAGACGAGGGCTCTTGCCTCTAGGAGAATTTTGAAGCTCGTCGGCTAGTTGACCCAACAAAAGTGCTTGATTGTACTCATCCCAGTTAACACCCCACAAGGACGCATCTGAAGAGGGAGAGTTTTATCGCTCGTCTGCTAACTTGTAGCCGACTACTTGAACAGAATCGGAGTTGTAATACTCATCAATCTGGTGAGCGATGGAGCCACAGAGAGAAGCAGAGTCGGAAGCTAAAAGAAAAATATAGAAGAAAGAAATAGAGGGTAACAATCAGTTAGCGACACGAAAACCAACAGTTAGCATAGCAGAATGAGAAATCAAGTCAACTTAAATCAAGTTGACTTAAATCAAGATGACTTGGCATCCTTTAGCCTACTCGGCTCGACTTGACCGGATAGAAGGAAAGAAGAAGCAACGAGGGTTGTGAATCCAATCGACTCGACAGAAAAAAAATAGGTCGACATGAGTCGACCCGCAAGGAAAAGTGAAGTCGACCTCGTAGTCCAGATCGACTCGTCAACAAACACATAAGCGGATGCAAGATTCACATGTGGAAGATCTAACACCAAATTTATCTAAAAGCATATGAAAATCACAAATCGCAAGAAGAACATACAAGAACTCCAAATTCAAGAAACCCAGAAAAATTAAAAAGAAAAAAAATCAACCAACGAAAAATAAAGCAAAAGAAACTTACACATGATGCTTAGCTTGAAGAAGTCCAAAAAAATTGACCTTTAGATGCAAACCTAGATCCAACGATCTTGATGATACACGGAATTCGAAGCGGCAGAATTCGAAGTGGCGTGTCATATCCAAATTCAAATTTCGAAATTCGAAAAAGACATCAGAATGACAGGCTTGCCTGAAAAACAATCATGAGAAATTACAATACAACCCCATAAGATGACATGGCGGGTTGTCAATGCGACAACTTACAAGGCCTGATAAGATGACAAGATGAGTTACGACACGACGAGTAAAGAAGATACCGTGATCAAATAAGTATGACGTAAATAAGTCGAGCGGAAACACCGAGAGGAACCTCGACGTCGAGAAAATAATAACAAGCAAGACCCATAGAAACACCTGGCCACCAAATTTACTCTTAAGCTCTAGACTGCTTAGAGTACTTTTTTTT
>BKCP01006072.1:196041-214267 GCA_008636005.1 Striga asiatica
CCAAGTGTTAACTACTCGATCGGGATGATGATTCGAACCGCCCCCACGTCGACATCACCAAGTCGACATATATAGTCGACCTCCCAACAGCTGACAACTCTATCTGAACGGTCTCGCCGAAGTCGACCTCTCTAAGTCGACTTCCAAAGTCGACCTCCACCAAGAAGACGATAAGCGTAGCCTCCACATACCCATAGGATTCTAAGTCGACCTCCCGGTGCTCGAGGTCGACTTTCTTGCGTCTCGAAGCCCAAAGTGTACCGACGACTCAGTACACTTGTAATGTCCCTTGAAGTCTCATATTCTCTAATGGATAAGAAGGAATCTTGTGATAACTCAGCAGGGAGGGGAGACAAATCGACCGGGGTAATTTAGACATTTCAAGTAGACCGACTGGGGCATTTTGGGTACTTTAAGTAAGTATTTCCTCCTATATAAAGGAGGTGAGGTAACCCTAAACCCTAACTCCCATTCATTCCATACACTTTCCTCTCCTGCTGCTGCTGCTCTCTCAGAGCAGCCCTCTTCATCCTTTTCACATACTGACTTGAGCGTCGAAGGCTCTACGCCGGAAACACTTCCGGCGTTGAGTTTTTGTAGGTATTGTCGCGGTCAAATAACGGTTCGAAGGCGATTCATACAGATCGGAGCTCATTATCACCGGTTCGTTTCAGATCCAGAAGTAGACCCATCAAGATTGTTTGAACTATGAGTTTGTTTGAGCATGTAATCGACCTAGGTCGTTAGCTTCCGCATTATCAGACTAGTGAGATTATGAGATATATGATTATGCACGTTTAATTTCAGTACGACTTGGTTTGGTTGTATGCATGATCGTTTAAATGTGTTGAGAAAGTAAGAGTGAGTTAGTAGCAAGGTAGCATTCTCGCGAGAAAGATAGTGTATTCAAAATATTTAGCAAGAGTTTTCGAAAATTAAATAAGTTTTTTCAAATTATAAAGCGCAAAAATTTTACTCTGATTTTAGTAAGTCTAGTAATAGTAGGCGGGATGTTACAGCTGTGGAACCTCCGCCATCATCGTCGGCGCCGCCCTTGTCCACCACGAGTTCCAGATCCAGGAGAAAATCGACGATCTCAATGCTCGAACCGTCGATTTTTGTAACATCGTCACCGGCACTTTCCTCACGGTGATGCTCGTCATCAAGGACGGCGACGGACGCCCGATCTTCTCCGCGAAGGATGCCATGGCCTTCATATCGGAAAATCACATTAGACTAGACTATTTTCTTTTAAATACATAAGGATGGACACATGTTAGAGAAAATTACCCTACACACTTATGTTATTTGCACATATGGCAGAAAAATTATTAAAAAATGAATTAGCTGAATAATTAATTACTAATTCGAGTGAACTGGGGAAGTATCGATTTTTCTTGAAAAACTGATTCCTATTTGTATGGCAATAAAACCTCCCTCTCTTTCATACCTCACTAAACACCCACTAATTCAACTTAACTGATCCATATTTGCATGGTAATAAAATCTCTCTCATACCTCATTAACCACCTACTAATTCAACATTTTTCACTGTAACCACCCAATAAAGCCTCTCTCTCTCTCTCTCATACCTCATTAACACAACAGACTGACTGGTTTTATGCCTTTGCAAAATGAATGTTCATGTTCAGTATATGATATGTATATGTATATAAACACAATATATGTTAACGTATAAATTCACAACATGTTGTTTTCGTCATTTCAACTGTATGCATATAAGTTTAGTATATATTTTGTATAAGTTCACAACATGTTGTTTTGTCCTTTCATCCATATATTTTATGTTCAAAATTATGTCAAACAAAATTCACTAAACAAAATTACACAATAGACCGATTGGTTTTATGTCTTTGCAAATGCATGTTCATATCCAGTATATGATAGGTATATGTTCGTTAAACTTAATATTTTGTGTATTTTTCAGAATTTGTTCATCAACATGGAAGAATATTTATCGATCAGGTAGTTTGTATATATTTGAAAGATGATGTAATTTGAAGTTCAAATTCCTTCTTTTTCTATTCTGTAGTGAAACATCCTATTTTGTAGAATATATAAACTTACCATATTTAATAAGTTTTTTTTAATGGAAAAAACCCATGACATGCGGAATTTAAGGAGAAGAGTTGCATTATATTTGGTAACTGATATAGTGGATCTTTACAATTAATTGTCATGAAATTTGCGAAGCTGCAATAAGTTGTGCCACGCTGTATGAGTACAATTTTTTTCCAAATCATGTGTAGGACTGCAAACGAGTCGAGCCTAGTCGAGCCGAGCATTGGACTTATCGAGCAGGACTAGTTGTTTTTTAGCTACTCCAGCTCGATTTATGAGGCTCGAGCTCGACGCGATAAAAAAGTACAATTATTCGAGCTCGACTCGAAATCAAATTGCTCGAGCTCGGCTCGAGTTTGGCTTGAAAAAGTTTAAGTGAAAAAATAGAATTACCATTAAGCACGTATGCTATACTATTGCAATATATATAAGCGATATTTTAGTAATTGAATATACATCTCGAACCGTTCGACGAACCGCTCGATAATGTAAAATATGGACTCAAGCTTCACTTGAGTTCGTGCTCGAGCTGCTCGAGCTAGACTCGAGTTTGGTCAAACTCGAGCTCGAGTCGAGCTTTGACTCAAGCGCTCGCGCGCCGCTCGGTTTGTTTACAGCCCTAATCACGTGGTATAGGTGAAAATTCGCCCACAATTTAAACAACAATTTTTTAGGGCTTACAAAAAAACAATCACTATTTCATAATTACAGACCGGCTGTGGGTGCACTGCCAAAGGCCCACTAGTAACCCTTCATATAAATATCAGCGCAATTTATATATCACAGCAAAATCTAGTCTAGGAAATAGATATCGGAGAGCTTTTGGCTTTTCTCTTTGTATATATCTATCTTTTGCCCAAACAGCAAATTTGGGTTGAGATATGTATTGTAGAGATGAACATTAGAGTACTTCTTTCTCAAGTTTCAATACAGCCATAAATGCTTCTTGCGGTACGTCTACTCGACCAATTGCTTTCATCCTCTTTTTTCCCTCAGCCTGGACCGATCCAACATAAACATAAAAAGTAGTCACTCTTTCGATGTTTTAGAACATAAAGAATACTAACTAAAAGAAAGTGTTCTCTACCTATACTGCACTATTACTTCATTCCAATTAAGCAGCGGAAAATCTTTGTGTTAAACTAAATCTTTAAATACCCATAAAAATTACGTGATAAGTGAAGCAAAGCAAAGAAAATTCACCTGTTTCCGCAACAGCTTCTTTTTTCTTGTGATATCTCCACCTACACATTAGTCAAGGGAAAGTCAAATGCATTGGAAAACATAAAGAGAGACTGGCTGGCTGGTGGCTTAATAAAGAAGTGGATATGATATGTAAATTAAAACTTGGCTTTCAAACCATAAAAGAATTGTTCGAAATCTCACCGTAGCATTTGGCAAGAACATCCTTCCTGATGGCTGACAAAGCTTCACTAGCAATCACCTTGGATCCAATGCATGCCTGCGTAGCATACAAAACGCACATTTGCCACCATTACTTACTCCTATATGCCATAATACTCAAAATTTACCAAAACTTTACCTGGATTGGAACTTTAAACATTTGCCTGGGGATTAGCTCCTTCAGTTTTCGAGTCAAAGCCCTTCCAACACCATAAGCCTAAGATTTTCTTACAGTTCACAACAATTAAACAATATGACCATGCAACACACAAAGTATATACAAGTGAAGGCAACTGAAAAGGAGATAAAAGTCATTTTCAAATTCAACTGAATTATTAAATTAGAGCTAGTCACCTTGTCTTTATGGACAATAGTGGATAAAGGGTCCACAGGATCCCCATTGATTTGAATATCAAGCTTTATCAAGTCGCTCTCCTTATACCTGTCGATGATAAATTCAAACAAACTTACTGCAAAGTTTCTTACAATCAACATATTGACCTTCAGAATTATACAAATAACTCTTCAATTTATCATGGTATCAGAGCCGGGTTCTGATCCTGGGAAAAATGTGGGTTATGGCATTAATTTTTATGTTACAAGTCAGATTAGATTGCATGGATTTACCCGATGAAGGAATACTCCATGCTAGCATACCCTTTACTCCTAGACTTTAGCTGATCAAAGAAGTCCCCCACCATCTACACAGTGAACCATAAATCAGTTGAAATCTAATACAACAACTTGTACCCACGTCAATATAAGTTATTTATTAGCCACCCGAAAATCAAGATACCTCGGCCAGGGGTAACTCATAAATAATTGATGCCCTGTTCTCAGTAATGAACATAATTTCTTTGAATTCTCCTCTCCTGTCCTGAGCAAGCTCCATAAGTGCACCAATATATTCTTTTGGGGTGAGCATTTCAATCTACACAAGCAGCATTTGCTTACATCCTCAATAAAAAAAGAAAGAAAACTGCCAGTATGTTCAGAAATAGGCACTCCAACTCAAACCACCTTAACATATGGCTCTTCAATAGACCTCCTGCTTCCAGGTTCAGGAAGTAAACATGGATTTGAACATTCAACCTACAAGCACAACAATAAATCACATCAAGGAAATATTGCGAACAAGTTATTATGCCTAAATAGAGAAGTTAGGATCGTTGGCACATAACTGAATGAAATGAATAGGCAACTGAAAAATGATGCAGAAATTATCAACATGGACGAAAGCTGATCAGACATATCTTCTCATTTTGAATGAACCTAGGATGCACAAAATTTCTATACAGCAATTGCAATAGCTTTCATTATTATTCGACCCCATATCCCTTAATTGGAATGGATTTTTTAAATGAAGAAATTTCAGTAAACGAACCCCTGATTACCAAGATTTATTATAGCTATAGAATTTTGTTATCTGCCAGAATCATTTTAAATATCTCATTATTGACATTCGGATGAAAAATATTATAAATTAATAACTATATTCATATGGTTGGAATTTTCATTACATCAACTCAAACTATTGGCAGGGTAAAAAAAGAAGGTAATAAAACTAAGTGACAAAAACATTTATCTGCAATGAATCCAATAATGTTGATACCAGTCACTCTATCAACTATTGTTAGATGTAGATGCACACATATTTTGGATGAGATGTTCAATCAGCACTACTGGAGCACGTTAAGCTTGGAGACCACAACTTACATCAAACTATATTAGACGAACACAAAATAGGAAAGTCAAAATAAAAAAAAAAAAAGCACTAAGTTGGTCACTTTCCAAAAAAGATATGTGAACTTGGACCTCATCAAACTCGCTACAATAAGTAGAAAATTCACGAGAAAAAGGTACACCAATACGCTCTCAGGATGAACTTTTTCTATTTCAGTCACTTTCCGCCAAGTGACATTCCGTGTTATCCAGCGTCCATTCTGGTCTAGTGACCAGCTGTTGGAGTCGTCTCATCGAGGTGGTCATACCCTTAAATTTCAATCAAATCAGAGTTCATTTACTCATTCAGTTTTACGTGAAAGTTGCATTTTATGTGAATGTCACTTTTTCCGGGTTTTCATTGTCTTGTGTAATTTTGGCGTCGTCTAACATCCACTTTCATCAAATGACCTATTGTCGGATTTGTCACGAGACGGCCGTACCCATTAAATTTCAGCGCAATCGGAATTCATTTTCCCATTCAATTTTTTGTAAGACATTTATACACTTTTTATCTTATCCCATTGTCTGTTGTCCGGTAGAATTCCGACGTCATCTAACTTTCATTCTTATTGAGTGACCTAACATTGGACTTTTGAGACGGCCGTACTCATATAATTCCAGCTCAATCAGAGTTTGTTGGCCCGTTCAATGTTCCGTCAAAAGTTGAAATGTGTTGTTTTCTATCTGGGCTAATTCTAGGGTTGTCAGGCTTCCATTCTAATCAAATGACTTACCATTGAACTCATCTCGTCGATATCGTGCCCAAAATTTCTGTCCAATCGAAGTTGTTTACCTATTGAATTGTTCAATAAAAGTTTTTTGCACTGTGTGTTCGGTCAGTGATTAGTATACCTTTTTTAAGAATTTTCCAACTTATTGTAGCGAGTTCGATAAGGTCCAAAGTTCACGTATCTTTTTCGGAAAGTGGCAACTTAGTGCATCACTGTATCCTTTTTGAAAATTTGCCGAAAACATGATCAACCCCTCTCCTAAGAAAAGGTGAACTAATTTCTGTAATGTTCAAATATTAAACACAATATGAAAAACATGTAGTCTTTCTTTATGAGCATACATTGTTTTTGTTTTTTTTTTGTTTTTTTTTCTTGTTGGAATTTTAAAAGGTAGTCAGAAGAGTAGATTTAAGTTTTGACCAATGATACCATGAAAAGACTCACTGGTCAAATAGCTCACAACCTTTTTATCGTTGATTCGTAAGGCAAAGTAAATTGTAAGATTGTCGGAACTGAATAGCTAATTACATCCAGATTACGTCATACCCACAGTTTCTGATGACAACACATAAGGACTCTTACGTAACCAGGCACCCTTGACCAGATAACTAAGTGCATGCATGGGAAAGTTCACTACTGATTAATGAAGTTCAGAATCTAGAGTAATGTAAAATCCTTCTAAAAAAAGGCATGACAGTTAGTCATCAGTGTCCATAAAGTACTATGCACTCAAATCCAAAAGGATATCAGTAAAAATAACAAGAAAAGGTTGAGAAGAGATTACAGTTTCACCGTTGATGCAATTTACTCTGTAAACCACACTCGGGGCTGTAGTTATTAGACTCAAATTGTATTCACGTTCAAGCCTTTCCTGCTTAATAGAAGTATAGAACTCATTATCGTGCAGGTAGTGGAAAGATGCATAGCAAAGACTGAAAGAATGGAAGAGTTCGAAACTCATACCTGAACAATTTCCATGTGAAGAAGACCAAGGTACCCACATCTAAAGCCAAATCCCATTGCACTTGAGGACTCCGGCTCAAACTGCAATGTAAAGAATACTGTTGGCAATTTTTTCTATAGAATATCATAACATTCAGTCAAAAATATATACACAAACAAAAAAAATGGGAACACTATTTCAATGAAAAATCTAAATGAAAATTGACATTAAATGAAATTATGCTAAAGAATTGTAGAAGAAATCGCTACAAACAGCAGACCTTCCAGCATTTTATTAGAAGAAATCTCCACAAACAGAAGACCTTCAAGCATTTTATTAGAAGTTTCATAAGTGAAGTGATGTTCACATAATAAAGCATGCATAATTTGCTCAAGAAGCTTATATAACATTTCAGACGTATGCAGTATCCGCATTGTTTTCACGAATCGAAATTGGGTACTTGATGGGTAAAGCAGTAACTCAAATTTCGTAGACTTAAGAGGATCTTGAAACATTGTCTAAGCAGTACCATTACCCCTCAAATTATGTTAGAAACTAGCATGAAAATATACAGAACAAAAGGGCAGAGGAAAAATATCAAGGATGGTGGGCAATTTGAAACATTCCTGCAATTCTCTCTATTTGAAGCTTTGCAAAAGAAATAACCTTCTCTAGCCTCTTTGAGAGAGAGAGAGAGAGCCTTTTTCTTTCTCAATTGTACTGCTAATTCGTTTTGTCGTCATGGTACACAATTGGATTCTAATTCGAAGGTTGTCTTTCTTATAGCTGAATGCAGTCCATTGGAAAATTCAAGCAAGATGTGAAACACATTTTTTCGTAACCTTCCTTCAGGCCTGCTAAAGATTGACCAAACTCTGTGACTCAAAGGACGAGGGATTGGAAGAAGCACAGAGAAGAAGGTGTGAAAGCAGCAGTGTCAGTTATTGTAGATCTCCGGTCCTGGTTGGGTAGGTTAATATGGGGAATTATATTCTGTTTCAGAAATCTGGAAGCAAGGAGTCATGATCAAAGCATCGTGACATTTGGCCAAAATTTGGGAAAAACCAAATGAAAATCTCGCCTACTCCTTCATCCTGGGGTGCTTCCCTCAGGTATGGAGCCAAGTTGCATTCAGGTTGAAGGACTAGGATTTGAAGGAAGAATTGGAGAAAGGATCTTATCAGAATAGATTTGAATCTACCACAATGATTTCTAAAATAGCTCAATATAGGAATGTAAAGAAATGATATCAAATGTATGTAAACAAACACAAAGATATTAAATCCTTCAAATTCAAATTCAACATCATAGACATCTTCCCTAATGATTAAGTAAATTAAAAGCAGCCACCTTTGCCATCTGATTTGCATAAAGAATCCCCTTATTATCATGATCATACCAATCAACCTTTGGTGGCAGATGGTTTCCTCTTGTTTCAAGAACATACAAATATATACATACACAAGAACAATAAATGGTGATTTGTAGCTTGAGACAAGGTTAAGTCAATAATAGCAGCTTCCAGCAAAAAATTAGTGGATGTTTTTGCGCATGTATTCCTAGTTAAAGAGCCACAGCCATGTAAGTCATTCAAACAGAATACTCCCACCTTTAGAGCAGCATCATTAAGCTGCAATTTCTCCAAAGCATCACGCAAGTCGTGAAACCTATAACATGGATTGACAAAAATTATAGACAGCTATATCCATAACTGTATTGAGTGAACTGTGAAAAGGACGAAACAGGAAAATACTGGTCAGCATCAACAGGAAACAGGCCGCAGAAAACCATAGGTGTTGCTTCCTTGTATCCAGGAAGAGATTCTTCTGCCTTTCTGTTGTAATGTGTAATAGTATCACCAACCCTAGCATCTGCCACTGATCTTATGGAAGCCGAAAGATAGCCAACCTGAAAGGATACCAACTTCAAATTACTTGTACGAAACCAAGAATGGAACAAAAAATTGAATATGTTCATATATTGGTAAATGAGCAAATGCAAAAAATAGAATTGCACAGAACATGATATAATAAATTACTCAATTAACCCTTCCATACCAAAATCATACATGGAATATCCATCTATACGCTGAAGTTCTAGGACAAGCCGTTCCGTGTTAACTGGAAATGGTTGACATATTACAATGGACACATGTAGGGCAGGGGAAAAGAGAATTATTATTCAGGTTTACTTGGATTGTTTAAGGTACAGTGACACTAAAATGTCATAAACATAACCAATGCCAATGGAATAGAGTTTTTAGGCTCAGCAAAATGTTCACAATTAAAGAACTGAAAAGGCATGCAGTATAAGATTAATTTAGTAAAAGGCCAGGTCAGATTGGACTCTGCACCTCTCCAGCAAGCAATTGATCAACTTGCAATTGGTTGGGAGATAAAACTCCAACTTCATCAGCATAATAATCCTGCAATTTACAATTACAAGGTAAACAGGCTACAAAAATGGATGTGCATGCAAGGTTCTAAAAAAAGAGTAACATGAAAAAACCTTAATCACTATTTGTTAACTACATGTTTCAGCAGTGACTCAATAATAGAGGGAATGGCATATAACCAGATACGTAACTTCATCAAAAAAGAAAAAATGAAAAGGCACCAGCATTCCATCTTTACTATGATCCATGACTGGCTTGTAAGAATTAAATAATTCAATATTTAATACCAGTGCAAAACTGATCAGCAACATTAAGAAATAATAAGCAATCAGCAACTAATGAGGAAATTTAACATCGTCAAATAAACATTTTACATGTTATTTTTAAGTTGTTTATTCAAAATAAATTTTTATTTATTACAGTTATAGCACTGTCCTAAAAATTGGTCTAGCCGGCACCTTAGATCTTCAATTTTCACCTACCCGGACATTTTTACGCATTTGGACAATAAGGCGGCATTTAGAGGACGAGGCGACATTGGGGAATGGCTTAGATGGCCTAGGCAGCTTTTAGTCACCCATATACAATAAAAATAGTATACATGTGATGTACATCTATAACTCTCAGAGTTGTGATATACATCAATAACTCTAAGGTCACCAATGTAATTTTATCACTAATGTTAGGGAGTTACAATTATTAACATTAATTTTTCAATAAAATTAAATTGAAAATTTGTAGTATCAAGTATTATATGTTTAGAAATGATTGAAGTCAAAGTATAATCCTCCTATATAACTAATATAATTTAAAGTATTTATTTATTTAGTAAAATAATATATAATACAATAATAGAAATAGTTTTACAATTTTTAAATTATTATAAAAAAATATTACCGAGCATATTGTTTAATTTATCTCGAAATATTAAGTTAGTTAGATAATAAATTAATAACATTATTCTATGTGGTTAATAAGGTTACTTTAGTTTTATTATTTTTTGAGATAAATAGAACTTAGAAGATTTTGAATAATATAATTGAAGTTCACTTATCAATAATACACATGGTATAACTGTTTTTCCATACTAATATGTGTTGGATGTATTTATCATTTATCTCAATTTTAGCACAATAAAAAAAATAAAATTATAAACAAAAAAAAAAATCAAACAACAAATATATCATAAATTTATTATATAAATCTATTTTTTACAAAAATAGGTATCATTAGAATGGAAAATAATAAATATGTTTATTTAACGTTCGATGTCAATGTCACAGTGTTATTTGTAACATTACTCGTGTCATATTCATTCAAAAATTGTTACGATTCACTTATTTGAAAGCAAAAAATAATAAAAGAAAAAGTAATCATTTTTAATTATATTATAATACTTGGGGTCTTGAACATGACGAAAACTAGGAAAGCTTAAGATACTACGTTAATAGAAATTATATCTAACAAGATGCATCATCCCTTTCGCCAATGAAGTCATTTAAGATCCAAAGTTATTGTTTGGACAAATGCGGCTTATAATGTCTAGATACAAATATTACATAAAAGAACATTTAATTTATAATTCATAGATTTTTTTAATGATTAAGATAGCCTACAATTTCCATATAAAAAGAGTAGTGCCTATGTAATAATGTTCGATAAACACATTGGTTGTTTATATTTTGTTATATATATTAAGTTATGTTATTATTCACAAATATTTTTCAAATAACTTTTTATATTCTATATCATTATATATATGAAACTAAAAAGCATTCAAGTATTAAGTATTGAGATTAAGCTTGCATGCATATCTCATATTTCAAGTTTAATATGTTATCGACCAAAATTAAGTAAAAGAAAAAAATACTCTCCCACTGTAATAACGCAATCAAAAAATATAGCAAGAGAAAATATCCAAACAACAATAATTAGCTTTTGAATTAAAATAAATTCAATATATATTAGTATAAAAAATACATTCATATGTATTATTAAAGGTGAACTTAAATATATTATTTGGAATATTTTTTTCTTTATAAGTAAGAAAAAAAAAATTCTATTAATAGAAAATATGTTTTTTACTTACGAAAAAATATTTAAAATAAAAATTTTACATTTGTGTATAATGCATAATTATTTTTGGGTTAAATCACATACACAAATATATCAAAGATAATAATAATAGAAAGTCCAAATGACATTGATTAACATCAAATTAACAATTAAATCTAATCACTAGAAACACAATGTCACAAAGGAAGATATAAAAATATTACATCGATAAAAAGAATTACAACAATGATCATGATTTTAAAGAATAATAAAGACAACATTAATTTACAGGAGATATAACACAAATTTATTTATCTATTTTTATTTAACTACAACTTTCAATACCATTATAGATTATGTTCAGTGCCAATTTATAATATTTATTATATATATGTTTCCTCTTTTATTAAACTAATGAAAATTTAGAATTTTAAGCATAAATTTAATAAAAATATAACTTTAAAATCATAAAAATAGTAATAATTACGTGCGTCACATGTGCAACTTCATAGTTAACACTAAAATACATTAATTGTGTTAACATCAATTCAATAATTATGAATGTATAAAATTTAAGATATCTTATAATTTTTGTTACAAACCTAGGGTTTTCTGAGTTGATATTTGATATGAATGAGAATGACCATATATATATATATATATATATAGGGCTATGCATGGGCCTTATAAGCATGGCCTTGATATACTTAACAACCTCCCACTCGCGCCTCCTTCAAATCGAAGGTGGAGGTGGACGATCCGAAACATTGAGTTTGAACAAGTGAAGTTGATATTGTTCTCTAGTTTTTGCGTTGACCATTGACTTCCAACTAGAACAATTGACTTCCAACGTTGACCAGTGGCTTCAGGCGTCGACTCCAGCTTTGACCGTTGACCGTAGTATGCATTATGTATTAAGTAAATATGCATTCAGCAGTATGCTCTTCATATGAACTAAATATGCATTTAACATTGAGTATAAAATCCTTATGAACAAAATATGCACCAAGAATATTAACTAACTATGCACTGATTATGAACTAAATATGCACCAAGAATATTAACTAACTATGCACTGATTATGAACTAAATATGCACAACGTATGAACTAAATGAGCATTTTGCATGAACTAAGCGAAAATATGCAATTAAATGTGTATTGAATATAATTGATTTAAATATAATAATAATTATTTTTTACTATATGAATAATGTAAATTTCAATTAATTGATATGAGTCATTGATCTACATAAATAAATAGCTACGACTCGACCTTACAAGAACTAAACATGCACTTTTATGAGCTAAATACGCATTTCGTATGAACTAAATATTCATAATGAATGAACTAAATATGCATTATGTATATATTTAATTAAATATAATAAACATGCATTATGATGAACTAAAAATTCATTTCTTATTACCTAAATATGTATAATAAATGAATTAAATATGAATTATGTGTTATATAAATTATATAATAAATATGCAACAATAATATCAACTAAGTACACACTTTTTATGAACTAAATAAAAAAGCACTATATATGAACTAAATAGCGAAAATATGCATTTAAATGTGCCTTTTTTGTAATTAATTAAAAATAACAATTGTTATTTTTTATTTTATAATTAAAGTAAATTTCAATTGATTAATATGATACTATGATTGGACCTCACATGAACTAAGCATGCACTATGATGAACTAAATATGCATTCCTTATTACCTAAATATGCATATGCATTATGAACTAAATATGCATTTCTTTTTCTCAATTAAGTATTAATTATTTATAACTAAAATAAGCATTGTGTATTATCTAAATATGCACAAGAAAATAAACTAAATATACATTAATTTTATAATATAAAAAGCCATATTGCAATTATTCAAACTATATACAAATTTTTGATTGAACTCAGGGATCTAATTGAATAACTCATATCTGTTTGAAATTACAACTAGATCCCTAAGATTTATCTAATTTTTAAAAAGTAGCCAATCCCAAAATCTTATTTTCAGGCTTCCCAGCACGCTCGGCCACGGCGGAGAAGAAGGCGTGGAAGACCATCCTGTGGAGGTGGAGGTGGATCCGATGCAGAATGGGCGTATGTGGATGTAGACAATGACTGAAAGTCGCCGAGTTGCGTGCCTCCATCCGATGCGCCACCGACGGTCTCGTTCTCTTCCAGGAGTGCGACTCGGACGCCACGGTCGCAGCGTCGTTTTCACGCCATTCTTCCACAAATAATAGCTCATTCCCTCCGACAGTCGGCGAGAACATCCCACGAATCCGCTTCAGTTTCTCCTTCTCCTACTCACTCGCAATTTCAACTTCCTCAACCAGCGATTTCCCGACGACAACCCTCCTCACGACATGATTGAAGTTGTAGATCGAGGTCGGGTAGTTTAAATGAGCCTTGTTCCAAAATTGTCGGCGCTGCCTACGCTTCCTCTTGGCCAATTTGGGCGGAATTCTAGAGACTGCCGGAGGGGGAACTCGCAGGTGGATTTGGGCAGATTTGTCGCGATCCCAGGTGTGGGTTCCGACCGCTGGGGTTCCAGCTTCGGCAGTCTGGGGACTACGCTAGGGAGGGGTGGCGAGCTACTGTTCACGTCAGATCGGTCGACGACGGTCAAACAGCAGTCGGCCGCCAGTCAACTTTGCTTTATAAACTTTTTTTGAATATAATTAATTTAAATATAATAATTAATTTTTGAATATGCGTCCTGGAGACTAAATGGAAGGGACAAAAGGCGAAGGAGGTGGAGGATACTGGCTTCAAGCTTTGGTTCACTGGGGCTTCATCGAGTAGGAATGGTGTAGGCAACTTGATCGATAGGAGCCTTAAGGATGGAGTTGTAGATGTTAGGAGGCAAGGCGACCGGATTATCCTAGTCCGATTGGTAGTTGGAGATTTGACCATGAATGTGATTAGTGCCTATGCCCCTCAGGTAGGTCTTGGTGAGAGCGCAAAGAGGCAATTCTGGGAGGATCTGGATACCTTGGTTCGTACGGTGCCTGCCAGCGATAAGCTCTTCGTAGGAGGAGACCTAAACGGGCCATGTGGGTGCGACTAATGTAGGTTTTGAGAGAGTGCACGGAGAGTTTGGGTATGGTAGTAGGGACGAAGAGGGAGAGGGTGTGTTGGACTTTGCAATGGCCTACGACTTTTTGATAACGAACACCCTCTTTAGGAATAGGGAATCTCACCTGGTGACCTTCCATAGTGGACGACACTCAAGTCAGCTCGACTTTATCCTTGCAAGGAGGGAGGATAGACGCGCTTGCGTGTGTTGTCCCCCAGCATAAGCTGGTGGTGGTGGATTTTCGATTCCGAATACGTGTCCACCGGGACAAACGTGCCAAGACCGTGAGAACAAAGTGGTGGAAGCTTAAAGGGGAAGCGGCACAGACGTTTAGGGATAGGATACTAAGCGAGGGGCCTTGGGAAGAAGGAGAAGATGCAGATGACATGTGGCTAAAGATGGCAACATGTGTACGGAAGGTGGCTGCAGAAGTACTTGGTGTGAGTAGGGGAGGCAAGCAGGAAGAGAAGGACACTTGTTGGTGGAATGACGAGGTGCAAAGAGCTATTCAGGAGAAGGAGTGTTTCAAGCGTCTCCACCTTGACAAGAGTGCAACCAACATTGAGAGCTATAAAATAGCGAGAAGGGCTGCAAAGCGTGCCTTGAGTGTAGCGAAGGGTCAGGCCTATGATGACCTTTACCAGCGCTTAGGCACGAAGGACTGGGAGAAGGACATTTATAGGATGGCTAGGATTCGGGAGAGGAAGACAAGGGACATCAACCAAATCAAATGCATCAAGGATGGATCGGATCGGCCACTGGTGAAGGATGGGGAGATCAAGGACAGATGGCGAGAGTACTTCGACAAATTGTTTAATGGGGAGAGTGAGGGTCCTACTCTGGAGTTGGATGACTCATTTGAGGATACCAATAGATGCTTGGTGAGGAGAATTCGGGAGGCAGAGATCGGAGAGGCTATGAAGAGGATGAAGGGAGGTAAAGCAATGGGCCCTGATGGTATCCCCACTGAAGTGTGTTAGTATAGCTAACTAAGCTTTTTAACCTCATTTTCCGGTCAAACAAGATGCCTGATGAATGGAGGAGAAGTACTTTAGTACCTTCAAGAACAAGGGAGATGTTCAAAGATGTGGTAACTACCGTGGGATTAAGTTGATGAGCCATACGATGAAGCTCTGGGAGAGGGTTATCGAGCATCGCCTACCAAGAGTGACGAGTGTGACCCAAAACCAATTGGGTTTATGCCTGGAAGGTCGACCATGGAGGCGATTTTCCTAATACGACAGTTGACGGAGAGATATAGGGACCAAAAGAAGGACTTGTACATGGTCTTTATCGACCTTGAGAAGGCTTATGACAGAGTACCGAGGAATGTCATGTGGTGGGCCTTAGAAAAGCACAAAGTCCCATCTAAGTACATTACCCTCATCAACGATATGTACAAGGATGCGATGGCTTGTATCCGAACATGTGGGGGCGATACCAGCGACTTCCCAATTAAAATAGGACTACACCAGGGGTCAACATTGAGCCATTATTTATTTGCCTTGGTGATGGATAAGGCCACAAGAGACATACAAGGTGATATCCCTTGGTGTATGCTCTTTGTTGATGATGTGGTGCTAGTTGACGAGAGTAGGGCAAGGGTAAATAGGAAGTTAGAGCTGTGGAAGGACATGCTAGAGTCGAAAGGCTTCAGACTTAGTAGGACGAAGACCGAGTACATGACGTGCGCTTTCAGCATGACTTCACATGATAATGGTGACGTTAGCCTTAACGGGCAAGTGGTGGCCAAGAATGAGACTTTCCGGTATTTAGAATCGATGCTACAAAAGGATGGCGATATTGATGTTGATGTTCGGCATAGGATTGCAGCCGGTTAGTTGAAATGGCGTCAAGCTTCAAGCGTTCTCTGCGATAAGAGGGTGCCACAAAGGCTAAAAGGTAAGTTCTATAGGACGGCGATTCGCCCGACGATGCTATACGGTGCTAAATGTTGGTCTACAAAAGGCAACATGTCCAACAACTAAGTGTAGCAGAGATGCGTATGTTGCGTTGGTTCTGCGGGCACACAAGAAGGGATAGAATCCGGAATGAGGATATTCGAGATAGGGTCGGGGTGTGGTTCCAATTGAGGAGAAATTGGTTAAACATCGGCTGAGGTGGTTCGAACATGTCCAACGGAGGCCTCCTGATGCACCGGTGCATAGGGGAGTTCTGCAGCGGGTCGATAATGTAAAGAGAGGTAGAGGTCGACCTAAACTCACTTGGGAATAGTCGGTTAAGAGAGACCTTAAATATTGGAATACCTCCAAGGATTTAGCGGTGGATAGGAGCGCTTGGAGGCTAGCAATCAACGTGCCAGAACTGTGACTTTTGCTCCTTTCTCTTTTGCTCGAATCTCTTCCTTTTGTTTTGAGCCCTTTTTGTGTTTCTCTTACCATTGGTTCTCTTGGGTTTCATCTCTAGCCTACCCCAACTTGCTTGAGACTAAAAGGCTATGTTGTTGTTGTAATTAATATTTTTTATTGTTTAATTAATGTGTATTCTAATTTATTAATATGAGCCATTGATCTACACAAAATCCATGGCTAAGAGTAAGTCTCATGTACTGATTTTAAGAAGTTGACTCATTTGATCTTAACCCCATATATATATACTTCTGGCAAAGATTGGAAACATGTGCTAGTGCCATATAGCCTCCTACAAAAATAAAACAATAACAATAAATGACATTCACCAAATTGCGTATTTACAGTATTGTACCTTTCCGCTAGCCATAAACATTATCCTGTCACCTCTTTTAATTGTCCCATCAATAAGTCGAAAGTATACAATGACTCCCCGATATGAATCATAGTAACTGCAAAAAAGTTAAACCACATCCAATCTTTACTCATAAGCAAATTCATAATCAATTCAATGTTTCACGTAATTCAGTACTTGTAAGTTGGTATGAGCTACAAGAATTTTCATAATCAGTATGGATGAAAAAACCCAAAAACCCCTCAAAAAATGAAAATCTCTTTCGAGAAGATATGAATGTAACATGTTTGCATACAATTTGATTTCACAAAAGCCAAACCCTCAAACCAAATATCTATGAGAACTTAAATGATGTAAATAGACAACAAAAGAAAATTTCAAATATAAATATGAAAATAAAAAAGAAAACATAAAAGAAACAATTAAAACGTCATAGTAAGCAGACATAAGACTACATTTAATGGTGCCCCATCCCAGTAATATCATCATGAATAGCTAGTTTTTTTATTAAATGATATCTGATGGGATTTAATTGACAGGAACAAAGGGGAATGGTTGGAATTCAAGGAAGGTGGTGCAAGTATTTCTGTGATTCTGTCGTGTCATTTGCTGAAAACAGCACAATAGGGAAAGTAGAGATTTTTTTCAGTGCTTGAGCTCGTGTGATTCCTGCCTTGGGCGCAGTAGATTACGAGACCTTGCTAAAAATTATTCAGGTAATATTTGTAGAGCTTGGAAAGTGATCATGAATCAGTGCACGGATCCTACTGAAGCTTTTCTGCATGGGGTCAAACATGCTTTGTCGAGGGCTTTCGTGTCGGACTGGAAGATCAATTACTTAAAGAGTAATTCTACTATTTTTATAAAAATATGTGCAGACTAAAATACCCTCTCTCAAACAATAATTCAGTAATTATGTCAGAATGAAAGTAATATCTCTAATTCAGTTGGTGCCTCTTCACCTCTTCATTGATTTAAATTCTTATTTCTTCACTGTCGAATAGTTAGATAGAGAACTACATAGGCCACACATGGAGATGGAAGGAAAAAGCCCAGCCTAATTAACTAAAT
>BKCP01006072.1:214892-232618 GCA_008636005.1 Striga asiatica
AAAGAACAGAGGAGATAAAATTAAAAGAGATGTGAACTAGGAAAAACAACACAAAAGGAACAAAAGTCTCAACTAACCCATTTTTATGTCGTTTAATAACAAAATATTTCATATTATTACTTATATCATTTATGTTTTGATCACTGTGATATTGTGGATTTTTTATTATATTTGTATATATTTTATTTTTTTTAATCAAGGGCCCTCTCATTATTGTTGCACCAGGTTCATTTAAACATTGTGAATTAGCATTTCACTTAGTTGAGCTTAGACATTCTTCTTTGAAACCACAACCAAAGACACTCCAAATGTTTGTGCGTAACAATTGTTATTCCGTTGGTAATTAATAAAACCAGTATGGACAAGGTATATTATATGACTAGGATGACAAGGAAAAAGATAGTGTTCTGTCCTTGCCGTAATTGTGATAACTAGGTATGAAAACATCATTTTAAATATATTAGTTAGAGATTAAAGAATCTGTTGAGATAAAATTTTATTTTACGTTCTTAAAAATATTTTTAACTTATTTCCAGAAAGTATAAAAGTGGTTTCATTAAGGTTTAGTTTTATTCTCTCATAGGGATTCACATTCATCTACCAAATGTCGGTTGGGTAATATACATAGATTTATTTGAGATGGAGATTGCTATACTGATTAACTTAAGGATTAAAATATGGAAATTTTGATTTTCATGATATCTAGAAGTAGTGAAATTGTTTAACGATNAAACTAATTTTCTTTAGCTAACTTAAAGTTTATTAAGAAGATAGGTCTTTATGTTATTAGTTCAATCAAAAATTTCTTAATATCTTAATACTAGTAGTTCAATATAAAAACTCGATAATGCCAACATGAGAAAATGATAAAACATATTAAATAGGGGATTTAGAAGAGGATTGTCATAAACCGCTAAGGGGGTGATTGGATATGAATTCAACTAGTAAAAAACTAGTTTTTTTTTTAACTATAGTTAAGTTTGAAAAAAAGTAATATGGTTAATTGTTAGTGGATATATTAAAATAATATTTAAATTATAATAATTAAAATTGATTTGATGTAAAAGTAGGAGAAAATGATTGGAAGTGATGGTTAGTTAAAATTATGTGAGTGGGTGAATAGTGAATTAAAGTTGATGTGATGTGTAATAATAATTGTTTGATATTTTTTAATTATATTGATAATATTGAAGATAGTGGAGTTGAGTTAAAGTTGAGTTAAATTTGAGTTTTGAGTGGAATTTTTACTGTACAACTTATAAACAATCACGCCCTAATTATCTGGGCAAACCAAAAATAAAAAATATGCACAGTTCTGACCAAGAGATATGATGCTATGTTGGAAAATTTTACAATGTTCCAATTATTTAAAAAGTGAAAATACTTTTATTTTTTAAAAATTCAAATTTAATAGAAATAAGTTCAAATTTTCCTTTTATAATTAAATTGAAGAAGAGAGATATTATGTACTGAAACATATAATCCACATGCCTTTTTCACAAAAAAAGAATAAAAAATAAAATAAAAAAAAAAGATAAAAAATTGGTACCCTTATTATCTTTATTGTATGGTAATTAGTCATTATAATTACCATAACTGCTATATAGAAATCAAGTCTTTGAAGGTTAGATGCTGATAAACCTCAATCGATGTTCCTTTATCATATAGTCTTTGAAAATTTGTTAATATGAAATCTATGACTACACAGAGGTGGGTAGGACTATAGACAATGTTTTTCTATCAAGTGGTTCTTAAGAATTTGATATATGGGAATATATATATACACACAAATATATATGGTCTTTTGTTTATGTTAATTGGTCTTTATAATTTTGCCGTACAAAGTGGGACCATGAGATATCTCTTACTCAAACTCATGGATTTGGGTTGAATGCTAAATTCTTGTGCAAAATAGTTATGCTAAAATCTCAACTATTCCCTTTCCATTCTCTTTTCAATAGTTTAATAACAAATATAATAAATATATATATATATATAATTTCAAATATTTATTCGATATGCATCTTTATAATGTACATAATGATCGACATAGGTTTATTAGTCATTTATGGGAATGTGGTATTTGAAAAGCAAGTACATAGGATACAAGTTTAGCACAAACTTAATCATATTTGTAACAAATATTAATAAATAAACGATTTATTATGTCTGAACCTTTGTCACGATTCTCTATTATTATTTAAAGCTTGAGTTTGAATGCTCAATCTAGAGAAAAACGACAACAGGAGATGAGGACCGAACGCCGAATATAAAACTTGATACTTGATGATTGTTTGACAAAATTTTGTGATACACATCAATTGTTGTGCATATGGTATCTTCTCTTTGTTTTACTTTATATATTTATTGAATTGGGATTCAATTGATTGTCTTGTAATTTCTAATAAAAGTAATACTTTTTACGCTTCTAGAGAGCATTTTTAGTCTATGAATTCTTTTTACTAAGCATATGCATTTGTGTCCATAACATACTTAGCATGTCTCATTTAATTTTTAATATAAATAATATCTTAAACAAAATTAAATTAATATTTCCTATTTAATTAAATAAATTATATGGTCCGCGTGCGTCGCACGTGCACCTTACTAGTGGTAAGGAAATGGCTAGGGATTTTTTGGAGGACAAGGGAAGCTTATTTTTTAACACATCTACAGTCTTGTTTCATTTTTTTGTAAACGCATTTTTTTCTTTTTTTGTTTCGGACAGTCCTCTTTTGTTGTGCTCTAGATTAGCAGGGGATGCTATAAATTTTTGTTCTAGCCATGGATGGCGTGAAAATTTCCTCGCTAGGTTGTACGTGATTTATGCCCAAGTGCTTTTTGTGGTCCTCTGGTTGCAAAACTTTTGTTTCCCATTGAGTTATAAATTCTGTGTTGCTGTTGGAAAAAGAAAATAAATATTTGAATCTACGGAGTTCAATCATAGTGCCTAAATCAGATACCTATCAAATATGAGAGCCCTTAATGGCCTTTCTGCAGTATCCTGAGGTGAAGGGATCTTTTGAACTATTGCACTTAAGATTTCATTGATACCTATGCCTTCCTGCAAAATAAAAGAACATTAGATACTCATACTCTCCCACCATATTAACAATGAAACACTTAACAAAAACTAGTTTATTTTTTACAGTTCAGAAAAATCATCAATCATTGTAGTTGGGAAAGTAAAAATTTAAGGCTACGTTTGGATTGAAGGATTTATTGAGGGATTTGAAATCTATAAATTTCAAATTTACAAGTTCAAATCCCCATGCATGTTGGGATGGTAATGGAAGTTGAAGGATTTCAAATTCCTGCTAGATATTTTTTTTAGTCATTATTTCGAAGAATTATAAATGACTCATCAAATCTACTCATTTGAAAACCACTATTTATCACCGCTGACGACCACGTCGTCCGCAATCATTTAGGTTCATCACCACCGCGAGCCAACACCATCGGTGTGATCTAGACAATTGATTTATAATATTTTTAACACATCCACTCAAAAGTGTGCAAGTAAAAAAATGATATTTCAAAAATTTTGAAATCAAGGAATTTCAAATCCCTCGAAACAAACGTAGCCTAAGTGTATTTTGTTGTCGTACCCTTTTAATTGAAAATATATTTATATATGTATACATATATATACACACATTTTGGTGACTATTTTGCCAATAACCGTGCAAATCATATATAGGTAAAAAGAAACTTAATATTTACCTTGCCTATTTAAAGAAAGAGGCCTTTACTTAAAACAAAAATTGTAACCAAACCAATCATTAAGGGACAAGGGGAGTACTTACATAATCGGGGATGTACATTTGCACTTCATTGCAAGGATTTATAAAGCAAAACAAAAATAGTCCAGAACAAATTAACAAAATATAGTTAGTAAGATATGAGGAAAGAGTACCAACCTTTGCCGAGCAATAAATTGCATCACTACAATCAAGACCGACCACCTGTTGAGAAATCAAAATAATATTTTAGCTCCTGATTAAAAAAATTAATATTTTAACATATCTATTGGTTTCGCAATCTCCAGGGTTACAGGTGGAGATTAAACTTAGGCAACATAACTTTAAAAATTATATCATAATGAATCAGTGATGCACTAAAAAAGTATGAAAACTTACTAGCTTTCATATACATATGTGGAATTCAAAATCCAAGGGGAAGTACATATTACATTCTTAACTAACCTCTTCTATCTCTCGGGTAACACGTTCTGGCTCAGCACCTGGGAGGTCTATCTTGTTCAGAACCTGTGGTTTTGAAATGGCTTATAACACTGGAAACTCCACCACCCAACCCCAAACCCTGCCTAAAATGAGTAACAGCATTTTGAATTGCTGAATGTCTTATCATTTTTCGGAGAGTTATGAATCGCTTTTCTTATATTCTGCATTTACATTGGCTCACTAAATTACATAACCTATATTTGAGTATGTGGGATATGCTAAAATTCAAATAAATATGCAGTTTGATAAATGACTTCCGCAAGCATTCACAGGTCTTTTCCATATTAGTTGTCCGTATAGCATTGGCAGGTTGGAAGACTTAGCACATTTAACTAAACAGTATTTTCACATTCATGAATATAAAACGAGATCGGAAAAGAGACTTACTGGTATGATCTCAAGGTTATTTTCCAAGGCCAAATACACATTGGCCAAAGTTTGGGCCTCCACTCCCTGCAAAACTAGGCTTGTAAACAAAGCGAATTTTTTTTATTCGATTCGATATTCGAATCGATATTTGTGATTCGAATTCGAAATATTCAAATACGAATTATGTTTTATACTTGAAAGTTAAACGAATCCGAATTCGAATTTGTAGATATTCGATTCGAAATTATCAAATATTCGATTAGTTTACAATAAATATATAAATTTTATAAATTATATATAGTATAAAATTTGATTATAATATATACATATATATTGTTACATTCCTAATATTTTTATGACATAAACAGAAAAACATCCCAAATTAACAATTTGCCCTAAAACATTGGATAGAAACAACATAAATAATATTTCTATAATTATAATTTTTTTATTTTGAATTATATATTTTTCTGAAAACGAATTTTGAATCTAATCGAATATGTTCGAATATTCTAAACGAATCGAATACGAAAAAGAAAAGGAGTTTGTTTACAATTCGAATCCTCGAATATTTTAACGAATCCGAATCGAATATCTTATCTCCGCTTTGATTCGATTCGTTTACAACCCTATGCAAAACAAGGTTCCAATCAACGCACAAATCATCACTATACACAGAAGAAAAAAAAATAAAAAAATAAAAGTAAAAAACCTAACAATAAGTAACACTAACAAAATTCTAATCTAACATTATGATCATCGAGGTAGGTCAGAATCCTCAACGAAAAGAGAGTCTAATTTTCTTACGTCAATAAAGAGAGACCCCAGCTGATGAAAAGAGTCTAATTTTCTTACGTCAATAAAGAGAGACCCCTAAACCAGATCTTCATAAAAGAAAGTGCAAGAAAAACGAAATAGCTTACGTGCTTCCTCATATTATATTAATAATAGGGCTTGGTTAAGGCTTGGACTGTTGTAACTTTAATCCAAATTCAGCCATATACTCGGTGAGAAAAGAGAAAATCATATGAAGGAGAAGATGATTCCTTATTGTATATGGTGTAGTATAAACTCCCTATATTTGTGAAAGAAAAGAATCAAAGATACATTATGTACCAATCTACCTACCATAGGAAGATAAATCGAATCAAATCAAATCTATTTGCACAATATTCTACTATAGAATATATACACAAATATTTTAACATCCCCTCAAGTTGAAGCATATGTATCATGCATACCCAACTTGTCCCATAGCTCACCAAACCACTTCATGTTTAACGCCTTTGTAAAAGACGTCAACAAATTGTCTTGATGATGGGGTAAAAGAAGTAACAATCTTCTGGCTCATTACACCATTGCGGATATGTGCCAATCGACCTCACTATGTTTTGTTCTTTCATGAAAAACTGGATTGCTAGCTATGTGAATGGTCGCTTATTTATCAAATACATAGACAATGGCTCATCATATGTATATAGGATTGCTATTTGTCGCCCCAAATTACTACTTGTCGCCCAAAAAAAATAATAAAAAATGATGAATTTACAAAAATATCCCTGTGGTAAAAAAAAATTATTGAAAAAAATGCATTCAAACGTCTATCAACTAAGTTAGGAAGCCAAAGAAACGTCTAGAAACTAAGCTTGGCAATCAAAGAATCGTACAGCAAAGAAGCCTGACTGTGAAAACAAACGTCCAAGAACTAAGCTTGGAAGCAAAAGAAACGTCCAAAGGGGAAGCCCGACTCTGAAGAGAAACGTCTACATGAGAAGGGGCAACACATTTAGAACTTTTAAATTGCAAGCTTATTCTGCTGCTAAATGTCTAACTGGAAAGCTTGAGGCAATGTGAAACGTCCAAGAGTTAAGCTTTAAAGCATAACAAACGTCCTTTATCAAAGCTTGCCTATGAAAGCAAACGTCCAGAAGCTAAGCTTGGAAGCCAGGCAAACGTCCAACAGGGAAGCTCCACTGTGAAAACAAACGTCCAGGATCTAAGCTTGGAAGTCAAGTAAACATCTACCTGGAAAGCTTGAGGTCATGTGAAACGTCCAAGAGTTAAGCTTTAAAGCATACCGAACGTTCTTCATTGAAACTTGCCTATGAAAGCAAACGTCCAGAAGCTATGCTTGGTAGCCAAGCAAACGTTCAACATGGAAGCTCCATTGTGAAAACAAACGTCCTGGAGCTAAGCTTGGAAGTCAAATAAACGTCCCAGAAGGAAGCTTAAGTCCATATGGAACGTCTGATAGTCAACCTAACAAACGTCCAATGTGAAAGCTTTGAATCCAAACAAATGTCCCAGAAGAAAGCTTAGGACAACAACAAACTTCTTTAAGGAAAGCTTAATGTATTCAGAAACGTCCAATGTGAAAGTTTCCTCAATAATTTGATTTTTTCCACATATCACCCAAACTACTTTCCCACATATCTTACAATAATCAACCTAACATCAACCCATGCAACAAATCGTTAAAAGGATATAGAAATTGTTATTTTATAATATACACTTATTTTTAATATAATTTTAATAATAAAATTGTAATCATATTTAATAATGACAAAACATTTTTTTAATAGAATCATATTTTAATAGAATCGTAAATTTTTATTAGTTTACAAATAATTCTCATAGTTGTGAATTGATCTCACTTAGACTATTAATCCAATAGAAATGACCTCATTTTTTAGTGAATCAAAGTAGAGGTACATATTTTTTAGAGAATCAAAGTAGATGTATTGTATGCACATTTATGTTTACATCTTACGGGTTTAGAGTACTAGTCATGGCCATTGGCCGGCCCTGCCAGGTCCGCCAATTCAACTCGAACCGGCCCATGGATAACAAGTTCAGAACCGAGCTCGTAGTTTGACTAAGCCGGTTCTGGGCCTCATGTATAAAAAAATTTGACTTAGTGGGCCGGGTCTAGGCTGGTCCTCGAGATGACCCGCCATATTTTTCCTATTTTTTTAATCTTATGATCGAGTCAAACCGACCCGTGGCCTGATATTGGACCGTTGGCAACCCGCTAATCTGCATTGTTGAAAGCTTTCGACTGTTGGAGATCCAGCTGCTAGCTTTTATATTTTTTATTTTTTGAATTAGATTCCACTGTCCAGGTCTGGGTTCAATTTCTACTCGGCTCGTCGGTTCCACAACAGTTGACCAACGATCAAATTTTCAAATCTGACTGTTGGATCAGGTCAAATTTTCAAAGTTGATTGTTGGAGATCGAATAATAAGATTTTTTTATTTGTTTTTTCTAAATTCGGTTCCACGATCCGGGTCTGGGTTCAATTTCGACCCGGCCCGCCGATTCCACAACAGTTAACCAACGATCAAATCTCAAATATGACTGTTAGATCGTTTTGACCACTGAGATCCAATGGTTGAGATGTAGTTATGAAATATAATTAATATCTTATTAGTCTATTGATAATTATGATAGTTGTGAATGAACCTCACTTAAACTATTAGTCCAATAAAATGAACCTCACTTTTTAGCGAATCAAAGTAGAGGTTTTTGTATGCACGTTCCTGTTTATATCTTGTGGCCCTAGGAAATGTCCGACTGCTAAGCTTTGAAGCAGAACAAACGTCCCAAAGAGAAGCTTATGATAATAACAAACTTCCCTAAGGAAAGGAAAGTTTAATGTACCGAGAACGTTGGACGTTTGTTAGGTTGACTATCAAACGTTCCATATGAACTTAAGCTTCCTTCTAGGACGTTTATTTGACTTCCAAGCTTAGCTCCAGAACGTTTGTTTTCACAATGGAGCTTCCATGTTGAACGTTTGCTTGACTACCAAGCATAGCTTATGGACGTTTGCTTTCATAGGCAAGTTTCAATGAAGAACGTTTGGTATGCTTTAAAGCTTAACTATTGGACGTTTTACGTGGCCTCAAGCTTTCCAGTTAGATGTTTACTTGACTTCTAAGCTTAGCTCCTGGACGTTTGTTCTCACAGTGGAGCTTCCATGTTGGACGTTTACCTAGCTTCCAAGCTTAGCTTCTGGACGTTTGCTTTCATAGGCAAGCTTTGATAAAGGACATTTGTTATGCTTTAAAACTTAACTCATGGACGTTTTACATGGCCTCAAGCTTTCCAGTTACACGTTTAGCAGCAGAATAAGTTTGCAATTTAACAGTTTTAAATATGTTGCCCCTTCTCATTTAAACGTTTCTCTTTAGAGTCGGGCTTCGCATTTGGACGTTTCCTTTGCTTCCAAGCTTAGCTCTTGGACGTTTGTGTTCACAGTCGGGCTTCTTTGCTGAACGTTTCTTTGGCTGCCAAGCGTAACTTCTAGACGTTTCTTTGACTTCCGAGATTTGTTGTTAGACGTTTGAATGCATTTTTTTCTATTAACTTTTTTTTACCACAGGGATATTTTTGTAAATTTATAATTTTTTTATATTTTTTTCGGGCGACAAGTAGTAATTTGGGGCGACAAATAACAGCACCCTATGTATATCCCAATTCTTCGAGAAAAATCTTCAACCATAATAACAGAATGGGCCATGGCTGCAGCACTCGATCTAGTAACAAAGGTTTGTTTTTTGTATACGACATGTCACGAAATATCCCCCAACATAAGTGTAATACCCAGAAGTGGAAAGGCTCGTGATCATAGCATAGCGTTGTTGCAAATAGAATCACATCGCCTTAGTTGTTCGAAAAGAGAAAAGGCTCATGATCATGGACTGCGTGACACTATTGAGGATGGCAGTCATCACTTCCCGTCATTAACTTGCCTTGTCCTGGTGTCAGGAGCATTACTATTATCGACCTTTCGTTTGGGTCCGTCATCGGTCAAGTGAAAAGCTAGACCATAACCCCTCAATGTTGTTTCCACATAAAAAGCTCACTCCCAATTATTCTATCAATCAAGAGTGATATTGATAACAATTGCATTGAGTTGCGACATGATTTGATAACGTATAACAAAATACCTTAGCGATGGGCGGAAGATACGCAAACAACGATGCATATATTCGCAATGGTAGCTTAAAATCACAAGACGAACAAGTGACGACAGAAAACAAGACTCTGAATAGTGACAAGGATTGATTGAAATAAACAAGCCCTAACCTCGGGAATTGGATGCTCGCCAAAATGTACAGCAAAAAATCTTCAAACGAGAAACTGAAGGCACGATCTCAAATATTCGAGCCCACGGATGTTCGCCAGAAAAAATTTGGCGCGTGAAATAGCCGGCACTGTTTCAGAAAAATCTGGCGGGACAGGAATTTCAAGGCGCAGATGACAGGTGTGGGAGGTGAGACCGGAAGAGGAAATAAAATAAACTCCATTTGTTGTGATACCATGTTGTGAACCTAGAATTGTGTGAATTGATGTATTCTTTTTATATGAATAACCACATATATAGAGTTCTTCATGGGCCTTATAGGCCAAGTCATATAGAGCCTTGATATGATATACCTGTCAATATCAACACAAGAACTTTGATGACCTATTCCTTTTTCAAGAAAAAAAATTGCAAGGCCAAGTTAAAATTCTCTTTCCAATCGTCGCTTCGAAAAACTTTTATATTTGTCTCAAATTGAGTTTGCATCAGGTGATAGAAGATCTTAAAACTTATTCCACTTCTAATTTTTCTTTCATTAGATACAACCAACATAGTCGATTAAATGTGATAAACTGTCTCTTTTGGAAACATGTACTTCAGACCCCATACATCAGTGAATGATATTAAATGAGTGATATAAAAAGGCTTTGATGGTTCATACGGTTGCGAAGGAAAAGATGTACGATGGTGTTTTGCAGGGACACAAATTTCACAATGAAATTGAAATAGAGGTGGATCTTTATCGACAAACAAATTTGGAAACGAGTGTTTTAAATATGTGAAACTTAGGTAACCTAATCTAAAATGCCATAACATGATATCATTATTACCATAGGAACAAAAGTTAATTCAAAGCAGAAACATATTTGATGGGATTGTTGCCTCAGTTCAGACTCATAGTCAAAGATGTAAAGTCCTCCAATTTGCAAAGCAATGCCAATCATCCTCCCTGAAGTCAAATCCTGAAATTCAAAATGAGTTGGGAAAAAGTTGATTTGAGAGTTTTGCGTAGGTGCTAATTTATTAACACACAAAGGATTGCACGAAAGCTTGGGAAAATGAAGGACAACGTGAAGAGTAAGTGAAGGATATACTAGAATGGAGCATTTTCCTGCAATGGCTGAAAGAGAGACATCTGCAATTTTTATTATTTGGTTTACTACACAAGGGCTATAAAATTGACTAGATTACCCTGTCATGTGATCGGTTGCACCTGAATCAATAATCCAAGTGTGACGTGACCTTACACTAATAAGAGCAGCTTTCAAATAGTTTTCTTTCTGAACTTGCAAGCAAGAGGGAGTGTTTTGAAACACAAGAAGTTTGTGCAGTTGGTCTATTTATTCCTTGCTGAAAGGAAATAAACTTGAAGAAGACGTTTACTCTTGAGTAGAGGCAATGGTCGTGTGCCATGCGCGCTCCCTTGAACTTCTTTTTCTAGTTTTGAGGCTTTCCATGAATTTTCCAGCATGTCCCTCACGTGCCATGCACGCTGGCAATGGTCGCACCATGGTTGTTCAGCACGCTTTACCTCATTTTTTGCTTTCTTATAGACTATACGGTTTTATAGGGTTACAAGTGCTAGATTCCGTAGCAGCAACAACATGCTTCTTATTAACCATTACACTTTGTCGCGCTTCTTCCCGACGCGACGAACATCTGAGAAAGCTTCACGTATGGTAGGAAGAGGATTTTTTCCAAAAATATGCCCTCATACTTCATCTAACTCCGTGTTTAGTCCGGCCAAGAACATGAAGACACGGTCATTCTCTAGTCATTTCACAAACCGAACACTGTAATTTGTGCACTCCAGACATCATCATATAAGAGAGATCAATCTCCTGCCACAAAGGTCACCAACTTGTTATAGTATGTTGTTACATTTCGATCGTCGTGTTTCGCAAGCCAAAGTTTGGACTTTAAGTTGACAATTTGCAAAGAATTCTCTAGGTGTGAATATGTGTCTCGAACTGCTTTCTAGATATCCTTAGTTGTTAGTTGTTGGCAGGAACATGAAGGCCTTGGCAATTGCGGGTTCCATTGAATTTATTAACCACGCAATAAGCAAGAAATTTCCAAGGCCTTGAGATTTGTAACCCCATCAGTAGTAGGTTTAGGGCTTGTCTGTATACAAATAAGCCAGTTTTTATTTTTTTGGTTAACCATGGTTGATTTTGAAAAGGTTGGTTTAGTTAGTTTTCAGTAGGTTGAAATAACATTAAAATAAAATGATTAAAATTAATTTGATGAAAAAGTAGGAGGGAGATTATGAGATGTGATAGGTAGTTAAAATTATGTGAGTGAATGAATAGTAAATCAAAGTTGATGTGATGTGTAAGGATGATTGATTGATATTATTTAATATATTATAATATTGAAGATATTGGAGTTAAGTTAAAGTTGAGTTAGGTTTGAGTTGAGATTTTATTTTTTGGTGGTAAATTAATAAACAAACAAGCCTTTATTATTTCTCATGTCACATAGCGGAACCTCCCCTTGCCTTCTATAATCAAATGAAGGGTCTGTGACCATTTTGTATAATTCCTTCCATGACTATTCACTTCGTGGACCATTCTGTATTGTTAAACATGGGGATGTTTCCACTAGAACTAACGGCATTTTCCCCTAAAGCCATAAGCCGTAGAATCCCTGAAGCTGTAGAGCCCCTGTTGATCTCCCCAGTTAATGGAGTCCTCCATGGACTTTGGTTTGCCAAAGAAAATAGACCCTACCTAGAGCTGAGCTCTGATACCATGAAGAAAAAGTAGGAGGAAAAATGGAGAGAGGTGATTCCTTTTTCTTATTATTTTATGATTTACACCAGGCCTTTAAAATTTAAATAGAAGAACTCCAAGAGAAGAAAAGGAAATAAAAATTTCCTAAGAATCTGAATAAATCAAATATTCTAAAAATCCAAATCAAATCATAATCCTGATCTATGATATCAAATCTCAAACTTTCCAACAATGAGGAACTTCACTCCTATCCTAAGTAAATACAACCCTGTCATTCTAGAATAATTATCAACAAGGATGAGGATAAGGAAATACAAAAATCCCCCACAAGACTTAGTTCAACTAGGACACCCAATGTCACAATGAACAAGATCAAAAGGAAACGCACTGCGATCACTGACCCAGGAAAAGAGGTATGGTGGTGTTTGCGTAACTCAGAAGATTCACAATATAATAGGGCAGACTCAATAGGAAATTCTTTTTGTAACGTACGCATGGGAGGATGACAAAGTCAACAATGCCATTGGTAAGGAGAAATAGTTGTAGAGAGGGCATGTGGATCAGCAAGTGTAAAAATATCAAAATAGTAAAGGCTACCCACGTTCATGTCCGCTACCAATCGTCGTTCTGCAGATCCTGAAAAATACAATACGAGGAATAAAAGCTTACAGAGCAATTGTGTGTTTAGGTGAGATTGTTCATGAAAAACAAGTTAATAGGAAAGCGGGGACCAAAAAGCACATTATCAAGAGTTATATTTAGTAGGGTGTATGATGCTTGTGCAGTGATAGAAGAGTATGTACCATCGGCAGACGAATAGGGGATAAGGATGAAGAGAGTGAAAAGAAGAGAAGGATTTGTTACTAGTTATACGAGTAGTGGCACTCGAATCCAACATACAAGAATTACCATGAGTAACGGCAAATCCAGCAAACCCATCAATAGAAGAAGCAACAGTAGAAGTAGAAGAGGTACAGTGGAAGTAATCACTTTCTCATATTCAGCACGAGAGGTAAGTATCATACCAAAACCCGGAGGTGCTCACGATCATCAGATATAGTGGATATAGTGTTTGCTGGGCTTGCCAAATTTCGCCCAACACTTCTCAAACACACGATTAGAGCGACCGCAATGAACAGAAGAGTAAAGGCCTCTACATGAGTCACACAAGAGTAAAGGCCTCTAGATGAGTATATTTCGCGACTACGACCCACCACATCTGCCACGAGCCCACGACCATGAGTCGCTAGTGAATAATTTTCAAATGCCAATGGGAGATTATGATCAAGTCGTCCTGTGGAAACTCGAAGAACACAACACAAAGAACCAGAAAGGCTGAGTATAGCATCACTAGACAATAAATTGTCCCGAACTGTAGAAATGAGGAATCCAATCTGTAGAAATTTTGCATCAAGGAACTCTTCCCATTGGTTTTTCTGGGTTGAGGCATCACAAGACAATGGATGGTTTGTTGAGGCGTCAAAAGACAATGGATGGTATAACAAAATTTCATCTGTTGTCTTAAGATGCTTGACGAAGAGAGAACAATTGTTCATATAGTTCAAACACACGAGAGATGTTCTTCTTGTTAGAGTACATAGCATGTAAAGTAGAGAACAATTTTTCATATAGTTCAAACATACGAGAGACGTTCTTCTTGTTAGAGTACATAGCATGTAAAGTATCCCAAATCTCCTTCGTAGAGTTTAAAAACATAAAATTGGTGCTCACAATTCTTCCATGCCATAAAGAAGCCAAGTAATTCCAGAAAATCAGCTTGCATCCAAGTGGCATAACCATCATCTTTCAAATCACGAGCAGCATATAGAATATGATTTAATTTACTTTGTGACCCGAGAAAGAGTTTGAAAGCTCACAACCACAAAATATAGTTCGAACCATTAAGTTTGAAGGTCATTCTCAAAGCAGGTTTAGTTTCAGAAGCCATAATGAGAAAATTATCTCAATACAGAAGCAATTTTGAGACAGATCGTCTCAAAGTAGTAGTGGCAGAAAAGAAAAAGAAAAAAAAAATATCAGCTGGACAAAACCCGCTTTGATACCATGTCGGAGAGAAAAGAGAAAATCATATTAAGGGGAAGATTATTTCTTATTGTATATGGTGTAGTATAAACTTCCAGAATTTATAGTGGGAGGAAAGGATCAAGATACAATATGTACCAAAATGTATAAGATCTACTAACCATAGGAAGATAAATCAAATCAAATTAATATGCCTAACAAAAAGATATGCACAATATTCTAAATATAGAATCCATACACAAATATTCTATTATACGACATGACTGATTATTTGATTTTTTTTGCCTTTTCCCTGTGTAGATTGGAAAAGGGTTATGATCCTTGGAAGAGAGAAAAAATGATGTTCAGATATGAGAAGAGGAAAGTACCTGGGAGGCATCTACAACTAGAAGAGCACCTTCACAGGCGGCGAGAGAGCGAGAAACCTGAAAACATTCAAAAAATAAGGATAATACATAAACTAATAAAAGTAACAGTTTTCGTGTATGACAAATGATGACACAGTCAATCGGTTATCTTTTCTTTTTTTTTTTAATTATCCAAACATAAGTGCAGAACTATACACGTTAGGAAGAGCATCATCAACAATATTACCAACTCTTCTCCAAGTAATGAATTTATAATATACCTCATCCAATTCAGTCCTCTCCATTTGTTCTATTTATAAGCTTCCCATAAAGGGACCATGCCATTCCAAAGTACATATAAACAAATAACTAATAATAATTAGCCAATGAGTATATGATTTATCATCAAAATAACAACCATCATGGGAACCACAGACGGGATATTTTATTTTCCTAGTGGTTCTTTTCCTTTGGATATGGATATATTCAGTTCATCTTACATCTCATTAAAGCCACACCACAGGACTATATTTTCCACTGCCAGCCAATATGAGACAACTTCGCAGGAAAAACCTTTTAGATGTCCGAAAAGACATACCTCATAGGAGAAGTCAACATGACCAGGTGTGTCAATGAGATTCAGGCAATATGGTTCATTTCTATACATAAAACGCATCCTTGCAGCCTGTAATAGAAGAATATACTATGATACTGTATCATATTTGAAACAATTGTATCAATTAAGAGTTCTTGGTTTAGAATTCACATATAGAACAGAAATTCAGCATCAAGATTACAGGAAAAAATGAATCTTAAGCCGCAAAGAATATTCACATATAGAACAGAAATTCAGCATCAAGATTACAGGAAAAAATGAATCTTAAGCCGCAAAGAATAATAATGAAGAGATGGCAGTCTAGCTTTTTATAAACTGAAAAACCAAGTGCAAAAGACTTATAGGTCAAAGGCATTGCTTGATAAGCATGCATACACAAAAAACAAAAAACAAAAAAGAACAATAAGTGTACAGTAAATTTCTAGTGAAGAAAGCACTGGTTCAAAGTTGTAATGGTTTCAGGTTGTGAAGCGTATCATTTGTCATTTAATAGTAACTAGCTATTCCTATTCCATACAAGTAAACAAACTTTTAGTCAAGTGAATTTCTGTTTAACAAGCCACCATCAAATAACCATTTCGCATTTCTTGTAGCCCACCCATAATTAATACTGATGCCATGCATTTCTACAACTTGATCATGGCTCCACCTAATTGGGTGCATGTAGCACATTCGAAATTACTCGAGCAAAAAGTTTTCAAGTATTACACACGAAACAATTGATTACTGTTGCATGCTTTACATTTGTCGTGTCAAAACCGAAAAATACAAGTTGGGAAAAAAAATGAAAAAACTACTTCATAGGGAATGAGCTAGGTGTCACATACTTAATGTACGCAATTGAACAAGCACTGTTGATTGAAAACCTACGTTACAGGGAAAGAGCTAGGTGTCACATTACACATGTAGAAAACTATGTGACCAGTTCTCAACAAATATATAGAATTTATATTCTCAGAAATGGTTATTTATGAAGAGAGTGATGGCCATTGAACAACAGACTGTCATATGCATTTCGATCAGCAATAAGATATTAGCGTGTTATTTAAACATTTCCAGTTAGTTAAAGAATCAAAGTTAATAGTAAATGTAAAAGTCGTTCAATATTCATGTTTTTGTATTGTGGGGACATTCAAGCCCATCATTTCAAGAAATTTTTTTTCATTGGTTCTTCTACGAACAATTAGCTTGCCACATCAAGTGATTCCTGATTAAGCAGCTGCTACATGTTGAGTGATTCCTGATTACGAATTTATTTAGTGGGTTCCAGCGTGAATGAAGCTGTGCTATGATATCACTCATCCATGAGTCATCAACTATTTACACTAGTTCGAAGTTCGCATTCAGTAAGTAAACACAAACATTTTAAAATTGAACAGAAAAAAAATAATGCAAAACATAATTCCATAAGTTTATCTGGACATGAAACAAAGACGACCTGCAGTTTGATGGTGATGCCTCGTTCTCTCTCCAAGTCCATATTATCAAGAAACTGCTCCTTCATCTCTCTGCTTTCAACTGTGCCAGTCATCTGTAGCAATTTATCTGCCAGTGTGGATTTCCCATGATCAATATGTGCTATAATGCAGAAGTTCCTTATATTTGACGATGGCACCTACAATGTCAATACACAAACTAGACCTCAGTCCATAAGAAGGGCTCCTTTTTTATGCGAAATTTCATTTATCTGCATATGTAAAACTTCAATTCACCTTTAAAATCACATTTCCACTAAATTCTCAAACTTTTTTCCTTCTTCAAATTATTAATCTCTTTAATTAATTCAATTTAGGACATGACCCCTCAAATTCTCCTCAATGAATTGAATTTAGGTTATGACTCAAACTAATGAACATGTAATTAACACTGATAACTCAGGTCATAGAGTATTTTTACCTTCAAGAGGCGGTCTTTGCCGGCACAAGCCGCGAGTTCAATGTTGGTGTAAGAAGGAGCGGCGCGTTGGGGCTGAAAACCGGTTTCATTAGCCTGGCCGCAGACCCCCAAACCACCAAGTTTATCAGTGGATAAGTAATTTGTACGGCGGGGTTTGCCTTCCGTTATATTCAAACTGAAATAGCCGGAGCGAGTGAAGTTAGCGGGACGGCGGAGGCGGCCGGGATTGGTTTCTGATAGAACAAGCTTAATGCGGCAAAAGTCGGTGGTCGCTGCCATTTCTATGGCGGGAGTAATGTGTTGAGCGTGGAGATGGTTTGCGGATGAATGGTACGGTGTGTTCGTTTTACAGCCACGAAAAAGGAACATAGACCAACGGGCAACTG
>BKCP01006072.1:239760-251791 GCA_008636005.1 Striga asiatica
ATTTTGAGGTGAATAATGGATAGGAAGTGAATTTTTTTTTTCCTTCGCTCGCGCAGCTTCAGTGAGTTTCAGTTCCGCAGAAATGGAGGAGACCCGATTTTTTTACTTATACTTTGTTAAAAACTGTATTTTGCAAATACGGTTTACATTTTTTATTTTCTTAAAAAACGTATTTCTTGTATACGTTTTATATTTTTTTTTAATGAAAAACGTATTTCTTGTATACGTTTTATATTTTTCATTTTCTTGGAAAACGTATTTCTTTTATACGTTTTATCTTAATTTAATTTGTTCAAAATTAATTAGTATTTACAACCGTATTCATGAAATACGTGTTATAAAACGAAAATTGATTTTTTTTATAAAACAAAAATTGATTTATTTAGGCTTTAGGGTTTCCAATTTAAATTTGGGGTTTTTCGAAAAACGTATTTCATGAATACGTCCTTAAATTAAATTGTATATATACATTTTTCGCAATATGTTTTCTAAAAAATTAAACAAATTTAATTTAAAGACGTATAATCTAAATACGTTTTTCATTAAAAAAAAAAATTAGAAAAACGTATTTGAGGAATACGTGCTTTTGATTTTGGGTTACCCACTTTTTTTTTTTTTTGTTTTTTGTCCACTTATTTTTCGTTTTTTTTAAAAATAAATCACCCTTCATAAAATTTCTTATTTCAAATATAAAATATATTAAAAATACAATATACAAAAATAACATCTATCTATCTATATCTATATATATTGAAAAAAGAGAGGTCAATAAATCATTTGTGGAAACTTAAAAAAAAAATCCAGTCAACCCAATTGACTTACTTATAATAGAAACAATTTAAAACTTCCTCAAAAAATCACGTTTATTTGTTTTGCAAATCATTTATTTGTTTCCGAATTTTAGATACTTTTAAGTAATCAATTTGATTTATTTGTTTAAAGTCACGTGCAAATGAGGTTTAAAAAATCTGAGATATCAATCAATTAGGATCCTTATTTTTTGGTAACCAATATGTTTAATTTTGTTACAAATAATGCATTTAAAAATCAACACGGTTTTATTTTAATGTTGATGTTGATGCCCTATTGAAATTAATTGGCTTGAGGGAATGGGAATCTACTTGCCAACTTCTCCTAATTCATTAACTTTGGTAACATATGGTGCATATCCCATAAAAATTATGTGCAATTCCATCAAAATAAATTTATATCCCATAAATAATTGTCAAATTTGTATGTTTTCAGAATTCAAATCAATTTTGGGATACTTATTTACAAACAAAATAATTAATCTACAAAAATATATGAATCCAATTAATCATAAATTTAAACGTAAATTTTTAATAATTAATCTAATTTAAAAAGGTAAAAACTATTTCAATTAAACATTTAAAGATAGATTTTGTAACGCCCCGAATCAGTAATAATATTAAGAACGGTTTCACTGCTCGACTTTAAGTGAAATCTGTAATTTTCAAAAATTTCGAGTTATATTTTATATACTAAATGCTCAAATATTTCCTAAGTTTGATAGATCATTCTTTGGAAATTTTCTATGTCAAGTTAAGATCAAGATCAATCCCTTAATTTGGGTTGATAATTGAGATCTAGTCAACTCGAGAAATTACTGGCTGTTGATAAACGGATTTAATCAACGTAATTGATATAAAAATAACAATAAAGATTGCAGAAAACGAGATTTTTATTGAAAATCTTGAAGTCGGTTACAGAATTGGGAAGTCGGTCTTTCAATGTTCACTAAGTCGGTAAACAAGAAAAACTGAGATAAATGTATATGTTTTTATCACGTTTGCCGAATCCTAGTATCGTGTTTGATGTTGCTATTTATAGTGATGCTTGGCACACCTCCCTAGACAAATCGACTTCGTTTTAATGAAGATTTGACAGTTTAGGGGCGGCCATGACGTAGGCAAACTTTTTAGGCAATGATGAGCATGGGCGCTCCTCTATCTGTGTGACAAGCGTCACTTCTGTCGGATTGAAGTCGGTACCATATTGTGACGTCGGTATTTTGGTAGAATTTCAATCTTCTACGACTTCCTGACAAGCTGTCCTTCAACCGATGTGGCCTTTTCGAGGTTTCAATGGTTAATTCTGACGACCTTTAGGATCTGCTGTTTTACTCGGAACGTCGTATGAGAACCGAGATGATATTTCCGAGGTGTCATATATTCCGTGTTATATCGTTAGAGATCCGGTCCACAGTTTAGACTTCATGATATCTTTAATCTAACCTTTATTTCAAGATACCTTATCTTGATATCAACATAGAGGCCCCTGGCATTAAGAAGTATGCGAATTATGCATACTTTTTAATGACATCTCTTATCCAATTGTTCTTTTATTCCCGAGTTGATCTAAGGATCTTCCACGTAAGTTTAAACCGAGGTACTTCCCTTAGATAAGAATCATATCTTTTCGCTCCTTTACCAAAGTTATTTCATACTATAAGAAAATTATTGAGCAGTTTTCGAGAGGTCGCGAACGTGTCTTCTCCACTACTCTTTTCAACGGGCACGTACCATAATTTTCGGATATGAACGTTGACGGTTTTGGGACATGCGTACGTATGAGATTATACTTGAACTTATGTCATAATAAAGGGGCATCTCCTTCAAGCGACGCGACGTTTACTCACGCGCCCCTCCATCTTCAACGGTTAGAAAATATCGAGTATATATACAGATAAATTCACAGTCCCTCTCCACGAAATCTTCATTCAAGCAACTGTTCATCTTTCTGATTATCCCATTATTTTTCGCCTTTCTTCTCTTATTTCTTTTCTTCATATTTTGACAAATTCGGAATTCCTTGAGATTCTACTTCATCTTTTGGTAAGCCCTAATTTCTTCTTTTCATTTTGTAATTCCTTTGCGCTATTTTTCCTAGTCGTAATTATGGCGATGAGTGGTGAACGCGTTGGACCAAGCAGTAGCAGTCGAACTGTGTCGGACGTGAGGTTGGATGAGGAGTTGATGGAGTTGATGGGGGATTATTACCGGTGGGACCCTGTTTTTGTGGAACGTTTAGATATTCGCAAGCACAACGTTGAAGGAGATGCCGAGGTGGAACGAGATGTTCCTGTGAGGTTGGGTTATTGGAATCGCCCAACTCGACGATGGCCCGACGAGGATGTTCCATTTCTGGGAGAGCCCAGCACCATGACTGATGCTGACGTAGTCCTTCTTCGCGAGTCGGTACGAATTCCTACTTTGGTGCGAATCTTTGCGCCTTATCCGGGAGAAAGGATTCATTGTCCTCCTCCCGGTTGCATGGGGATTTTTGCCGAAAGTTTGAGGTCGGGTTTGAAATTTCCTCTAGACAACGTAATAACTGACTACTTGCGCGATTGGGGTCTCAGTCTTAGTCAGATTACTCCCAATAGCTGGAAGAAGATTATAGGGATTATGGTCCTTTTGGCGCAAAAGAAAGTTCCATTCCCTACGATTGACGAATTAAGAAGTATTCTACTCTTTAAGAGAAGCAGAGAACGTGAAGGGGTTCCTCCAACAGGCTGTTTTTTCTGTGCGGCGAGGCCGCAATACGACTTGAAGATAGGACAGTTGATTACTGGGATTCCTGAAACCCTTCACGGTTTCCAAGACGAATGGTTGTGGGTTGGTAGAGATTGGCAATCTTCCGATTTCCGACTTGAAGCACCAATTGATGGGATGACCATCCCAACCCGAGTTGTCTCTTCTTTCTGTAAGTTCCTTTCTTTTACTCAGAATCTCCTGACGAGTTGTTTTTCTTTCGTTAACAGGTCGGACCTTTTCGTATTTGTAGCTAAAAGGAAAAAGGAACCGCGATTAAGCGGTGAGTTTAGGGAAAAGCTTGAGGAAATTGCAAAGCTTAGTGTTTCGGAACGCAAGTGGAATCTACTGACGAAGAATTCTAAACTTGCTGACGCTAAACTTGGACCCAAGAAAGCAATTCCCGACTTTGAACCTGGTGAGTTCTCACGATATTGACTTAATTCATGACTTTGAACCAGGTAAATTCATTGAATATTGAAATGATTTCCGTCGCTTGTTTTTTTTCTTTTCAGTTTATTACCCGTTATTAGGATTTTTTGGATTCCAATCGGTTCGAGAAGCAAAAGATTATCGACGTAAATTTTCAGTGAAGGACACCGAGATGGGTCGTATGAATTTTCTGGAAAGCTTGAAGAAGAAGGCTGTTACAAGTCGTGCTGCGGCGGGTGACGATGTTGGAGTCACATCAGGTACACCGGTGACAGTCGCGATATCGGCCCCTGTTAGTGAACCTGTTGTAGAGCCCCTTCCCGAGACAAATATCGAGCTTGTGGTTGCCACCCATTCTCCACCTCGTGAAACTGAGAAAAATACTGAAGCAGTACACCCTGACCTCCATGTTATCGTGTCAAGTTCAGAGGATGTCGAGGCAGTTCAAAAAACAGCGGAAGAAGCCTCTTCTCGACAGAAAAAGAAGAAGAAGAAGTCCAAGAGGAAAGCGAGCGAGGAGTTCGATATTGACCAAGAACGCCGTTCGAAGTCAAGACAAGATGTCGGCCAACTCAATTTGGAAAAGAATGCGCCAGTTCATCAGGATGGAGGGGATACCTATCTGCCTATCGATGAGGAACGGATCCTGGACCAGAACTTGCCAGAAGATGTGATGGAAAAATGATTCACACAATTCCATTCAATGATTATCCCTAAATTCAACAACAAATTTCATCAGCCTCCCCATGTGATAGAAGCAGCTCGGGTCCCGTTAATGTCTTGGGATCCAACGACTGAAGCACGAGTGTCTGGATTGTCAAGCTCTTACAGGTTCAGCTATGCTAAGGCTACATTGGGAAGAGCTCTGGTCGGCCTTTGTGCTATGGAAGACGAGTTTCGAATGAATGCAACTGCGCTCAACGATCGAAAAGACAAGCTGGAATTGCGTGATGGTCAACTTGCATCTTTGGAGGCAGATAAGGTCAATCTGATGACTGAGGTTGAAGAAAAGACTGTCCAACTTGTTGCAGCAAAAATCGAGATTGAAGACTTGACTGCCGAGAAGAGGCGTCTGGAGGATGAGGTGCGCAAGCTTACGGCACATATCGGTGCGTCTGAGATGGAAGCCAGGAACAATTTGAATCGTTACTTGAAGGAGCAGGAAGACCATCAACGGACTCGAGAGGAGCACCAGAAGACTCGCCAAGACCGTGCTGATAAGGAGGCGCAACTGATACGTTTAGCGGAAGCACATGCTACCGATCTGAAGAAATTGGAGAGAGAGAAGGATGCTTTTGGAGAATTTAAGTACACGCAGGGACTGGAAGAAGGCAAGGAACTCGGGAAGCAAGAGTTCAAGGGTTCTGAGGAGATGGAGAAGGACATCGAGCTCAATTCTTGTTTAAACCTCCGCTGGGTGATTGATAGGTTTGATTCAGGGTTGTATGGTGTTGGGGATCTAAAGGCCATCATGCTCATGAAGATGGACAGGTTTGGGTTCGATCCCGAGATTGAAGAACTTCATGTCCCTGCCGATGAAGATGAACGTGCTTATTGTGAGATGGTATTGGCGAATACCGATGCCGACATAGTAGCTCGTGGGTATCCTCCCTTGGATTCTAATAGACGAGCTGCGCTTCGAAAGGCATACGTCAACATGGTCCTTGAAGGAGAGAAAGAAAAGAGGGCAGAATTTGCCAATGTATTCATCTCCACCCTTGCTGACTTTACTGTTGAACAACACCTCGAATTGCTGACCCCGGATCAGATCAAGAAAGAAGTGGTGGAATATGCGGAGAAGTTTATTGCTACTGTAGCCGAAGAGAACCTTGAGGGAGCCGAGCTGGTGAAAGGAATCGGTGATGTCAATGCCGCCAAAGTTAGTATCATCCCAGATGCTCAGGCCATGGATGCTGCGATTTATTCCAGACTAAGTCAAGTGGTTAAAGATGGTTCCGAAATTCCGGAAGATGATGAAGAGATCCCGAAGGATATGGACATTTCAGAAGTTGGTGTTGATAAAGACGCGGGAGATCTTCAGGTCGAGGTTGAGCAGGCCCCAAGTGATGCCCAGGTCGGGGCCCAGAATGATGATGTTGGGAAGGATCTTGTTTAGATGATAGATGGTTTTGGCTCTTATTGCTTTCTGATTTACTTTCGGGTGTGGACCATCATGTTGGCACATCCTTTTGCATTCCCTTTTCAGTTTGTAAGAACATGTTTTATCTGAAATGAAATGAAAATTTTTCCTTCCAACGATCTATTTGTTTCTTCTCGCATTGTTGTATTTGTCAGTAACCTTGAGTTATGTCAGTTCTATATCTGACTTGAATCTATTTAAGTCGTTTCTCGACTTAAAGTACTTCATTTTAAATGTCAGTTTGAAAAACTAACTTTAAGTACTTAAGGTCTGTTTATAGAATGTCGATTGAACAACGACTTTAAATATTTAAGGCACTTGAAGCCATTTTTAAAGAACGTCAGTTTGAAAAAACCAACTTAAGACACTTGATCTTTTTTGCAGAACGTCAGTTAAGAAACCGACTTAAGACATTTGGTCATTTTTACAGAACGTCAGTTGAAAAACCGACTTGAGGCACTTTAGTCTTCTTTTACAGAACGTCAGTTGAAAAACCGACTTAAGACACTTTGGTCTTTTTTACAGAACGTCAGTTGAAAAACCGACTTAAGACACTTTGGTCTTTTTTACAGAACGTCAGTTGAAAAACCGACTTAAGACACTTTGGTCTTTTTTACAGAACGTCAATTGAAAAACCGACTTAAGACACTTTGGTCTCTTTTACAGAACGCCAGTTGAAAAACCGACTTAAGGCACCTTGGGCCTTTTTATTGGTAGAACTTTTTCAGATATTGTGCATTCCACGGGTACCGATGTGGTGTCCCGTCCAAGTACTCTATCTGGTAGGCCCCGTTGGTTAGAACTTTGCATATCCGGAATGGACCTTCCCACTTCGGCTTTAATGGTCCAGGGTCGGGTCCCAGAATTCTTTTGAGTACGAGGTCACCTATCTTAAATAATCGAAGGCGAAGTTTAGAGTTAACGTACTTTTCGCTTCTTCGTTTATAGGCGGCATTTTTTAGTTCGGTCTGTGCACGTAGTTCATCCACCAAGTCAAGATTGGCTCTCATATTAACTTGATTGTGTTCTTCTTCAAAATTCTGCACACGATATGTTGGGGACCCAAGCTCGACAGGAATCATTGCTTCTGACCCATAAGCTAATGAAAAAGGTGTTTCCCCGGTTGAGGATCGAGCAGTAGTTCGGTATGACCAAAGAACGTTGGGGAGTTCTTCAGGCCAAGCACCTTTCGCGTTGTCTAATCGAACTTTGAGACCATTCTTTATGATCTTGTTCACAGCTTCAACTTGACCGTTTGCCTGTGGATGATATGGAGACGAGAAGAGATGCTTGATCTTGTATTCTTCACAAAATTCTGCGAGTCTTTTGCCCTCAAATTGTTTGCCGTTATCGGTTACGATAGAATTTGGAACACCGAACCGACATATTAATGTTTTCCATATGAAATCAATCATTTTCTGTTCGGTGATCGTGGCTAACGGTTCTGCTTCGGCCCATTTAGTAAAATAGTCGACTGCGACGACCGCATATTTAACTCCTCCCTTCCCAATTGGTAAGGGCCCAATTAGATCGATCCCCCATTTTGCAAAAGGCCACGGACTGAATACCGACCTGAGTGGTTCTGGAGTCAAGTTAACGTTGGGCGCGAATATTTGACATTTGACACATCTTCTGACCCAATCCGCAGCATCTCTTTTCAGAGTCGGCCAGTAGTATCCTTGTCTCAGAATCTTATAGGCTAAAGCTTGAGACCCTGAATGACTTCCACAAACTCCATCGTGAATTTCTTGCAATACGAAGAGTGATTCTTGCTCGGGTATACATTTTAACAACGGGACTGAGTACCCTCTTTTATAAAGTGTTCTGTTGTCCAGAGTGAACCTAGTTGCGCGAATTCGCAAAGTTCGTGCTTCTTTAGGATCCTGTGGTTGAGCTCCGGTTTTGAGGTACGCTATAATGGGATCCATCCAAGTAACAATTCGGTTTACAGAACTTGGCTCGGTGTTAGCAATTTGCTTTACTGAGGTTGAGGGAAGTTCTTGAGTGCCGACTTGAACGTACTCTACGTCTTCGATTCGTGCACTTGAAGCAAGGTGTGACAAGGCATCAGCCTGAACATTAGAAGTCTGTGGGATGTGTTCGATCTTGAATTGAAACTTGGATAACATCTTCATGGCTATCGCTAGATATGGCATTAAGCGCGGTTCTTTAACTTCAAAGATTCCAAGTATCTGATTGACTAGCAGTTGCGAGTCTGAAAAGATGTTGATATGAGTTATGTTCATAGCCTCTGCCAGGTTCAGCCCCGACAACAATGCTTCGTATTCAGCTTCATTGTTGGTAGCGGGAAAAAGGAACTGAATTGAATGACAAAAAACTCGTTGATCGGGATCAATTAGGACAATTCCTCCTCCTGCTCGGTTCGCATTTGATGAGCCATCGACATACATCATCCAGGGATGATCGTTAATGACTTTTTGAATTCCTGGTGTGAACTCGGCGATGAAGTCGGACAGAACTTGTCCTTTAACAACAGTTCTCGGCTTGTAATGAATGTCGAACTGACCTAACTCCACGGCCCATTTGACCATTCGACCCGATGTGTCAGGTCGGTGAAGAATTTGTCGTAACGGAAATGCAGTTAACACAGTAACCGAATGCTCTTGGAAATATGGTCGCAATTTCCGAGCTGCTGTGATGAGTGCGAAAGCTAGTTTTTCCATTAGTGGGTATCTCAACTCGGCATCATGAAGAGCTTTACTGATATAATACACCGGGTATTGCTGGGAATCTTCTTCGCGAATAAGTACCGCGCTTATCGCCGAGCTGCTAACTCCGAGGTACAAATACAACATCTCATCAAATTTTGGTTTCTGCAAGGTAGGAGGTTGAGATAAGGCTGCCTTGATGCTATCCAAATCTTTTTGGCAATCATCAGTCCATTCGAATCGTTTTCCTTTTTTTATTGCGTCAAAAAAGGGTTTGCATCGATCTGTGCACTTGGATATGAATCGATTCAAAGCAGCGAGTCGACCTGTGAGTCCTTGCACTCCTTTAACTGAAGTCGGTGGCTTCAAGTCCAATACATCCTTGATCTTTTGGGGATTTGCATATATTCCCCTTTGACTGACTACATAACCCAGGAATTTCCCCGACTTCACCCCAAACGTACATTTTTTAGGATTTAACACCATGGAGTAATCACGTAAAATCCCAAACATTTCATTCAAATGAGTTACATGATCGTCGGCATTTACCGACTTTACAAGCATGTCATCTACATAAACTTCCATGGTTCGTCCTATTAATCTAGAAAACATCTTGTTGACCAACCTTTGGTAAGTGGCCCCGGCATTCTTCAATCCAAAGGGCATCATGGTATAGCAATACAGGCCCCTTGCCGAATAGAAAGAAGTATGTTCGGCCTCCTCTGGATCCATTGGAATTTGATTGTATCCTGAATACGCATCCATAAAACTCATCAATTCATGACTTGAAGTAGCATCCACCATGTAATCAATGTGAGGTAACGGGTAACTGTCTTTTGGGCAGGCAGTGTTAAGATCGGAAAAGTCGATGCAGAGACGCCATGTCCCATTGCTTTTCTTCACCAGGACGGGATTGGACACCCAAGTCGGGTATTTGACTTCTTTGATGAATTTATTATCAATGAGCTTGTTTACTTCTTCTTCTAGGGCCTGTTGTCGATCTGGACCGAGTTTCCGTCTTTTCTGGATGACGGGTTTGATAGTGTGGTCGATGTTGAGTCGATGACAGGCTACTTTCGGGTCTATTCCTTTCATATCTTCGTGCCTCCAGGCAAAGACGTCGGCATTGGACTTCAAAAACGAGATGAGTTCTGTTGAATAGGTTCTTGGAGGTTGGCCCCAATACGAAGTTGCTTGTCGCAGATGGGTTCATCAACATAGATGACTTCTATTTCTTCGGATGGTTCAGCTCGGTTCTCTTGCTTCTTTTCTTTAAATTAACTTCTTGGATCCAGTTCGTCTTCTTCCAAGACTGGTTCCTTTCCGGGTCTCCTCCCTCTATCTCGGGTAAGATCCTCCTCAATAAGTTCGTTGAAGTTGGAAGGATTTGAAGTCGGAATTGTCGATGTTGGCTGAACCTCCGACAGAGTTGTGACAATCCCAGAAGGGTTTGAAGTCGGAATTGCCGATGTCGGTTGAACCTCCGACAGAGTTGTGACAATCCCAGAAGGGTTTGAAGTCGGAATTGCCGATGTCGGTTGAACCTCCGACAGAGTTGTGACAATCCCAAGATCGACATTTTGAATGTTTTCAGGAACCGAACTTCGTAGAACTTGGGTACAGTTGATCATCTTTTCCATTTCCTCAACGTGCATTTCTAAGTTATGGATTTCTCGAGATGGGATTGCCAAGATTAACTCACGAGCTCCTAACTGATCGCCATAATGAGTCCCCTCGCCATCAGCGGTTGGAAACTTGATTGCATAATGAAAAATGGACACTGCTGCTCGCAATTTGTATAGGGCTGTCCTTCCAATGATGGCATTATATTCGTTGTTGATGTCCATGATTTTGAAATTTTCCATGATGACTTTGGAAGTTTTCCCATGACCCCCAAACCTGATGGGAAGGGTGATTTCCCCTAACGGGAGAGATACGCTCCCGTTAAATCCGTGTATCTTATCGTTGCATGGACGCACGTCGGCTGAGTCAAGTCCAAGCTTCCTAAAGGCTTGAAGCATAAGGATATTTGAATATGCGCCGGTATCCATCATTATACGATGAACGGGAATTCCGCAGATTGGGGCGGTTATGATTAATGCGTCGGAATGAGGGTGATCGAACAAGCTTGCATCTTCTAATGTGAAAGTGATCGGGCACGTGCGCGAGTTAATTGTTTCCCTCAGATTGGTAGTCATTACTTGTTTTCCCGAGTTGTATGCTCTTCTAGCATATGATTTGTCTTGCCGACGTGAGGATGTCAACTCTTCTCGGTTAGTGTTAACTCGGGGAACAGAGCCTAACCGAATTGGGATTTGAGGAGTGTGGTCGGCATTGGGACTCTCGAATTCCCTATTTCTCTTTCCAAGTCGGTCGTCGACCGACTTGGATTCATTTGACCCGAACATGAATATCTCCTTTTCTCCTTGTTGTAGACGAATTCTTTTTGAGTTCATTGCTTCTTCGTCTTCTTCATCTCGGTCAGGAATATGAGCTATTTGCCGCCTTTCTTTTCCTTCATGTTTGGTAAATTTTCTCACTTGTGGATTTCCAATCAATTTCAGGAGAGTCGACAACAGACTTAGACATTCGTCGGTGTTGTGACCTGGGGATCGATGATAATCACAATACCGCGATTTGTCCAGCTGACTTTCGGGAGTCTTTACTGGTCGGGCTTCAGGAATAATTCCTTTTCCTTTGATTTCTTGATAAACCGTTGCGGCACCAACCGAATAAATTGATCTGTATCCTGTGGTTAAGTCCTCTTTGTATTGTTTCCTAGCGGCCTTCACGTCGGTATTGTTTGTCCCATTTTTGTTACGTTAGTCGTGTCTATTTTCTCTTTCTTTTTCCCCCATTTTGAGTCATTTATGTGGTTTTAGAGTCGTTTTGTCGTTTATTTCATGTTTCGCGTCTTTGTGAGTATTTCTGTATTTTTCGTGTGTTTTTCTAGGTTCCTTCGTTTTTCGTTCATTTTTTGTGTGTAGGTCGAAAGCTTTGGGAGGACCGTATTTCACGCAAAAATTGGCCATTCAAACGTAATTATTTAGATCGTTTCGTTGGCGTTACACAGGAGAAAACGGAATTAAATTCCGAGTCCAGACGAACGTAAACGAGCCCGGGACACGAAGTAGTGCACAGTGGCCATCATTCTGCTCAGGCCTCGCGCCACGCGCGCGCCACGCCGTGCCAGGCGCCGCGACCCGGACAGAGCCCCCAGACCATCCCAGCATCAC
>BKCP01006072.1:266199-299188 GCA_008636005.1 Striga asiatica
TTTTTTTTTTTTTGTTTTTTTGTTTTTTTTTTTTCAGTTTGTTGTCCTTGACCAGGGTCTTGAAGCTGATCTTGTATCTGACATCCATAGTTATTTACAAGATCTCATATCTTCTGGACTTCGACAGCGGTTGATTGCACTTATGAAGGTTTTGACCTTGTTATTGAGATAAATTTGTAGGATCAAAATAATTTCTACCTTTGTCAAGTTTTCTCTCAGTTGATATTCTAGTTTATTATTTGTTGTTTTTCTCTTACTTCTTATTTATAAGTGTGTTTAATGAATGGCTAATTTATGGGCTGAAAGGATTTGTTATGGGGTGATTTTGAAGCATGTTTGGAGCGATTGAGCAAGTTCAGCTTCTGAATGTATCTAGTAGGAAATTCAAGCTTCCCACATATTTCTTTTATTTTATCTGAAAGTATAAAATTACAAGATGAAAGCCACCCTTAATGTGCTTATTATTGCATTGGGATTTTTTTCGTATCCTTGGGTTCTGGTATCAGATTAGTATTTGACTTTTGAAAACCATGATCTCCCACAACAAGAAGTTCCTCACGTACACACTTCTTTGCTATCTCAGCTTATCTTTGACTGGAGTTATCGAAAGGAAAAAAAAATGCTGGTTACTTGTAAAAAAACTGTTTTGGACGGTGTGCTTGATATGTTATAGTAGAATATATGTTTGATAAGTTAGTATTAACATTAGATCCTGAGGGGATGAGGTGGTGATAATTTTTGTCTGTTATGTCTTTTGGATTTCCTTTGTGTTTGTATTTTTCTGGAGCAGCTTTGTATTCCCGTTCACATCTTACATTTTTAATGGAAGTTCCTACTTTTGTGGTATTTCATTTCATCTTTTTGTTGTCCTCATTGTTATTCTGTAGATATTTTCTTCTTTTTATTAAATAGGAACTCCGAAGAGAAGAGCCAGCCGGTTTAGGAGGACCCAATTGTGAGAGCTACATTCTTGACTCAAGGGGTGCTCTAGTAGAAAGGAAAGCAGTAATCACTAGGGAAAGGCTCATTATTGGTCATTGCCTTGTTCTTTCGATTTTGGTTGCTCGTGCAGGTAAGCTTCGAAAAGGATTTATTTCTTGGATTGATGTATTGATTATAAAACTTGTTTTGCGTAATTGGAGCCATTGTTGGTATCTACTTTGGGTCTGGGCCTGAATTGCAGAATCATTTTAATGTCATGCTTTCACTCGAAGATTTGCTCTAGGTTCTTCGTGTTGCAGCCGAAGCTCTACTTAGACTAAAGTTTGAATGATTATCAATATTATATGTTTAGTAGTTAGTGTATATCGTGTAAGTATAGAATAGTCCCTTTTAGGAAAGAATATGTACTATCTACAATTAAGGGATTTGAATAGGATTATTATTCTCTTAGTTGTGTATATAAATAGGGCTCTTTGAATTGCTTGAATCATTGTGAAGATATATATTTTCATCTGTTAATGGGAGCTATGAAACCAATGTCTCTGTCATGCATAGTTATTAAGCCATCGTCTGAGGCGTAGGCCTTTTGCAGTGGTCTGTGATTAGTTGCCCTGAGAGACTCTTGACAAGAACTTACTGTTTGACTTGTGCTTTTGCATTTGTTGTTGATAGTTTTTTTTTTTTTTTGGTTGACATTTTTAGAAGATTTATTAGTATGTAGCACATTCCCTCGTTGTTGTAAACTTCAAATGGCCAGTCCAATGTCTTTCGTTGACTAGGCCATCGGTTGCTTTGCCATGAACTGTAGCCCGGGGATGACTTAGTTTGTTGACCTTCTACTCTCTTTTCTTTGGATATGAGGATCAGAGGATGACTTAGGATAGCTTTGGTTATTCTGTCAATAATGTTGAAGTATATGAACTGACTATCAGATTTCTCTGTGCAGATTCTAAAGATGTTAAAGACATTTTTCTTGCTCTAAAAGAGAGTGCCAGTGAATACAGTGGGGCCACAGATTCCCTGAAGCATCAGGTTTGGAAATCTTGTTCGAGTTTCTGTTTTTATAAGCTCTATAGTTGAGTGAGACATTTCACAAATGCATTGTAAATCATTGCCTTAGTTCTGCATATTGTTTTCCTACAGTTTAGATATGCACAATGTACACTATATTTTTTTGGCCTACACATCTGTACGTGATTTAAACTAATGCTATCCTTTTTTGAGTTGCTCTCAGCCCACACTTCATAATGTAAACACGGCTAATAATTTATTTCTGTGTCGTGGGGACTCTTGCTTAACTCTTCTTGTGACATCTTACAACCGAAAAACTTGACAAAGTATTATAATATTTTTAATTTAATTTAGGAGTACTTATCCATTCTTAAATAGTATGCAGGGATGATCTCACATTTATCTTGATAGGATGAGTTCTAACGGACAATTCCCAAATTTCATGGAACACAACCTGGGGGTTCATCTCTAATAATTATCTGCAGAAGTAATATAAATTTCTAATTCTCATGGAACATAATTATGCTACAGGCAGAAGTTTTTATTAGCTGGATGCTATTATCTGTAAATCATGATAAGCTGACATTACTTGCCTTTTCCTTTTGCTTAATAAGTTCTTATTCTGTTCTTGAGATTGTGATATCTTCCTTTAATTTATTACTGATGATATAAGTTCCATTTTTTTGCCTGCAGATTACATATAGCCTTCTTTTCTCTCTTGTCATTGCTTTCATATCAGATGGTTTGAGCACAGCTCCTGAAAAAGCATCAATCTTGTCTCATGATGCTTCTTTTAGGAACGAGTTTAACGAGATGGTAAGATGAACTGTACCTAACTATTTTGTATTGTGGCTAGTGATTAAAATGGCGTGCGGCGAGCCAAGTTGATAAGACTCTTATTTGCCATGGGGTGTGGCGAGGCGAGGCGCCCGCCTTATGAAATCGATGGGAGCCATTATGCAAAAATAGAGATATACAATAAAATTCACCAATTATGATTCCATTAAATACGTAAAACAAATCACCATAGCTAATAAACATGTAACAAAAGGCTAGACATTAGAAATTCAACATTAACATAATAAACATTAAACATTATGCCTATGAACCATGAACGTTGTTAAGTTTGTATATTTCTCCCTAAACTAAAAAAAGAAAGATATAATGAAAACTAAACAAAACACATATCAAATTGGCTTACACTTTGCATTATGCTTTTAGAATTAAACTTTACATGGTGTTTATAGGCTTAATTCCTCAAAGAAATAAACACAGTCCAAGAAAAACTAAGCTCCTATGCCAGTATCCCCACCTCCACACTTCCAGCTCCCCGCAGAAAAAGAAAATGGAAAATATGGGCTTTTATATCATTCAATAACAGCAAAAAAATAAATAAAAAGAAAACAAATAAAGCGGTTAAGATCAGATCTGCTGGCAGCACTGTCCGAATTGTGGCTCCAGCGCCGGCTACGTCCATAACCGGCAGCAGCCCTCACACAACTCCACCAAACCTGAAATAGACAAAAGATTAAGAAAAGCCAAAAAGAAAAAAAAAAAAGGAAAGAAACAAACACATGAGTCTGCCGTTGCCAGTAAACCACTGAAATCCAGTTGCCCCGGTCAGGTAAAGAAAAGGCAGACATTTTTTTAGGGTTTTATTAGAGAGAATGTGTGTAATTTAGAATTGGTATAGGAAGCTGTAAGTTTGATCCTAATTTTTTGTCTAAGGTCCTGCACACGCCTGCCTCGGCTCTGTGTGGCGCTGGCCTTGCTTCGCCTCGCCACAGCTACTTAGTGTCCTGACCACGCCACGCCACGCCACACGACACCATGCCTCATGCTACTAGTGGGCATTATGGACCTTACTTAATCTAATGCTTTTTTCAGGTGATGGTGGCCGGAAATGATCCTGTAGTTGAAGGCTTTGTTGATTGTGTTAGACTTGCATGGGTTGTACATTTGTTGTTGGTAAAAGATGGAAATGATGGTAAGGAGATGATAGCTACTTCGTCGTCAAATGATGTGAAAAATATTTGCTCATGCTTGGAAGTCATTTTTGCCAATAATGTATTCCAGTTTTGGCTGGATAAGATTCTTCGCAGTGCAGCATATCAGGTGATTTTTCTTTCTGTTCATATATATACCTTATATTGAATTATCTATCCTTTTAACAATCTTTTGACTTCAAGAATGATTAAAATTATGTGCTCCTTAAATTAGCTTCATGAGTAGTATATACACTTCCCAAATTGGAGTTTAGTTTCTGAAGTAATTTGCTAAAAGCTTTGAAAAATTGAATTTGATATTCGGATTTGGGCACCTCCCACTTCTCATACGTTTATTTTCTCTTTCCCTCCTCTCCTACGTAGGTGTTTCCCTTGCTACATTTCTTGCATCTCTTGCTTGGGTCTTATGTTTGCTGTTTGTTAGAATCTCAAGATTATATCTTTGCTGCCCCACTCACAATTAGACCAGCTCCAATACTTTAATGATATGTTTTGTATTTAGTCGGTTAGGAGTTGCTTTGATTTATTTCTATATCCATCTCCTTCAGCATTACCATCAATTTTGGTTGTCTATTTTCGTGCAGAATGATGATGAGGATATGATCTACATTTACAATGGTTATCTCCACAAACAAATGACATGCTTGCTTTCACATCCCATAGCCATAGGCAAGGTTGGTTGAGTTTCATTGTTGTTCACGGTCATGCATCATATTATTGATTATTAAAAGGGCATTGACTGACTTGGAATGTTTTAATTCAAAGGTTGCATGCATGAGATTTTTGTATTTGTGTGATAAATAAATACATACTGGAATTTTTCTAAGACCACATCTGACGACTGACTTAATTAGAAAATGACCTCAGGGTCTTGGGTCTTGTGTGATAGCAAATTCTGTCATAGTTCCATAGGGTTGATGCCATAGAATTTTGGTAAATAGAAATGGACCTGGCACAAATTGAATGTACGATTATGCACTTCACCGCTATCTGTCTATTAATGATGTCTATTAGTGATGAACTTGAGATAGAGATCAACTCGTTATCACTTTAAGTCTTCTGGACGGAGTTGTACTCCAAATATAGAGATGTCTTATGATGAGCATCTTGACCTAAAACTAAATCACGCAAATCTATTAGAGGAAGCTTTTGTTTCTGGAGTTGATCTAGAAACCAAGTGTAGTATTGTTCTTGGTTATCTTTAATTGTTCTTAAATGAAATTTCTTCCTTCATTTTGTGCATTCATTGTGCACGTGGGAGGCCTTGGTATTTTACTAATGATAATTTAGGGGGTGGAATATAAATATTTTTTTGACTGGTCTCTTTTTCTTTTGTGGTTTTCATTGTCTTTCATCCTCTTTTACCATTTTCTATTTTATTTTAGCAGGTTAATGCCTTTTCATTTTTTTTTTCCTTGGATCTGTTGGCCATTTTTCTCATTTGTTTCTCTCTATAAATCCATGCCTATTCTGACCTCAAACTTAATATTCACCATCCACACCCTTCCCAATGTTATCCAATGGCGTGTTGGATTTTTGCCTAACTTCCATGAAAAATTTGCGAAGGATGGCGGTTGTGGTGGTGCCGCAGGACGGTTGTGTTAGATATCGACTTTATTCCATTTAATTCAATAGTTTGGTTTTGGGCCGATTTGCTTAGAATATCCAGTTATAATTAGGGTTAGGACTCTATTTAAGTAGGATATCTTTTGTAGTCAGCTTTAAGTTTGGGCGGGAAGTTTCATCCTGAAATTTGGGTGTTAGGGTCGGCGGGATTCATCCTGAGTTGCTTCTAAGTTAATAATAATGATTGTATATTATTTTTGTTTGCCTTCATCCTTAACTCTATCAATTATCCTTAACTCTATCAATTGGTCTAACCTATCGAATCCACAAATCGGTTGGAGAAACGCTTGGACAATCGGGTGTTACGTTACTAACATAGCTTATGGATTGTTTGTTTGCACAACTTAGCCGAATTGAAGAGTTGATGAAGCAACTACTTAGTGAAAAAAATTTGCTGCCTCTGAAGCTATTGCCACTACAAATAACACCTCAGAACTCGTGGTTGAACTTGTTCCCCCTGGTCCTCTTCTTTTGTTGGTGGGTACAACCCCTACACAGTTAGCTTGCCTTGCCACAGACTCTAGGGTTGGTCAAAGATCAAGTTACATTGACAAGCGATGAGATGAGAGTTGGACGAGGGACCTTCGTGAAGGACTGTGGAAGATGAGAGTTTGTATATATCCGTCGACAGAATGGTCGGTGTAAAGTGGCATGGTTCCGTTGGACGTTAAGCTCTACAGGCGATGGGGAAGTCAAGCCGGGAAGGGTCCGGTCGTCCGCAATTTCATTCACTGTGGATTGGGGAGACGACAAACGCATGGTGGAAAATAGTTTGGCCGCTATTTAATGTCCGCCTTCTGGCGGGTTTCCAATGGTGCCTGCTATAGCATGGCGTGGCGGCCATGGTGTTGTCCTAATAATAATAATAATAATAGAAGTTCAAAAGAGGATCGAGTTTCTCCTTCAAAAGTAATCCTAATATTCTAGCGATCCAAACAACGAGAGAAATTGAAAAATAGAGCACCACACCAGTGACCCTCCTGCGAACCACCACAAGTGACCCTTTCTCCGCCGAACCACCACACAGGCGAACCAATATTTGTTTTCTATTTTATTTTGTTGTTTTGCTTACGTATTCTTTTTCAACTTGGATGGATGGATGGCAAATAGAAGGAGAAGACCATGTTTTTTCGTCTGAAACATTTACTTTGTATACAACCAATATGATTCATTAGTGATAATATCAACAAACAATTATATTAAATTATTTATATTGGTCAATAACGACTGCTCACCGGTGTAGGTTGAGATAACTTCTTATACTAATTAGTTTTTATTTCAGCCCTTTATAATATGTGTTTGACTTTCTTTTAATAATTACTTTTGCTTTATTTGTGTTTGACTTTCTTTTAATCACTACTTTTGGTTTAAAATCTGTTAAATGGTTTCATGTGTTTTTTGTTTTTTTTTTTGTTTTTGTTTTTCATATGTGTGGTTATGTTGCACTTATTCAATGATGATTATATTTTCTATTTTCTGAAACTACTGTCATTTTGTAAAAGAAGAAGAATTATTTACATGTTCTAAGGTGTTATAGTGTTATATATGTGTATAGATAAATATAATATATTTTTGGGTCAGCCATAACGTCTGCCATTTTCCGTTACGCCATACATGACGGTTTTTTGGCTTTCCGCCATGGCCTGCCATCCGCCATTGATAACACTTTTGTGAAGCTGAAGTGTCGGATTGAAAATCATGGGGGTGGGCGAGAAGAAGCTTGGTCTCGCCGAAGGGCGCTGTGCAGTAATCGCAGCTGGCAACCCTGGTCTCACCAATTCGAAGTGCTGTAGCGAGCATGCGGAGGCTTGGTCAAGGCCAGTTGCGGTGAATCGATGACGATGGGGATCTACTAGTTTACGATGGCAAGTAGCAGAAAGGAAATTAAGAACAAAAACAAAGAAAGAAAATAAAGAAAAAAAAATGGCAATATGTTGCAGCGAGAGGAGAAAATAAACAATTGTGTTTCTGCCACAATGACCAGACTAATTTTGAAAAGACTTGTTTTCCTATTTTAATGTTAACAAGGGCTTTAGTAAAGCTTTTCGGTGGACCAGGAACTTGGAAGCAAAAATCTTGCACAGTAGGGATGATGGGCGTAGTTTTATACTTTTATTAGCACTTAGCAAGGCAATGATCCAGAAAAAAAGTAAAAAAGAAATGATGATCTCTTTTTTTCTGGATCATTGCCTTTTTCATGATCTTTCAACAAAGCAAATCGGTAGAGGGCGTGAATCTAATGGACTCTATGTACTTAAAACTCTGGGCCACAATCTCTTGCTTGTTGTATCCCATCACCGTTTGAGATGCATTGTTGGTTGGGTCATCCCTCCCTTCAGAGTCTTAAGAAGATGAGCCCCCAGTTTCTTCTCTGTCTTGTCTTCATTACACCGTGATTCGTGTCAATTTGCAAAAACAATCAAGTTAGGTCCTAAGGTAAGTAAATGGGCTACATCCCCATTTGAGATAGTTCATTATGATGCTTGGGGACCTGGGGGTTCCTGTTCGATTCTATCGAAAATCGGTTTCAGATATTTGTTACTTTCATTGATGATTATTTTCGTGTCACTTGGCTTTATCTCATGAAAAATCGTTTTGAAGTTTTTCAACATTTGTCTTTCTTTTTTTTTTTTTGCTGAAATTAAAAAACTAATATAACACTTATGTTCATACCCTGCGAAACATAATCCAAAAGAATATTTTTCAGCAGTTACTCAATCCTCTATGCTTCAACAAAGTATTTTGCATGAGTCTTCTTGTGTTAGCTGAATGTAAGAACCGACATCTCATGAAGTTGCTAGAGCTCTCATGTTAAAAAGGCACGGTCCTATATTTAGAGGTGAAAGTAAATCTAGACGGTTCATTGGCTCATTTAAAAGCTCGGTCTTGTCGCTAAAGCAATGCTCAGACCTACGACATTAACTATTCCGAGTCTCTCTCTCCTGTGGCTAAGCTCACATCTGTCCGATTATAAGTATCCTTGGCAGCATCATTTCAATGGCCGCATACATCTATATATAATCAACCAATTGTTTGTTCAATAGATACATGATCATTGTCAATTGCATCAAATGTGACTACCCATCAATCTAGATAAACTTTGTAAATATGGCCACTCTTTGGGACTTTGCTCTAGAGGTGAATATTTGGTCTGATGGAACACTTTTAATATAGTACATAGACAATGCCAGCATAATACAAACACAACGTGCAACCTTGTTGATGGTTCTTGAGTACTGAACTGATGCAATATTCTTAGTTACCTCTTTCTTTGGGCAGTTTGTACTAAGTTTGAGCTTTGAGACTTGGGCAGCTCAAAATTTGTTTCATCGCATGATATGATATAATGTGGTAGTGTATTGAAATTTTATAATAATATTTATATTTTGAGTTGTCCCACAATGACTAATTAGGGAAAATGGCTCTCACAAGTGAGGGGCGTATTGAAATATCATATCTGAGTTGTTGACTAATTAGGAAAAATGGAAACAAGCCTATTGACATAATTTAAATGGCGATGCCATGGCGAGAGGTGGCCCCATCTCCTAAGCGGGCTCCTCACAGCGCCTTGCGACGCCTCTCTCATGCCAAAGGCGACGTAGTTAAGTTGCAAATAAAGTAGAAAAAATGAGAAAATCATGCTCCTTCTCCATCAAATTGATGTCGCACCCAAATTAGATTTTATGCAAAATAACTTAATCAATTTCAATCTGATAATTGGTGACGGCTGCCATCTCGTTGCCTCCAGGAGCGCCGATTACAAGTGGCGCGTTGCCTTTTTCTTTTTCTTTTTTTTTTTTTTTTTTTTTCTGTGCCAAACGGCTTTTCAACTCCAAAGTTTTAGATGCTTTTAGTAATTACAACCAAATTTAATTTATATTATTTTCTTTGAGTATATTTAAGGTTATTTTTGGCACTTAAACTTAAATATATGATATCATTATATCTCTATATATATGGACTGGATCAAATTAAATACTAGTCACATGAGAAACTTGAGAATCGTATTTATGCTATTTTTAGTTGTGTATGATGTTGCTTTTAATATTACATGGTGCTGTCATTTCACAAATGCTAACATAAAATGTACTGCTATTTTTTAAAAAATACATCCCTGTTAAAAATAGCACCAAAACACAATCAATCATAGCACTACATACAATTAAAAATAGCGGTTCTCACGTTAAAACTTGGTCCTCATTTGAACCACATCATATATATATATATATATATTTATATATATATATATATGTATATTTCTTTTTGATGCTTTGGTGGCTTGTGTTGCCAAGGCCTCACCTCTCGCATTGTGGCTAGGCCATAAGCAGATCGTCTCACCTTGCTATTCGTCATTTAAAATTATGCCTAGTGAGCTACTCCTTTCATTCCCAAGTGGTTTTGGGATGAAAGGTGGCAACCAAGGTCTCCTTCTTAAGGCGCGCTTCACCCCTTCCTTGGAACATATAAAGTCTAACAATGTATATTTTACTTTTCTTCTTCTTGGATATCATTAGAAATCGCTGCTTGTTTGTAAATGATTTTCCAGGTAAATGAAGCAAAAGAGAAGGCTATGGCTATACTTAGTCCGTACTCCTCTGCTGCCACACATAATCAGATGACTCTAGACAGTGGAAATCCTCAAGAGACTAACAGAGTTGGTCAGCAACCTTTTGTCTCCTTACTGGAGTTTGTGAGTGAGATTTATCAGGTTAGTTCATACTTTCTTTTCTAAATGCCACATGTGAATTATTCAGCATGTTAGTTCTTTTATTTGTGTATGAAGCATGCAAAATAGTCAGTTTGTACGGGATTCTCAATTCTTGGTAAGGAATGAAATTGCTGAGGATCAAATATGAAGCATTGTCTAGTAGATCACTAGTTATTATTCTGTTGTAATTTTTCTCCATTTACCTGTCTTCTACGGGGAGGGATAATAACTGATAAATGGGCTTGGGTAGAACTCATCCCCAAAAGCCAGCTCAAAGAGAGAAGGTGCCCAACCTACTTATACACAATAACAACCAAAGTAACTAACTGACAAACATAACTTCTAACACCCGCCATCACTCAGCGTGCCAAACGAAATGGGCTGGGTCCAAACTCAACATCGCCCCCAAACAAACAAAATTGGGTGCTCTGATACCATGACAAATGGGCCTGGGTAGAACTCATCCCCAAAAGCTAGCTCAAAGGGAGAGGGTCCCCAACCCACAGTTATACACAATGCCAAGCCAGTAATAATCGATGTGGGATAAACACAACTTCTAACAATAACAAATGCCAAGAGAGATGTTGTAATTTTGTAAGAGAACAAGTTCTTGTGACCATGTTCTTTAGTTATTCAGGGGTGGTTTTTCTTTAGTTATTAGCCCTTAAAAAATTACTAAAAAAGATCTTCCATGCATGGAAGTACATTGTTGGACTGTCCAATGATTTTAATGACTGGATAAAAATTCTAATTCAGACTAATGAAAGGGTGCAAATGGTTGGGAATCTAAATATTGGTGGGGCAGATGTAATTTCTAAGCTATGAGTGGGACTTGAGGTTCAGACTGTGAAGATGTATATCTCAGTCAAGAAATGTCTTTGAGTAACTGTTGGATGTTTGGTGACGATAATTTGAAGTGTTAACTTTGGTGGATGAAGTGATGTAAACAGAGAAGCTAAACTTTGGTGTTGTAAATGTGATTTGCCCTCCTTACAGTTCTGTACTAGTACCACTCATTGTTAAATATTAAACTGGTAAAGTCAATGTCACTGAAATTAAGACCTGTGCTGCTCAGCATTACAAGTTTTTATCCTGTTAAACCCAACTCAGGTTTGACAAATGTTTAGACTTACAGTTACAGTGTCCCACATGACACACACACATACACACACACTCTCTCTCTCTATACAACAACAACAACAACAACAACATACCCAGTATATTCTCAATAGGTTGGGGTCTGGGGGGTCAGTTGTACGCAGACCTTACCCTTGTAATTATACAAGGAGGCTGTTTCCGTAGCGACCCAAGGTGCATTGCGCCGTTTGATATATTTTTTTCTAGAAACTTTACTAATAGAAGAAGCACTAGAATTTAATTGAGCCATTTTGATCTAGTCCATTATTAGCACTATGCCAGGAGAATTGTCAACAATGACTCTTCCATCAATAGCAGTGTGTATGTTTGGTGAACTAGAATGAGTACATCTTTTGCTTTGTGCTGTTACTATTATTGCTAACGAGACTGTACTTTTTTTCAGAAGGAACCTGAGCTACTGTCTAGTAATGATGTTATTTGGACGTTTGTGAAGATTTCTGGCGAGGGTCACACTAATTTTCAAACACTTGTGGCATTTTTGAAAATGCTGAGTACCTTGGTATGTAAAGAGTACTACCACTTTCCTTCATGTCAAAATGTTACTAAAAATAAGATTTTTGTTTAATCTTATTCACTGCCATTTTGTTGTCACTTCTTCAATTAGGCTTGTAATCCGGAGAGCGCTTCCAAAGTATTTGAGTTGCTTCAGGGGAAAACATTTCACTCCATTAGGTGGAACACCTTATTCGACTGCTTATCCATTTATGAAGAAAAGTTCAGACACTCTGCTCACAGTCCTGGAGCACTAGTACCAGAGTTTCAGGAAGGGGATGCCAAAGCACTAGTTGCATACTTGAATGTTCTACAAAAGGTAAAAATTCTAAAATATGTGAGTCTGCTTTGTTACTTGCCTCTATGTTCTGGATTTGTGAATTTTAGTTTATGTAATTACTAATAACTCATTTGATCTTGTAATCCATTTAAAATTGAATGGTCAGATGCATCTATTTTTATTATATGTTACATATATATTTTGTCACTTCTTTCCTCCAATCACATATTTTGGAAATGGGATAAGTTAATAGAATAAATGGAAATTTTCAGTGTTTTGATCAATTATTCTGATCCAGTAAAGAGAAATGTCTTTCAGGGATACTGATGTTATTGTATAAATTTGTAGCTTTGGTTATTTTTCAAAATTTAGAATATGTATCTGATCAGGTTCCTTTCTGTTGCACTTGCACTTTAACTCTACTTCCAATTTGTTGATCTGTTCATCATAGCATTTAACTAGCTGCTAGCTATAGTTTTCTGCACGTCTCGTTCCAGTTCATTTATGCATATTAGTACTATAATTAATAAACTTTGCAGAATATTTCCACTTCTACAAATCATGTTTATAAATATATTTGAACATATCTGTTATTTTCATCCTTTCTATGTGATAGGTTGTGGATAATGGGAGTCCCACTGAAAGGACGAAGTGGTTTCCTGATATGGAGCCATTGTTCAAACTCCTCGGCTATGAGAATGTGCCTGCTTATCTCAAGGTTAGTCTCATGTATTTTGCTGCTTTTTTCACACATTTTGTAGTTATGCATAAATTGCTTAATGTAGAATTAACAAATTTCTGTGGGTTGTGTTGGATTTGTTTTTGTGTCTATGTTTGTATAGGGTGCGTTGCGTGGTGCTATTGCTTCATTTGTCCATGTATCTCCTGATATGAAAGATACAATTTGGAGGTACTTGGAGCAGTATGACCTACCAGTGGTTGTTGGGCCAAATGCAGGGAGCACCGGACATGCAATGGATGCACAGGTGTTGTATAGTAGAACAAGTGTTCTGTACTGTATCTTGATTATACTATATAACAAGGGCTATAATGAGCAAAAAGGAAAAAACTCTTTAGGAACTTGCAATTTGTAAAAGTTAGTTATGTGTTCTAGACTTGAGTATTTACATATGTACATCATTACTTTGCGGAAGTAAAATACCAAATGGAAGAGGATCTAAATCAATGACATTGATAGCATTGGTGCAAAAAAGTTCTGTAGTTGTTATTTCTGGCATAGAGATTTATGGTTTCATGTTGCAGGTTTATGATATGAGATTTGAGTTGAATGAAATTGAAGCACGGCGGGAGCAATACCCTTCGACTATATCATTTATAAATCTCCTAAATACTCTTATTGCTGAGGAAAGGGATGTCAGTGACAGAGGACATAGGTAAGACATCTAAAGTATCTATATGCTATGTAGTTCAATCATAATTATTTATTTTATTTTTTTCTGATGAGTGATTTTTCTTTCAGATTCATTGGCATCTTCAGATTTATATATGATCATGTATTTGGTCCATTCCCTCAGAGAGCTTATGCGGATCATTGTGAGAAATGGCAACTTGTTGTAGCTTGTCTTAAGCATTTTCAGATGTGAGCAATGTTACTAGTTTCTGGATTAAGCTGTCTTTCTCAGTTTTCCCTTGACATCTCTTTCTTCTCTTACTATGTTTGATATTTTTTTAATTGTCTGTATAGCTAAAACCTAGTAATCTGAAATGCAATTTTCCGTAAGTTTGCTTATCTTGACGTCGAAGTGAAACATTTTTATGTGTAGGATGTTAAGCATGTATGATCTTGGAGAAGATGATAGTGATGCTACTGCTGATCAGTCTCAAACTTCCATAATGATTCAGTCTTCTCCTGTTAATATGCAACTTCCTGTTGTAGAAATTATGAAGGTATAATGACTTCATATTCTCGTTTGTAAATACCACTGCTATTGCTGTTCTATCTATGTTTTCAGTATATTACCTTTATTTCTTTCTGTATGTGCAAGTGCCTTTCTTGCAGAGACATTTTATGATTTTTTAACTCTCTTTCTCTAGAGTTAGATTCGTATAGTTTGTCTATGTCCAATGATGAAAAACTAAACCATTTATCAATTGTAATTTGTAGATCTGTTACTTGATGTCATTTTCATGTTCGGCCCATTATAACTTTGTGATCTACCTGGTGAAATTCAAAATTTAACATACAATAAATAGGCAAATGCAGTAGCAGTATTGCATCTCTTGTTCAACAGCTATTAAAAAATTCATCTATTTGTTTTAGGATGTGAAAAAATAATCAAAGGCGGTCCAACCTTTCGTGTTCAATTGCAGGAATGATGTATCATCAATCTCCATTAATAGGCTATTAAACATTATAGATTGCAAGAAGCAATTGACTACCGTACATATAATCTTAATATATGGGCAGGAACATGGAATTAAGGTGGCTTTAGTGAATTTAAGTTCTTTGATAGTGTTATGAAGTGTTGGTGAGTAGTGATCCTTGTAAAAAGTTGAATACGTTAACAAACAAGTAGGTACATTGACTTGGGAGATGTCATCAGAGAGATGAGGTATGAAGGAGTTGGGTTGCAAAGGAATCAAGCGGTTTGCGGCGCTTAACTCAATGCTCTATTCAAGCTCGAGTTTAGCTAGAGCACCCCAAATTTGAAGTCAAGCCGAACTTGATCCGGTGGTTTGTAAGTACGAGTGCTCGACGAGCCACTCGTGTATGCATCCAATTACCTAAATGCCCCTAGCTTGGGCAAAATTCGAGCAATATTTTTATTTGAATATTTGAGCCGAACTTGAGCAAAATTTTAGCTGTTCAAATTTGAGCAGAGCGTTTGTATTTTTTATTTTTATTTATTTTGTCGAGCCAAGCTGAGCCTTAAAATGCTTGGCTCGTCGAGCTTGAGTAGCAGTGAAAATAATCGAGCCAGCCTGGTAGGCCAGCGCTTGATTTGGCTCGGCTAGTTAGCAGACCTAGTAGGGAGGACGAGGGTTGATGCCTAGTGGTTACAGATTGTATCCCATACTGTACATATGGGAGACATCTCTGATTTACCCATTACATCATCAATAAAACCAACCATCATATATTTGAACTCACAAAATCTGCTAAACCAGTTGGTAACTCAATATGGCAAAGTGGATCAATTAGAAATACTTTTTCTCTATTTTATCTTGTGTGCCTAAAGTTTTGACTACTTATGTTATATGATGACTGAGCTTCAATGATATGTAGTTGTCTGTTGCAAATAAATTTGTTTGAGGACTTCTCCTATGTATATTGTGAAATTAAAAAAATTGTATCCTTCAAAATGAGTTATGTTAGATGATTTTGTTTTTCCCTCATCGTTTAGTTACTGGGCTGTTATGTTGGAAGTTTGTGTTTCTCCCTCACATCCTTCCGCCACCGTTTTCAACGACCCTTTAGCAATTAACAACTTTATGTTCTATACTTTATTACTTATATTTTAGAAACAATCTGCATATCTTTTCTATTTGTGTTATTATCTTTGATAAGCTTTTCTTCAGTCTCAAAGTACTTTTGACATTTCAGTATTTATTTTGGCTCTTACATGAAATGTTGCTTTTGCAGGATTTTATGAGTGGAAAAACCCTGTTCCGTAATATTATGGGTATTGTTTTACCAGGGGTTAATTATCTAATCGTTGAAAGAACAAATCAAGTTTATGGGCAACTGCTTGAAAAAGCTGTTTTGCTCGCTTTGGAAATCATTATTCTTGTTATGGAAAAAGACACCATTGTTTCTGACCTTTGGCGCCCTCTGTATCAGGTACTTATGTCAAATTTAAATCAGTGTATTATTTTTGATGACTTTCTTTCTTCTGAGACTTCAGATGACGATTGTAAAGCGATCCTTTTCTTCTCAGTTCCAGGAAGTTTCCTTAAAAAATGTCCAATGATTATAGTTGGTTTTTATGCCTTGCTTTGTTCTGAGTCTTCCTCCAATGTCAAAACGTTAAAACCTATGGACAACAAAACTTAAGAAATGCTAATTACTGGGGCTCATATCATGTTAATAGTACTAATAATTCGCACCTAAGTTATAGTAATTTTTCTGACAAATACAGTTCAGTGGTTTGAACCAAAACTTTGACTTTGTGCATGTTAAGAGGTGTCCCTACCAGATTATTCCTTTTGGATATGAGAACTTAATAGAAAAGCTGGACAAATGAGTTGTCAGCAATCAGTCATAGAGCAACTATAAGTGAAATCTAGAGGAGAATGTTCTCAACAATGATCTGAGAAATCCAAATTGTAGTCGGCCATACTTTATTGTATTTCTTATAAGGGACTCAGGGAGAATATTAAACAAATCCAAGCACGCAATTAACTTTCCATGTTGTTTTTTGTTCAGCTTTTCCATTCTCTTGTTTGCACGCTCCAATTGTCTCTTGATAATTAGTCTCATATTGTGTAATGAATATCTGTTTTATGCTGAGATCTGAAGCAATAATCTTTTATTTTCTTCAATTCAGCCTTTGGATGTCGTACTCTCTCAAGATCACAATCAGATTGTAACTTTGTTGGAATACGTACGATATGATGTTCAGCCTCAGATCCAGATCTGCTCCATCAAAATTTTGACCATTCTAAGGTAACATTACATTTACTGCCATTCTCATCTTTTTTTTTCATTTTGGAATCTTTGGTTGATAAAACCGTATGCCTGTAATGACTTGTCTTATTGTATGCAGTTCAAGGATCATTGGGCTATCACAGTTGCTGCTAAAATCAAACTCTGCAAACAGTTTGATTGAGGATTATGCAACCTGCTTAGAGCTGCGCTCTGAGGAAGGTCAAATTTTTGACGATAGCAGCATGGATCCTGGCGTTCTGATTATGCAAGTAAGCTTTGTTTCTGTTGTTTCTCTTCCTTCCAGCAGCTGGGGAATCTTATATCATAGGTCATGTATTTTTAAAAGTTGAAACAAGAATTGAAGTTCTACTGTTTTGAAAGAAAGTATTGCATGGGAAAGTCTGGGCTTGAAGATTGAATATTGCAGTTATGTTCAGCCTACTGTCAATGTGCTTTAATATTGTAGTGTGCAGAAATAATCTATATTATGTGGCTTCAATATACTGCACAACCCATCATCTTATAAATATCTGAAATTTTTCTTTTTTTTTTTGGAGAACTTCTTGTTCGTTTCTTTATTTTCTGCATACAATATAATTTCCTTAAATTGCGCTTGACTCTATCACCTATACATTTATAGTTACTACTTAGCCAAATCCAAACTGGACATCATTATTGAATGTCAAATGACACCAAATCTAACTCTGTAACTTGACCTCTTTACTTCTGAAAATATGGAAAATTCTTAGTCAACACCCACAGCCTCATGCCTTCTCCAAGTTCCAATCCTGAAAATTTTGTGTATTGGGGGTTTCAACTCGTTCAGCATGTGAAGTGCACTCTTTCCACTTATTTAAAAGGGATTTTTAACTTTATTGTTCTGTGNTGCTCTCAGCTATCTCTTAAAGATGTTTGAAAGATGGAATGCGGTAGGATAAATGGAAGTTGTACAAGGATGTATTCTTCCATTTATTACCACGATTAATTTTACCATAAAATCTTATAACATCTTTTATTTATGAAGAGAGGGTTATCAAGCGATTCATTACTTGATTACTTCAATATTCTATAACATGGATCTTGGTGAACAGTAGAATTACAACAAAGGGTCCTACTGTAACACTGTAAAATCTTACAACAATGTAACTGTAGATAGATTGTAGAACAGAGGACTGAACTGGAAGTCTGGAATTTTCTAATGTTGAAATTTTAAAATCCTAGCATAACTCATTTCAGTTTTAATTTTTTCACATTACAGCAATTATTAGTTATCTATGAATGACAATGAGTGTAACCTTGGCAACTGCAGCTGCTCATTGACAATATCGATAGACCAGCTCCCAACATCACTCATCTATTGCTTAAATTTGATGTTGATAGCCCTGTCGAAAGGACTTATCTTCAGCCAAAATTTCATTACAGGTTATTATTAATACTTTACCTGAGGATCTTTCTACTTGTTTTATCTGAGTATACTGATTTTTTATTTTTTATTATTTTTTTTTTTTGTGTCNTTTTTTTTTCACTTGTAGTTGTTTGAAGGTCATTCTCCAAGTTTTGGATGAGCTTTCTAAACCTGAAGTCAATGCTTTGCTTCATGAATTTGGTTTTCAGGTTTAATAATGGGTTTGGTTGTATTTCAGCACTCTCCTTTTATATTGGCATCTTAACTTAAGTAATTATTTGCAGCTCATTTATGAATTGTGCGTGGATCCACTGACTTCAGCTCCTACTATGGATTTGTTATGCACCAAAAAGTACCAGTTCTTTGTAAAGGTTTTACTCTATTAGTCTTCTATATATGTATAATATTATATTCATCCTCGTTAACGTAATGTTTTATGCATGTTTAATGTTTTTGATGATGTCCTACTATTCAGCACCTGAGTTCAATTGGTGTTTCTCCCCTTCCAAATAGAAACAACAGTCCAGCATTTCGCATCAGCTCTCTGCATCAGGTTTTTGTCGCTAATCATCCTTATTTTCTCCTACAACTTTTACATATTGACTTGGAATTCTTTTGGTATAGTGCATTGTTATTTTTCACATTGCAGTAGAATGTTATTTCTGATACATGCTCTCTGTTACTTGTTTTGGCTTGTGCAAGTGCATGGTGTCTGTTTTACGATTTATGTGGTTGGAATAGAAATGTGAAGCTCTTAATTTTCAACCTGGGCTTGCCTTAAGAAATTATTGTTCACTAAATTCTCTCTTTCTTGCTTTGTGTAGAGAGCTTGGTTGTTGAAGCTTTTAACAGTAGAGTTGCATTCAGCAGACATGACTGATTCCAATCATCGTGAAGCATGCCATAGCATTCTCATTGAGTTGTTTGGCCAGAGACTTACTAAAGATGGCATTGATTGTGATGCATCTTCCTTCATCCCTCAAAATGAAAAGCAAATTGCCGCAACTGGTTTAGTTAGCAAGGTATTGTGATTTTGCTAACTATTGTCTGATTGCATATCTGGAAGCAAATATTTAAATGTATTTTTTGTTATTTTTTTTTTGTTAAATATTCCTTGATGATGTGATCTTGATGGTGGGATTGGTATAACCTTACATAGAAATAACTATCAAAACTTGAAAGCTTACTCACTTTTGAACTTGAAACAATGGTTCTTTATGTTTGAGTTTATATGCATTCTATAGTGTGCATACTAGTTTCTCTATGCTAGAATATTAAAAGTTATCTGATTTAAAATCCTACTTTCTAACACAGTACCCTTACATAGGTTCTGGAATTGCTTGAGGTTGTCCAATTTGATACTCCTGACATCACAATGAAACCATCTGATTTCATCTCCAATTCAAGATACTCTTCTTTGGTAAGGATGGCTCTGTTACGTAGGTACATTGTATTGTTTTCCAGTTCATTCTTTGCCATATGCTATGCAGGCTGAGGATATACTTACCAATCCATCAACCTCTGGGAGGGATGTTTATTATCATTCGGAGCGTGGGGATCGTCTTATTAATTTGGCTTCTTTTAGAGATAGACTTTGGCAGGTGCTGTTTTGGCTCCAACCACTTCACCATTTCCATATATTATATCTTTTTTATTCGCTGAGTAGAAGTCACTCGTATTGATCAATAACATCTTTCCTGGCAGAAGTGCAATTTGTATAATTCCCTGACGAGCTCATCTGGAACTGAAGCTGAGTTGAACGGTATAAGAGAAGCCATCCAACAACTATTAAAGTGGGGATGGAAATACAACAAAAACCTTGAAGAACAAGCTGCCCAGCTTCATATGTTAACAAGCTGGTCTCAGATTGTCGAGGTCAACCCTGCTCCATAGTGCACGTCTTCATTATATTGTTCTTTTATCACGGGTGATTCTGTCCCATGGTTGTGTTGCTGTTGAGATTGGAGGGTTGTTTGTTGTTTTTTTCACATGCTCTATCATTAAATAATATAATTTTAAGTCATTTATCAATTTTCATGAGGTGAAAACTATAAAGACGAGATGGTTAGACGATAATATGTGAATATAATTATTATCAAGAACTGCTATATTTCCTTTATAAAATTAATTATATATGTAAGTTCAGCTGCTGGTCATGGCTATGATTCATCTATAACCTTCCAAGCTCTATACTATGCTATAATTCTTTATTTCTTCTTCAGGTTTCTGCATCCCAGAGGATTTCATTCCTTGAGAACCGAACTGAAATACTGTTCCAGTATGTGCATTCTTTACATCGTTATCTTGCATGACATAATTGGATTTACTCACTTAATATAATATGGGCAGATTGCTAGATTCTTCGCTGGGCTTTTCTGGTTCTCCTTCCTGTTCTTTAAAGATGGCACAAATATTGACCCAGGTAGTAAGATAAATGCTAATATTTATGATGCGCTTCAATTCTTTTTATTTAGTTTTTGTTTTATTTCGTGAAGTTTAACGTGTTGTGCAAATATTAAGGTTGCTCTCACATGCATGGCCAAAATACGTGATGAAAGATATGTCTTCCCAAGTGGCCTAACTTTGGACATGGTTACATGTCTTGACATTATTATGACAAAGCAATTATCAAATGGGGCCTGTCACTCTATATTGTTCAAGATTATTATGGCAATTCTTAGACATGAATCTTCAGAAGCATTGAGAAGGCGGTAATGAAATATTCATCTAAGATAAATTGCGTTTACAGTTCAATGCACTTAAAATATGAAGGAATTTTTTGACCCATTTTATTGTATTGAATCCAGTCAATATGCGTTGCTTCTAAGTTACTTCCAGTACTGCCGGCACATGTTTGATTCAGATGTCCCGACAACAATTCTGCAATTCCTTTCAGTTGATGAGCAAGATGGAGATTTGGATCTAGAAAAGGTTTCGGCAATTACATAGCCTTAATTTTCTCATTTTAGATCTTCAATGCTATTCTTATTAAACAGGGAACATCCTTTACAGATTGACAAAGATCAGGCTGATTTGGCTCATGCAAACTTTGCAATACTGAGAAAGGAAGACCAGCTGATTCTTAACTTGGTTGGTTTAATATTGTTCTCCTGTTATTCCTTTTTCTGCAGTTCTTTTATAAATTCTTGTCTTGATATTTTGTTCCCATTAATTTTCAAGATCTTGTTCACTTTATTTAGGCGGCCACTGGATGATTTATCATACACACTTGCGCACCAAAGTTTATGTGCCTTATATGTTCTGATCTGTGTTGGACTCTCTAGTCATTATGAAGTGTATGTTTTACGTATTTATTTGTTTTTCTTGTTTACATGAGCGAGCTTGTATTATTTGGTGGGCAATGAAGTTTCTGAGATTGTGCTTTGGAGTGAACGCATAAATATCTTGGATGAGGGTATTATCAGGCAAGATTTAGAGTTGCCAATTTGTTGACAGTTTGATGTATTAGCATGGATCTGTTTGTTTCAAGATATGAATGAAGAGCAAATGCAAATTTAGTTATGACATTGAAGTATGCTGAATATGTGCTGAAAGAATGGTCAGCATGCTTGAAAATCAACGTGGGACTTGTATTGCTAGTTGTTGATTTGCAAATTTCGAGTCCCTCTTAGCTAGATTGAGACGGTGCTCAAATACGAACTTGATTGTGGTGACAGTTCTGTCTGTCCTCTCCTGCGTCATACAAATGTGTACTTTATGTGCGGCAGCTGTTTACTGACTCGCCAATATTTGAGTATGGCAAAGAGATAAATAGATAGTTTGAAATATGGTTGGCATGATATTTAAATTGGGATGAACTTGAAATCAATTGGTTATCAGACAACATTAGCTGGGTTGGGTTAGCGATTATTGAAGCAAAGACTAGATTTTTGTGGCAATTTTGTGTAGTATTAGTAAGAACTTTCTGATTGGAAGTATATGCATCTTGCTGCCATTTGGTTGAGAAAAATTCTCTGCCTCCAATGCTTACTCTCTCTCTACAGAGACCATATTTTATACTGATGTTTGTCATAGCACATGACTAGCATTAAATCCATAATCCTAGCTTACGTTTGCCCATCTCTTTTACCATTCTACATATAAAGGTTTGGACTTGTCATCAGCCTCAGGCCTTATTCTTGTTTCCAACTTATTGATGTCAGCTACTGTGACAATTTTGTGCTAGAAAATGCAAATTACAGTGAGACGGGCACATTGTTGGTTTTAGATGTTTCCTGGATGACAGAAATCTGATTGATACTAGCAGTTTTGTATTCAGAATGTACTCATTTGGAATAATGCAGCCCTCTTACTGTCCTGAAGTAATTGTTGCATCCAATTTACTCTCTATCAAACATTGACAGGCTTTGTTTTTCTACAATTTTGCAAGTGTAGTTTCTCACTATGTTCTATATGTGTTTTTATATGCATATGGATAAATATTATATATCTATGTGTGTGTGTACTTCATAACTCCCCTTGTGAATGTGACTTTATAATGATAATAGTGAAGCTTATAAATCAATTAGTGAAGATGAGATCATTTGTTTTGTGGCCACGTTGACACTAATTTGCAAAGCTCATTGTTGCACATCATTGTCTGGTTTATAATAATTATTCTCTTGTCATACTACTGTATCTAATTATACATTTTCTGGTTCAAATTTAGGTCATAAAAGATGCTACCCAGGGCAGTGAATCTGTAAAAACAATGGCATTTTATGTCCTGGATGCATTTGTCTGTGTAGATCATGAGAAATTTTTCTTGAGTCAACTTCAGAGTAGAGGCTTCTTGAGGACATGCTTCATGAACATCAGTAATTTTTCCTATCAGGTACAACACCCTAAACCTTGTTAAAGTGTCTTGATTCATTTGGTTTTCTTATCATATTTATTTGCAATCTAATTTTGATTGTCCGGGATAACATTATGACTTGCATGTGTTGCCATTGATTTTCTAGTAATTGTGTCTTAAATTTGGTCACATCTCAGTCATGTGTAGCTTGTATAACTTGGTAGATGGTTCCTAAAAATTAGGTTCTTGATTTTCCTTGTGACATTTGCTAGTTGTTCTCTGTTAAAGATATGAACGGGTCTAAGCCATTGTTCTAGAATCATTGGAGTCCGCCCAACAAGTGGAGTTTGGTCCAAAGTTAAAGATATTACTTGATCCTCTTTACGAATGTTAGAAATTATGTTTGCCGCACATTACAATTTGCTGTGCTGTGATTGTTGATAAATGTGGGTTGGGGCACCCTCTTCCTTTGACCTATATCATTTGGAGGACCCATGGATTTGGCCTACTTTGACCCATTTATCATTGTACAATATCACCCAGTCTTTTTATTTATTTATTTATTTGGATGTGATTTAGGGTTTTGACTAGATCTATTTGGATTGGCACTCTACGTGCAAGGGTGGGTGTTTGAAGTTGATAACTTGTGTAAATGTCTGATCCACATTTCTTCACTAGTTGCTGTTGCTAAGGCTTTTTGTTCAGTATCACCACTTTTTTTTTTTAAATCACATTTAAGATTTCCTCTCTGACCCATACAACTGAGCAATATCTTCTGGTTGTCCTATCTGTCTTGCTTCCTGCACAGCGTGCATCAGAATATCTGTGTTAGAATATAGAACATGTCTCCACACACATTCGCCGTTTTTGGGAAGTCATCTTGAGAGACATGAGGATCTAGTAAACAATCATCATATGATCTCCTCCATTTGGTGGTGCATAAACTGATCCTAGTGGCTGCAGAGTATGTGTTAGGAGTAAATGATAAGAAAAGAGAATATGCCATTTAGTGATGATAATTATAATACGAGTAAAGGATCAAGAAAGAGAAATATGCAATTTTATTGATGATACTATAATAGGAATGGACAAGAAGTATGAAACTTCTCCAAGAAGTAAAAAACTTCTATAACAGGATCTTTGTGCAACAAGTGCCAAATAGCCGATGCTGTTACAAAATATATCTCTTCATACTTATCATATTGACAACTCTCTTATATACTATACTATAGCTAATATAAAATGGTAATAGGTAATAAAAGGGATATGAAAGTGATAACATTTAAGGAATAATAAATCATTGAAAATCCGTAAAATTAAGCACCAATTAAGATCCCAAAGAACAACATTGATTATTGCATAGGGGCCACGAATGTAATTACGCAGGTTGAAGTTGAGAATTATCTGCCTCGTCCTCTGTTGGAGAAGAGTAGGCATTTGTTTGTATCCTTGAATGTATCATATCTATGAGGTTATTGTCCGACAACAAGGAAATCTTCAATAAGAGTGACAAAATCCAAACCGGAGGTAGGCACTTCAGCAATCTTGTTAGGCTGTGAAGCTGATGGCCCCAAATCCCATGGAACAGAGGAAGTGGAACTGCAGCCACTATCAGATTTCAAAGTCATGTTCTCTGAGGAGATGGAATCTACATTAGTGATTAGACAAGCCGTTGACATCATTATCCTGGGAGGTGTCATTGCTTGCTTCAAATTGGTTTTGTGGCCTCCTCGACATTAGTGAGTTGGCACTCGATTACTTCCTGACCCTTCTCCATGGCTACAACTCGAGATTCTATGCTTTCCATCAGGCATGTCGGACCAATTGTTAGGAGCAAAGGATGAAGAAAGAGAAAGTATGCAATTTTATTGATGATATTATAATATGGATGACCAAGAAGTATGAAACTTCTCCAAGAAATATTAAAACTTCTACGACGGTATCTCTGCCGTGCTAGAAACTTGCTCACTAGCCGGTGCTATTAAAATCTCTTCATACTTATCCTATTGACAACTCACTCTTATACTAATAACTAAGGGGGCGATTGGATACAAATTGTACAGTAAAAAAATCAATCAAAACTCAAACTTAACTTAACTTTAACCCAACTCCACTATCTCCAATATTATCAATATAATTAAATAATATCAACCAATCATTCTTACACATCACATCAACTTTAATTCACTATTCATCTACTCACACAATTTTAACTAACTATCACTTCCAATCATTTTCTCTTATTATTACATCAATCAACTTTAATTATTTTACTTTAAATATTATTTTAATATATCCACTAACAACTAACCATACCACATTTTTTCAAACTTAACTATAGTTAAAAAAACCTAGTTTTTTACTAGTTGAATTCATATCCAATCACCCCCTAAAGCTAATATAAAATGGCAAATAGGTAATAAAGTGGTAATAAAATAACAGTCTTTAAGGAATAATAATTCAGTGGAATCCCTAAGTTTAAGCACCAATTCAGATCCCAAAAATCAGCATAATATATTCCAAAATTGATAATCCTTCCATTCTTTCATCTGTATCAGTATGGGAGAAACCAAGAGCCTCCCTACAACGTATTTTGTCTGCTTAAACTCCTCTCCTTCTCTTCCCGCCTTAACTTTATTTGAAGTCAGCTTGGATACTTACAGCATACTTCCAAGCATGCCTGTTACCTGAGTAAATCAAAATTGCATGCGAGCTGACAGACAAATACTACTAAATTGACATAACCGCTTGCGTGCCCAAAAAGTAGTTTATTGGCACTTTAATTTTATACTTTCAATATAAATTGTTGTTTGTTTGCCATTTCTTAGTGTCGTTCTTATCAGAATTCAGGACATCTGCAAGCCATTATCGCCGCTTATATATTTCTTGCTGTAATCACATCAACTTGTATGCATAAACACACACAAAAATGTGTATGTAGTACATATACTTTGCCTGAACAATCATGTTGGGGTTTGTTAAATGCTAACGTTGATGGGACTATTGTATTCTTGGCTCGTATTACGGCGTGGCTATATTTTGGTGATCGTATGCTTAATGCATACCCCGCTGCCTCTTATGTTCGTAACTGATTCTTTAGCTGCTGGATTGTTGCTGTCATTCAGGATGGTGGGTTATCCATAGAATCTAGGCAGCGTCTTTGCACTCTTGAAGCGGAGCTTTCTTTGCTGCTGAGAATCAGCCACAAATATGGGAAATCTGGGTCTCAATTGCTATTTTCAATGGGTTGTCTGCAGCATGTTGCCTCGTGCAGAGCTCTCCATCTTCCAATAAAGGTTACAACTATTTCTCCCTCTCATTTAATCTATAACCCTTTTAAATTAAAAATTAAAAACCCTCTTTAAAAGGAGAGTTGTTTCTTGAAAAACCTTGAATTGCCAAAAATACCAACACTATAGCTAATTTTTGAGGTTACTAATGTAATTTCATCATAATGTTAGGGAGTTACTATTATTAATAGTTACATTCATTTTTCAATCAAATATTGTTCATTCTTCTATATTTTTATTCTTTCTTTTATCTTTAGTTTATTTTTTAGTTGATATAGAGACACTAAGATTATCTAAGCAATTATAGAAATATAAAACAAATAAATTAAATAAAGATAATGTGATTGGTACAAGGTTAATTTTTATTTTTATTATGTTATATGAGATTATTAAAATTTTGGATAAAAAATTAATTTCTAATATCTCTTTATTATTACCTTATATTTATTAATTATCAAAAGAATAATTTTAATTTCAAATACTATTTTTACAAATTTAATACCAGTTTACATTTTAATTTTTTTCTCCCTTATATTGTTCAATGTTATTTAAATTTATATTAGTTATCAATTTGGTTGTTAAGACTTTAGTTATAACTTTTAGTACATGAGAATAAATTAATCTTACAATTTTTTTCTTTAACAACGCTTATCATATTTGTTTCGGTTTTAAAATATCACTAGTATAATACCTGTGTACTACACGGGTGTTGAGTTAAAACATATATTATAAAAGTTATTGTTAAATAAAATTTTTATTTAAAAATTTTGATGGACTAATTAATAAAAAAAAAAAGAGAGGAATAGACAGTGCATAAAGTGATTTGTAAATACTAAATCGTAATTTGAGGAAAATATGAGAGAAAATTATAAGATGGTGAGATTGCTACTTGCCCAAATTAAGAAGAAAATTTGTACTAAAAGAAAAATAACAAATTAAGTGTACACTTTCCAAGTTTGAAAAAAGTTATTTATATCTATCTCAAGTCTAATTCCAAAGCAAAAAATCAATATACAAACAACATTCCGAAGCATATATTTTTGCCATGTCAGCATTTGAAGCGTGTAAGCCTACCACTTAGGCTCAACACGTTTTGAATTAATATATAGGGAGAGATTTCATTTACTGTGTTATTTTGGATGATATTATTATTTTTATTTAAAATTAAAGTGAAAAATAGTAGGGGTTAAGTATTATATCTTTATAAATGATATGAGTCAAACTACAATCCCCAATATAAATAAAAAAATTATATTAATTATTTAATAAAAAGTTATATAATCCTACTATAGAAGTAGTATTTATAATTTCTAATTTGTTCTAAAAAATATTCTCGATCATATTGTTTAATTTATCTATTATCATAACATTATGTTAATTAAATAATTAAGTAATGACATTATTCTTTGTGTTTAATAATGGTTAGCTTTGCTTTTATTGTTTTCATGAGATAATTAAAATTTCAGACCAAACATATATGTTAAAAACCTGTACTTATACAAACCTACATTTTTATGCATTTAATAAATATAAATTCAAATAGAATTTGTAGAATTTGTAACAAATTTCAAGATACTAAAATATTTTTTTTTATAGTTTGATCTGATTATTTAGTTGTTTTAAATAATTATATTAGTTATTAAATTTTTTAACGTACCTTTTCAATATAAGCAAATATTGAATTTTTTTTTATTTTTTTAATATTTTTTTTTTAAATTTTGTGACAAATAAATAACATTTATTCTTGGTTATTAATTTTTTTTTTTCAAAATTTATTGTATTTATGACAATGAACAATTTAGCGAAATTTAAAGTTATAATTTTAAATAGCATTTGTAGAATTTGTTACAAATTTCAGGATACTAAAATATCTTTGTTATAGTTTGATCTGATTAGTTATTTGTTTTAAATAATTATATTAGTTATTAAATTTTTTTTGTTTTGTAATTACAAAGTACATATAGTTCACTCACGAATATATCTTTTCTAATTTCTAAACTATTCGCATACACATTAAAAATATACTATTATTTGCAATGTATGTATATATATGTATATATATGTTTAATGTACACATGCTTATTTTTCATCTTATTTTTGTTTTTAGATTATGTATTGAAAGAAGGAAACAATATTAACATTATCATCGATCATTTATCATCGATCAAATGATCGATACTATTTAAGTTTTTTATTTTTTCGTAGAATAATTTAAAATTATAAAAGTACTTCTATAGATGGGTATATATTCATACAGTAAATAACCAAATGTTTAAATGAAAAAAATTATATTAGTTATATAGGAGAATTATGCTTTGACTATTATCAGTTCTTAATTTTTTCATTTAATTTTATGAAGAATAAATAATATCATTCAAAATAACAAAAATAATTTGATATTTTAACATCGAAACAAATATAATAAAAGTTGTTAAAGGAAAAAATTGTAAAATTAATTTGTTCTCTTATATTAAAAAGTTACATTTTAATTCTTAACAAACCAAGCAGAAAATTAATGTAGATATAAGAAATATTGAATAATATAACTAAGAGAAAATTTAAATAGTAAAACGGTTTATTTGCATTTATTATCGTATTTGTAAAAAATAGTATTTTCAATTACAATTGTTCTTTCAACAATAACAAAATATATTAGAAGTAATAAAAGATACTAGAAATACATTATTGATACAAAATTTTAACGATACAAGTTTATTTGTTATATTATTTTCGTTTTAGATTATGTAGGAAAAAAAGGAAGGAAACATAATTTGTATTTATCTACGATCATTTACTATTACTATTCAAATTCTTTTATTTTTTTATGAAATTTTATCTTTTCACTTCAAAATTCGTTTCGCATTATATTTTAAACATCCCTTCTTATGGTTGTTTTCATTTCAAAATATCATACAAATTACGATTCTTGGTTTCAATACTCTTCAAAAAAATAAAGTGAAATACATTGTTTAGCAGATATAATTTCGTGAATGATTTAGACAAAAATAATCATTCATTATTAGATGTAATTTTTTTATTTAAAAATATTTAGTTTATTAAATAAAAAAAATACAATTTGTTGGTAAAAATATATTTTTGTTAATTATAAATAGTAGTGCATATGCAATTTTATAACTTTGGTAACAAAAATATTTTTGTTAAATAAGAGTAGTGCATATTTAACTTCGGGAAACAAATAAGTTGTCTGTGTTTTCTTATATATAAATGTCTTATCTTGTTATTGTTCATGCTTGTTATTGAAATAAATTTTCATATTTTGTTATATATAAAATGACCGTTATTCTTGAACAATAATAGAATTAAAATATACAAACACACAAAAAATGAAGTACAAAATCAACTCTAAGAAAAAAAAAATCAATTAGATACTTAGTCAGTGAAATCACTAAGTTGTTAAGAGACCAAAAGTTAAAGTAAACAAGTATAAATATTTTCAAAATTTGAGTTAGAAATGTAAAATATAATAGTTTAGTATATTTTATAATGAATGAATAATGAAATGAATAAATAACATTATTACTTTATGTTAAGATAACATATTCATAGTTAAATTTTTACATTTATACCTAGATTTTTTAAGTTATTTCTATATAAAGTATACTTCAAGAAAATTGTTAGAAATTGAGAAGGGTCCGTCCATGAGAAAATGTATCTTTGTATGAAGAAAGATTGAGCTTTGGGTTTCAAATTTTACACGTTATCGACAAAGCGAAAAAAAATATCAATGTGACAACGCAATAATCGAAGATAAGGGTAAGATAAAATATTCAACATACCGTTGGTTAGTTTTGAATTAACAGTTAAAAACTAATCACTACAATTGACAATGATGATTATGATTTAAAACAATGGTAAAAGACGCCATTAATTAAGAAATGAAAGATAAAGAAGATTTTGCTAACAATCGATAATCATTGATTGATTTCATTATTTTAACAAAAAATATTATTTATTGTTATTTAACCATAGCTTTAAATTAATTCCATTATAGATTACATTTAAGTTCCCAGTAAATTTATATAATTGTATATATATATATATTATTTAGCTAATAGATTTTTTTAAATATATAAAGATAAATTCAATAAAAATAACTTTTAGACCATAAAAAATATTGATAATCACGTGCAACGCAGGTACATCTCCCTAGTAATCTGTAAGTACATATTTTTATCTGAAATGAGAAGGAATTTCCCTTGTCCAGATATAGATAAACCCTTCTTTTTTGTCTCCCCTAGCTTGATCATTGTATCACTGTCGACCATGCTTGATCCAGGCTCCGTAGCTTGGATCGTCGTAAAGCCCAAAAAAGAAATGCACTTCCCAAATTATTTCAGCTACTTATTTACCCAAACCATAAATGAGCTATGTCCACGCACAGGGAAATTTTCGGCGCCCTGATACCAGGATTTCAAAAAGTTCTGTGGATACAGATAAGCAGCGAGTGGTGGTTGCTCCTACACTAAGATTCTTCTTTTCATTGACTGCACTGGTCGATAGTTCTGAGTTCTTTGAGGTTAGACCACTTCAAAGTTTTTTTAGAAAGACACACCATAATGTTTTGTTTGCATTACGAGTTTTAATCAATTTTTCTTTGTGTTGTGGTCAAATAATATTGAGGTTACGTTTTAATGCATATCCGGTTCCAACACTATCACATTGAACATACTTACCAATTTTTTGAACTTGGAGTGTGCAATTTAGTAATGGATCATGACTACGACAGTCTGCCTAGAAATATTTCAAAAACAGGAAACTTTGGAAGACTTCTGTTAGGTGATAAATGGCATCTTCAATGTTTTCGCATTAAGTTATTGTTATTTTTATCGTAAGGAACTATACCGCCATTTCATGTAACTTAGTTTTGTGGAGAGAGTATTTGCTATAATTGTTATAAGCCTCAACACATAAACGGCTATATAGGACTAGACTAGAGTACTTTACAAAGTTATACAATTCATTGCAAAAGGGATATGTAAAATGACTTCCTTTAAGACATAGTTTAATCAATAATACAAGGAAATGAACCAATTGTATCAATAATGTAGAAGTAGTGTTTTATGGTCATTCCAACTCATTGTTGTCTCCAAGACAATCTTTTATCATGAAGCAACTGTCTATGTACACAATCCACTTTAATATATATAAGAGTTATTTTTTGGTTTCCCAAACTAAACTTTTTCACTTTGCTTCTCATTTATTTAAGCCGACAGGCTGCCTCTCAATATATACAAAATTTTTAAACTACCCCCAAATCGGGTTGACTGGTCAAAACGGTTTCAAATAGTAAAATGGTGGTTTTGGGGAGTAGTGTCACTCTCGAATAGTTCGAAAGACAAAGAAATACTATCTTTTAATTGTGTTAGGTGTGCAAAGTTTTTATAAATGAATTAAATTGTTCAAGTATCTTACTAATTAAATCCAAACTAAATATATTTTCTGTTTCACAGAATGCACTCTCAAGCCATGCCGTGTTTGTAGTGTCAATGCATATTTTGAAAGGATGTACAAGCACATCAATATTTACTGTAGAATATTTTATTTTATTTTAGTTCTTAGTATCATTCTTTGTTTATTTTCACTAATGACCAGAAAGCAGGTTATGTAGAATATTAAAGACGTTTAGGTCCGGTTACATGTCTGGAAAGACACATCAAATACCATCACTGTGAACTGATATATCTTATTGGAAAATCATCTCACAATGATTTTTCTTTTAAATATCCATTTCTTAAAAAGATAAGCAATTTCATACCAATTTATAGCTAGCCATCAATATAATTCCTTTACATATGCTTACACCTAAATGTGAAAAGCAATGAAAGAGAAGAAAGGGAAGAATNAAGAAAGGAAAGAATATAAGCAAAAAATAAATACATTAGGGAATATTAATGCATAATTTTTATTTTGCTTTTCAAACTATTCGAAGTTGACATTTTCATCCCATTCTTTTAGAGCCGTCAAAACCTGGTTTTGGGAAGTAATTTGAAAAACTTGTATATATTGGGAGGCCATTTGTCAGAGGCAAAGTGTAAAAAAATTGTGTAGTTTGGGAGGAAAAAAAGGTGAACTCTATAATTTACACACACACACACACACATATATATATATAAATAAATTGTGTAATCTGTTTAACCTATGTGATTGTCATGTTTTCGATTTAACATGTAACCATTTTTCTTTAATACGTTTATTGTATTTTGGTATCTCGGATTGCAGTATACAGAATTCTTCCCCTATGTGTTTGCGATTATAATGTGCTAATTCCCTGAGTATCATAGGTGAAGAATAAAGTAGTCCGTGAAGTCATAGAGTTCATTAGAAGTCATCGGCTTCTGTTTGATCAAATTCTGCACGAGAATCTTTCAGACACGGATGAATTGATTATGGAACTTATCAATCTTGTCGTCGGTATACTCAGCAAGGTAGAGTTGGCATGATATGTACTACAGTTTCGATATTGAATATATGTTACCACTGAGACAATAGTTCATATGGAATGCATGCTGGTCACATAAGTATTCATTAAAGATCTTTTGGTTAGATGTCCTTACACCACTGATAGTTACTTCAATAGTGCAGCTGAACATAATCCTACGTTCCTCAACCTGAGAAAGGGATGTGGGCAATTCCTTGGGGCATTTTT
>BKCP01006072.1:299221-330045 GCA_008636005.1 Striga asiatica
AGACAATGATGCTTCTTGTATTCATATATATTATATATATTTTCACGCATTTACAGATCGTTCTTTCCCACTTATGCCTCTATATAATCCAATTGTGTTTTATTGAAATAGAATAATATTTGTTATGTTTATGCCATTTAATTCTGCCAGTAGGCAGTTTTAACACGTTTGTTGTTGCATGTTGAAAATTCTTTCTGACTATCAAAACTAATTATATCAATTAGGTTTGGCCTTATGAAGAAAGTGATGAATCTGGATTTATTCAAGCGCTCTTCGGGATGATGCATGCTCTTTTCTCCCGGGATCCAAACATTTTCATTTCTTCCGGCCGATCAGAGGTCATCAAAGTTTTCATATAGGTGACATTAAATTAAAAATATAACTTCTGGGTTTCATTAAAAAGTAGATGTTCTTCTACATGTGTTTTCAGGTTCAGCAGAAAGCTGATGTTACCATAGCTCACCTCTGCTTTAGTTTGAGCTCGTATCTCTATTTTCTTGTTACCAAGAAGTCTCTAAGGCTGCGTGTAAGTAAATCTCTAACCTGATATGTTGCTGTTGTACTTTTTTCCTGTTGGAAAATATGGATTGTTAAATTGATGAAAGAACAACTGCTGCACTTCTTATAGGTTTCAGATGGCGCCGTGGACAATGAAGAATCTACTATGCTAAAGCAGCCCACACTGCTTTTGCTTGTTGTTTTCCTTGGTTCTGTGGCAACTGGATTGGAAAAAGCTGCTGAAGAAAAATATTTACTTCTCAACAAGGTCCATAATATGATTTATGTGCATTTGTTCTATTGATTTAACTTCACAGTTGAATTAAAAGCCTCTTTTGTGCTTCTAGATTAAGGATATCAATGAGTTATCAAGGCAAGAAGTTGATGAAATCCTCAATTTGTATGTATCTCAAGATATCACTTCAACTTCTGGAAATATCCAACACAGGTATTCCTCTCTCTCTCTCTCTCTCTCTCTCTCTCTCTCTCTTCAAACAATGCGGGTCTCATGTCTTAGTGGATGGATGTAACTGAGACTTCATACCAACAAAAATAATTTGGAACAGTCATCATACTAATTAAGGACGAAACTACTGTAGCACATTTTGAAGCAGATTTTGTTTATGCATGTTATTTAGGTTGACATGAATATTCTTGTTTTTTGAAACCTGAAAGCATTAAAGATACCCATCTAAAAATGAAACATACCTATCCATAGCTATTGCGAATAAAGATCTTAGAGGCTGTTTCAGTCGTGAATGCATTTCTCTTTGGTTGATCTCCTATTGCCAGAAGCTTTAACGTCTGTCGAGTTAACTAGAAAAGGAAGTGGTGTACATCTCATGCTAAACTTAAACTGATATGTGAATCTGTTCTTTTTTTTTTTTTTTTATTTCTTTTTTTTTTTTATTTCTTTTTTCACTGTTTAGGAGATGTAATGCCATGGTGGCCATGTGCTGGTTTGTCGGACACTGGAATCGGCTTATCATGCTATTGCTTCTACTCGCACAAAATCTGATGAACATTATCCTTACTCATTTCCATGATAGGTATAGCCTACTTATACTACCATTCAGTATGGCAAAATTAACTATAATCTGACTGGCGTGCTTTTTCCCTTAGTTCATATGCATATGGTAGCAGTCAGTCTCTGAAAGTGATCACATATGACGGCTCACTCAACGCGAAAGAGGATTTACCTTCACTTTGTGGAGAATTGATTCCGATTCTTGAAAGGCTTGAAATTGTCAGCGAGGTATGCTGCTTTATTTTACTTAATAACCTGAGAAAACTTTGGATTTTGTTCTCGCCTTCTCTAGTTGTGTGCCAATGTCCATTGTGTGGATTTAGCTATGTTGTATTTGTAAATATTAATTACATATTATTTACTAGTACTAGGGTGAGGTGGGTGCAATTACTTGGTATTGATATTTGCATCAGTTGAAAATTCTGTTAGCAGCTACAACTGAATATTAATGAAAATTGAACCCCTTTTTGCAGTTATACTGGTTGCATAGATGGATTTGAACCTAAAGAGTTCAAATTCCTGCAAAAGTATATACTGGCCGTGTTAAAAATAATTTTAAATTATTTGCCTTCGATGTGAGCCCTGATTAAATCAGTGCAGAAAATTTTAAATACACCAAATATGTACTCATTCAAAATTCTTTCGATTAGTCCACCTTTCGAAGTTAAGTATTCTTCAATGTTCCCATCTATATTTCATTAAGTTTGTCACTTAGAAAATTAATACAATAAATCTATTATACTATTTTTGAAAATAAATGAACACTTTTATTCCTATGTATACAAGAGTCGGAGTCCTTTGTTATTATAAAGTAGTAAAGCATATACATTTTGTTACTTTTTATTTTTACTTTTTTTAGACAGCTGTCTCTGATAGTTTAGGTTTCTGCATATACTATACACTGCTGCACATCTATATGTGATACGGGTGCTCATGCTTAGTGCTTATTAATATCGGGATGTCAATTATTATGAGATTAATGGAGCACTGTTCCATTTACTTGGATGAAATCACTATTACTACATTTCAACCTAATTTTGGTTTATTGTTTGAATCAAACCCTTCTCCATTTTATTAGATTGTAACACCGAGTCTGAGTTTCATTGTGAACTATATGCTGCCTGTTTGTCACCCCAATTCATGGTGTTTACATCTTTTTTCTCTAATATTTAAAAATCATTTCAATATAATGTGAAGAAGCCATGTAGATGTTGTGAGCAACTGCTGGAAGTGCATATGACTATAGTTATGAGTACCATGGAACAGTACAGTAGTGGAGATTATGATTTTTTCTGTTTTCATATATAATATCTTTCACCACAAAGGTTGAAAATAACTTCTTTTGAACAATCTTACTATTGTGATAGTAATCTGGCGTATTATTATGACGGCTGGTTTCTGGGTTCCATCCTGAAGCAATCCTTCATCCCATCGTCAGAGTTCTTTTTTTTTCTTCTTTTCTTTCTCTTTCTTTCTTTTCTGATGAATAACCAAGAATGCAGAAGATATATTCTTAACTCTTGGCCTTTGGAAAATGTTTGCTAACATCCTAAATTCATATTGGGAATTAATGCTTAACCAGTACAATGTTGCCATGTTGATTAAATATTATGAATAAAAGATTTATACTTTAGATTTTCAAATATTTCTTTAAAAGTTACATTGTTATTTGTAAATAAAATAACATCCTTCTATTAATAGCCCAATAATATTAAATTAAAACTTGATGGATAGTATTTTTATTAATTTTCATTAACATTGATAGATATATTTAATTTTTACATTTATAATTTGGTATAATTATTTTTTAATTTTATATACGTAATATAGATGTCAAATCAAAGATGGTAATATGATTAATTTGATGCATCATCCATAAAAACAGAATAGATAAAAAAAAGTTTTTACATTTTAAAACATATTTATGTTAACAAAATGTTTTATGATTTTAAATCTTCAATTATGCATGACTATAACTTCAAAATTACATGGAATATTTCGAACCATAAAAATTGATACATAGGACACCCAAAACACAAATGAATGATACATAGGATTATGAAGTTGGACTTAGATGCAGACCTTTTTGGTGTAACTTCGAAATCGACAAGGATTATTTGTTATAATTGCCATGAGTGATTGCATTTAAAATCAAGATATTAAATAATGAAAAGTAGAAGAAAATAAAGAAAAAAAATAGGTCATGGTCTGATGAATTCTTTAATCTTATATTTAAGTAAAAGTCCAGGAGACTAAAAATTTACTCATGTGACTTCTAATGTAATAGTATGGACGAATAGTGTATTTTTTTCTAAGCCCTTGTTATGGCAATTGACACTGCGCTGAAGCTATATGCAGGAAAATGAAACATTACACAATGCATACTATATAATTTCTGAGCACCACTGCTATCATTTTTGGTTTGTGATTAATTTTTTCACTTTTTATGTGAGTCTGATCTAACGACTTTGAAGTTTTTGAAGGATGGTGGCTGGATTTCAACCTGCCACCTTCCGCTACTTGTAGCATTGACACCACTCACAAATTTTTATGTTGCCTATATTATATGTAATGTTCTCCGTAAATGTTTATTGTTAGGTGTTTGATTTGCAGGATAAAACAGGTCACAATCTTAAAGTCTTCCGTAGGCTAGCTCGATCTCTTAAGGAACTCTCATTTCAGAAACTTGGGGCTTGAATGAGTTGCTGTGTTGAAACGAACTACAATGTTAACTCATGTTGCCTAATGTTCTGAGTGTTTAGAAATTCAAAAGTGTATGTATATTTGTTTCTCCATGACATGGACATGTAAAGAGTTTGGATTCCAGTTTTCTAGTGTTTCATCCTTCTTCTCTGCTGCAGTCTTGGGAGGCGGCTGGTGAGATATTTTGTTGCCGCACCTGAGTTTAAGCCGAGACAGCCGTGTAATTCCCAATCACAATTGGCAGTATATTTATTTGGCCAAACGATAAGATTTTTAAATTTTTTTCCAGCGGTTACACAAGTTTCCAAACCTATATTGGTATGATCTATTCCACATATATGAGATTATAGGATTAGGTGTAAAATTTATTATTATCCGAAAGGTAGCTTCTCTTAAATATATTCTTGATAGTCGGAAGCGAGGTGTCTGCAGTGATCATTAAATGGTAGATGCTTGTGGTGTCAATCTGTGTTTTGGATGAACATGACATCCATCTGCGAACAATTTTACTCAATGAAATTTAGTTAATGACATTTTATGGCAATTAAAATTAGTTAAAATTCATAAACAGTACAACCGGTAATATATTGGTCATTGTAACTAGACATGAACACTTGGCAAAACGAACCATGACTCACTGTTCTGTTTACAGAAAGCTGACGTGGCATTGACTGAAGTTTAGAGGTATTGATGCGGCTTAGCTGGAATAAACGGTGTCGTTTGGACACAACATATATCATCAATTTTTGTTGCATTATTGTTCAATTTCAGAGAACCCTAATTCCCTTCTCATCTCTTCTTCAAATTCACTGCAACAATGTCGTGTGATTCAAGCGATACTCGGCGTGTATTGTGTTTCCATGGATTCACCGCAGTTGTGTTAACTTCAAACACAAAGAAAAATCCATCACGACGATATCACCGATGTCCCCTTCGAAATGTAAGCTTAGGCGATTTCGAAAATATCATCTTTTCAAAATGGTGTCGATATGCTTGCATATGAAAGTATGGTTATGCGGAAGTGGTCCTTTGAATTTGTCAAATTTTGAAGATTTTGTTGTCGAAAATAAGGCTATTTGATTTGGTGGATTTTTGTAATATTGTTGATTTTGCATTTGAAAATTAGGGCATTTGACTCGGACTTGTTCTATTTGTAGAGAGGTATTTCAAATTGTTTGTTGACATAATATGGTATTCTCAAACTAGAAGCTTGAGGATGACTGGGGAATGAGCTCTACAGAAGAAGAGTTGGAAAATGAGGGAGAAGAGGTCACAGAGATAGAGGAGCGAACAAGGAAAAGAATCTTCATCTGCAGTGGTACCTAAACCAAGAGACTGTGGACAGATGTCGAAAAATTATAGAAATGCGCAAACTTTCGAGCCCTGTACGCCATTCTGATGGCTGTCGGCCAGAGACGACAAAAGATGATAGTTCAGTGTAAAACAACGAAGGATGCATGGCGTGTGCTAGAGCGCCAGTTTGAAGGTTCAACGACAGTAAAGGCGTCCAGACTTCAACGAGTGACCATAGCATTTTATGAGATCAAAATGAAAGATGACGAGACCATTGACATTTATTTTGTGTAACGCCCCCACTTTGATTTTAAAGAAATTTCGGACTTTCCAAAAATCAGTAAAACATTTTTCGAAATCATTTTCGAAATTATGGGCATTATTCACAACATTCACATAGTCCAAGTTTTATCTGGACCCACCGGGATTCATAAACCCAGTTTTCACAAGGTTTTCATTAACCCATTTCACAACAACTCACAAGATATTCAACTTAATCATAACAGCATGAATAATCAAAATAACATGATATTCAATAAAACACGCACCATGAATATCCAAATTCAACAATCCAAAGCATACGTTCGAAACAGTTCAACATGTTTCATAAATCATGAGTTCATAAAATGCGGAAGCAAAAATAAATAACTAATGACCACCCACTCGTCTTGCCTCGTCATCCGCCACCTGCTTAACCTGCATCCGTGAAGAGACTGGTGGGAGTGAGCACAAATGGAAACCGTAGTGCTCACCACTATGCACATAAACAATAAAATGTTAAGATAGTATGGTCGCATTATGAATGTAAATCAATCATCATCAAGTTCGATTAAGTATGATTTGTGTTTTCCTTCTAAGGTCAAGATAAGTGTTGATTGTAGTATCTTGACTTATTGTAGGTGTTTGAGGAGTCAAGCCTCGACCTACGTCACTACTTGTTGTGTCTTTGCCATTCCGAAATACCAGGTGGGTTTGTTATTCTAATATTCTCTATGCCATTCCGAATCAATGTATGTATGTGAACCATGTGGCCTACCAATGTGAGCTGTTACAGCCGTCGGTACGGTTGTCCCCGTTGAGTTACGGTACGGTTTCCCTTGCGAGGCAAAATCTCCTTAAGACCTAATGAAAGGCCGTGTCGTTACGTGGCACGCACTCCCGTCGTTAGGGTTTATGCATCCTCTTTCCGCGGCTAATGATAGATGTGCACATGAGTGAGTTATTGTTATATTATTGATAGGAGATTAGACATGATGATGAGTTGTTTGTGGAGTCCTGTGGACATTGGAACACTTGGACCTATCACTTAGTCGAACTTGTATATATGTTGCTCCTTGTTACTTGTCTTGGTCATCCCTTATTTGAATTTATGTCTATCAACCGCAAAGAGATACGGTTCAAGCCGTCGATACCGTTCTCGGGAAAGATGCTCGAAAACGGGACGAAAGAGGGCTGACGGGGACGACGGCAACTCACGGCGGCGCCTCGGCAGCTCACGGGGGAGCAGCGACTTGAGGAGGAGCAGCGGCTCGCGGAGGAGTAGCAACGCACGAGGACGGTGATCGCCGAGGCTTCTATGCGTGAACAGGGGTTCACCGATGTTGATCGTCGGTTGCTCGCGGAGGGAAGGACTCGCCGGAGTTGCAGGCCTGCCGGTGGCTTCTGCACGAGCGGGGAACGATGTTCGAGGGTTCGCGAGCGGACAACAGCTGAGCACCTGAGGTTCAACGTGACGGCTTTAGCAGTGGCAGGGACTTCGCGAGGGCCGACGACCGACGAGCGATCGGTGAGAGAGAGTGATGGATGGATGGCTCGGGCTTTTAAACGAGAGGGAGATGAGAGATAGATGAGGGAGGGCGATCAAATATGAGAAGAGACTGCGGAAAAATATGAGGGTGAGAGAAGAGTGTGTATGGTTTTAATAGGCTAGGGATTATTTCTTGGCACACAAGAAATACGCACACACACACACGAGAGAGAGGGGCGAGCCGAGGTGGGTCGGCATGGGAGCCAGTTTGGCTGGGGCGCGGGTAAATGGGCGCGCGGATCGGGTCTCTCGGTTCTTACGGGCTCGACTTAGCCATATTAAACTAGATTCGATCGCGCGATAATTAAAATAAAACCGGAATATTTATATGTATATGATACACACATTATTTAATTAATAATAATAAGCAATTAGACAATTAATGACAATTAGAGATTTAATAATAATAATAATAATAATAATAATAATAACAATAATAAATAATCCTAAATAATTCATAAACAAACGGGGCATTACATTTTGTGATCTGGTAAATCAGAGTGAAATGCTTGAAGAGGAGATATCTGAAAATCACCAAGTTCAGAAGATCATGCAGACGGTTGCACCTCGATTCAAAGAAAAGATCACAGCTCTTGAGAGCTTTCAAATAATCAAGCCACTGGATGTTGATGATCTCCTGGGAGATCTTAGAATGTTCGAGATTAACAATGACTATGATAAAGTCAAGAACAAAGATCTTGCACTTAAAGCAGCCGTGACGTCACAGAAAGAGGAAAGTGATGATGATGAAGGTTCACTTGAGGATAACAACGAATTAAAGGAAGCCGTGGCAATGATTGCCAACAAATATGGTAAAATGAGTCAATAGCTGTACAAAAGCAATCAAACATGCCTGCCTCAAAGTCGGACACTTAAATGATAGAAAAGGATCAATGTTGAGAGTGCCGAGGGTACGATCATTTTCAATATGAGTGTGTCAATCTAAAAAAGAAGAATAAGTCCCTAAAAGCAGCCTGGGAGAACTCAGATGATGATGAATCTGAGGAACCTTCATCCCATACGAGCAACATGGCAATTCACTCCATTGTGAGCAAGTTCATATGTCTAGCCACCTCTCATGTCCCTACCAAATTTGAAGAAAGCATGAATGAGTCTGATGGCTCTGAAGATGAAGAGGATCAAAAGATGTGTATGGATCCAGTACATTTGTTGGCCATGAAAAAATGTTCTCAAGCGGCTGAAGTGATGAAGAAACTTCGTAGTGAGATCAAGGTCCTTAAAAATAAGATCTGAACACATAATCCGTCTGAAGAAGTGGAAATACTGAGGAACGAAGCACGAAGGTTGATGGAAATCAATGGAAAATTGTCTTCTTCTACCATTCATCAGAAGGAAAGTGAATGAGATGCAGTCAAAGCTCGAATTTCGATTCTTGAAAATGGGCTCAAATTATCCAAGCAGGGATGTACGGAGAAGACTCAGGCTATTGAAGTCCTGAGAACTGAATTGTTCTCCACTTGGAAAATGCTTGGTGAAAAAGACAGTGAAGTTAGAAATCTCAAGAAGGAAGTCGCTTGGATAATGAAGGAACATGCATATCTGAAGGAGAAACTAAACCATTCCAATGTAAACTTGAAAACTAAGTCGACAGAGCTTGAAAGAACTACGGAAGCTCTGAGGAAATTGAACAAAGGAAGAGCAGATCTGAATGAGCTTCGCATCATAGAAAAACAATATGGTGATATTACCGGGATGGGATACACCGGAAAAGCTGAAAGTCTGCAAGGTTCATCTGATGTGTCAACCAAAAGCGAACATATAGGATTGGGTTCTCTAGTAAGTCAGGTATTGGATGTTCAAGTGCTCGTGGTAAACCCTCTCGTGATCTTTACTCCAAGTTTGTTAAAAAGCACTGTAAGTAAAACTTCTTCCTCAGAAAGTAACATGCAAGTTCATGAGGATGTAAGTAAATCTGAGAGTAAGCCATTGCATAACTTTGGTCCTATTTGTCATTATTGCGGTATAACTGGTTACATCAGACCTAAATGTTACAAAATGTAACATGATCTCTGCAAAGGGAAATTGTCAAGCTGGAACCTTCGTGGTGTTCCAGTGAAGATACATAAGACCAGTGTTCAAAAAAAAATTGCGAAACATCAACAAGTATGGGTTGTAAAAAGTTCTCATAAATGTTTTGCATTTGTTTGTCCTTTAAATATTCACTTGAAGGTAAATGGTACCTGGATAGTGGATGCTCGAGGCATATGACCGGTGAACTTGCATACTTATCTAATGTTAAAACTGGGTTCAATGGTGAAGTAACATTTGGAAATGGTGTGGGTAATAAAGTCATTGGAACTGGTTGTTTGAATTTGGGAGGTTTACCGAAGTTAAATGATGTCTTGCTTGTACATAAATTGAAAGCAAACCTTCTAAGTGTGAGTCAAATTTGTGATCAGGGTCTCAATGTTAGTTTTTGTCGTGATAAATGCTTTGTGAAAGATAATGAAGGTACAAGCGTGCTTACTGGTTCTCAGTCAAATGACAACTACTACCTTGTTGGGTTTGATGCAACATGTTTTCAAGCAGTTGTTAGTGAGACTGAGATCTGGCATCAACGCTTAGGTAATATTAGACACTCTCACTTGGTCAAATTGTCTAATGCAGGTGTAGTTCTTGGAGTTCCCAAAATTGCAATGAAAGAACATCCCTGTATTTGAACCATGCAAATTGGAAAAGCAGACTCGAGCTTCACACAAAGCCTTGAATCACATTGCGTCAAAGCAGGTCTTGGAGCTACTTCACATGGACCTTATGGGACCCGTACATGTCGAGAGCTACTAGGGTAAAAAGTATATATTTGTGTGCGTAGATGACTTTTCACGATTCACTTGGGTTGATTTTTTGCGTGAAAAATTCTGACACTTTCATAGCTTTTAAAACTCTTTGCTTGAAACTTGAAAATGAAAAAGGATTTCCCATAATCAGCATTCGAAGTGATCATGGGCGTGAATTTGAGAATAAAGAGTTTTCAGACTTTTGTCACGCACGAGGTATCTTACATGAGTTTTCTGCTTCTAAGAAGCCGCAACGAAATAGAGTTGTTGAGAGAGAGAATCACACTCTTCAAGAAATGAAAAGGGTGATGTTAAACTCAAAGGATATCTCTCATCGCTGGTGGGCCGAAGCAATCAACACAACCTGTTATCTTGATAACAGATTGTACCTTCGTCGAGGTATGAGATTGACATCATATGATCTATGGAAAGGTAAAATTCCTAACCTTAGTCAATTGCATGTGTTTGGTTGTAAATGCTTTATCTATAATGATCATGAACAACTTGGGAAGTTTGATGCAAAATGTGATGTGGGGTTCTTTCTTGGTTACTCAAATAACAGTCGAGCATACCGTGGTTACAACACAAATACCTCTATTGTCATAGAGTCAATGAATGTAACCTTTGATGAGAAAACACCCACTCATCAGTGTTTATTAACCTGTATGATGATGTTGTGAGTATGTAGGATGATAATGTAGAGAAAACGTCAGAAACCAAGGACATTGAACATTCATGTGTAACTGATAGTGCCCAGGAGATTCAAACAGACTATAATGTACCTGCTTCATCAGAAAATCGGACTAAACCCAAAAGTAATCCTCCCCTAAGGATTCAGAAAGATCATCCTCCTGATTTGGTTATTGGTGACTTGAACGAGAGGGTAACAAGAAATTCAAAAACTAATGTAAAAGAACTCATGGGAATTTATCACTTTGTTTGTTACACCTCTTTAGTAGAGCCAAAGAATGCCAAAGAAGCACTGAGAGATGAATGTTGGATCACGGCCATGCAAGAAGAATTGGAGCAGTTCGCGAGGAATGATGTCTGGAATTAGAGTCTGAACCTACATTAAGGAAGTCATCAGAACGAACTACATTTTCAAGAATAATACAGATGAGTTTGGGAACGTTACTCGAAACAAGGCTAGACTGGTAGCTCAAAGATACACTCAGACTCAAGGAATTAACTTCAACAAAAATTTTGCCCCAGTAGCCAGACTTGAATTGGTACGTATATTTCTTTCAATTGCGTGTCTAATAAAGTTCATTGTGTATCAGATGGACGTAAAATCAGCGTTTCTCAATGGGATCTTGCACGAAGAAGCATATGTGAATCTACCTGAAGGGTTCAAGGATCGTATAAACCTTACACATCCTCAAGAAGGCACTGTACGGACTGAAATAAGCACCCAAGACTTGGTATGTTCGACTCAAGGTTCAAGCGAGGGGGAGTAGATCAAACCTTCTTTGTTCTCAAAACAAATGATGATCTTCTGGTGGTTCAGATCTATGTTTGACGACATCATCTTCAGTTCAACTTCAAAGAAACTTGTTAACCACTTCGTCAAGCTAATTACCTCAGAGTTCGAGATGAGCTTGGTGGGTGAAATTTCATATTTTTTTGGACTCCAATAAAGGGGCGAACGACACTTGCAGCCGTAAAGTGCTTCGTAGGGAGCCATCTGAATAGACGCCTGATAACTGTTGTTATAGGTGAACTCAACTAGTGGCAACCACTTCTCCCACTTAGCACCTCTGTCCAGAATCAAGGCTCGGAGCATATCCTCGAGCGTCTGGATCGTCTTCTCGGACTGTCCGTCCGTCTCTGGATGGTAAGCCGAACTGAAATTTAGTTGGGTGCCCATCGCCTCATGCAAACTCTCCCAGAATCGGCTGGTGAATCTGGGATCTCGATCGGATATGATCGTAGCGGGCACTCCATGGAGTCAGATAACACCACGGGTATATATCTCGGCTAACTGATCCATCGACATGGTCATCGTCACAGGCATAAAATGTGCGACTTTCGTCAGCCTGTCTACCACTACCCAAATCGCTTCATGATGCTCGGACGACTTAGGTAGTCCCGTGACGAAGTCCATGTTAACCTCTTCCCACTTCCAACTGGGAATCTCAAGTGGCTGTATCAGACCTATGGGACTCTTGTGCTCGGCCTTGACTTGCTGATAGATCAGACACTTCTTCACAAAGTCTGTTACATCTCTCTTCATTCCTCGCCACCAGAACGACCTTTTCAGGTCGTGGTACATCTTGGTACTCCCAGGGTGGGCTAAGTATGGCGCACTGTGGGCCTCAGTTAGGATTTCCTTGCGTAAAGTCCCGACTTTTGGCACGACAATGCGGCCTCTGAACTCCAAGGCTCCATCCGTGCCTCGGTAAAAGCCCTCTATGCCTCCGGCGTGAACCTTCGCCTCTAAAGTGCGAATAAACTGATCGCAGAATTGCCCCGGTCGGATCCTATCTCTCAGCATGGGCTGAACTCGCATCGAGCTAACACTCCCCGAAATCTCCTTAGGAAGCGAGTCGATGACCTCAATCTGCATCCGGGCAAACTCTTGGATAAGCTGGCGCTGATCAGTGATAGAACAGACTGACTCACCCCTCACCTTACGGCTTAGGGCGTCTGCTACCACGTTCGCCTTCCCCGGATGGTACTATATGGTGCAGTCATAGTCTTTCACAAGCTCCAACCATCGCCGCTGGCGCATGTTGAGCTCCTTCTGTGTGAAGATATACTGCAAACTTTTGTGATCGGTAAAGATCTCACACCGACCACCATACAGATAATGGCGCCAAATCTTGAGTGCATGCACAATCGCTACCAATTCTAGGTCGTGCGTAGGGTAATTCTGCTCATGGGGCTTCAACTGGCGTGAAATGTACGCAACGACTTGGCCATCTTGCATCAGCACACACCCAAGACCCTGCTTCGAGGCATCACTATAGATGGTGAAACCTCGAGTAGGATCCGGAATAGTCAGCACTGGAGCCGTCGTAAGCCTCTTCTTGAGCTCCTGAAAGCTCTCCTCACAACGAATCGTCCACTCAAACTTTACAGATTTCCTCGTCCACTTGGACAAGGGAAGGGCAATCTTAGAAAATCCCTCGATAAACCTGCGATAGTACCCTGCTAGACCGAGAAAACTGCGGACCTCGGTGGGACTTCTGGGCGTTGACCAGTTCCGAACGGCGGCAATCTTTGCCGGATCAACCTCAACACCTCTCTCGGTGATGATGTGGCCAAGAAATGCCACTCGCTTTAGCCAAAACTCACACTTGGAGAACTTGGCGTACAACTTTTCTCACCTAAGGGTCCCGAGAACAACCCTCAGATGCTGCTCATGCTCCTCCAAACTCCTGGAGTAGACCAAAATGTCATCATCGATAACAAATTGGTCTAAGTACTGATGGAACACTCGATCCATCAAGTCCATGAACACCGCTGGCGCATTGCTCAGACCAAACGGCATAACCACGAACTCGTAGTGCCCATATCTCGTCCGGAAATCAGTCTTGGCTACTTCGGACTCCTTAATCTTCAGCTGATGATAGCTGGAGCGTAAATCAATCTTGGAAAAACGCGGGCTCCTCTCAGCTGGTCAAACAAGTCGTCTATCCTGGGGAGCGGATACTTATTCTTCACAGTTAACCGGTTGAGATCCCAGTAATCGATGCACATTCTCATGGATCCGTCTTTCTTCTTGACGAATAAGACGGGTGCTCCCTAAGGCGAGACGCTGGGTCGGATAAAACCGAGTTTCAATAACTCCTCGATCTGCGTCTTCAGCTCCTGCAACTCCTTCGGAGCCATACGGTATGGTGCCTTAGACACCGGTCCTGCTCCTGGGACAAGGTCGATGGTGAACTCCACCTGCCGGCTGGGTGGTCCTCCTGGTAGCTGGTCCGGGAACACATCCGCGAACTCACGAACAACTCGGACATCGTGAGGTGTCTGTGCTCTTGATCCTTCATCGACAAGGCTCACCAGGTAACCCTGGCAATCTCTTCTGCGCAGAATCTTTCTCGCCTTTGCCACCGAAACAACACGGGGTAGGGTTCGCGTCTTCGAGCCGAAAAATGTGATCTGACTATCCTTCAGAAGATGAAGAATAACCTCCCGATCGTGGTAACGAATGTCCGCTCGGTAACGCGTCAACCAATCAATACCGAGAATGAGGTCGAAATCCCTCATCTCGATAACACAAGCTTCGGCCTTCAGGATTCGGCCGCCAATACTAAGGTTAAGGTCTCCTGCGTTGGAGCTCGTCACTATCTTCCTTCCCGAGGCTAGACTCACCTCGAGAGGGTCAACAGTGTTGATGGGCTGAACTCCAATGGCTTCCACACATCGAGTCGACACAAAAGAGTGCGTCGCACCAGTGTCGAACAGAGAAAATATAGGTACATCATTCAAAACAATCATGCCAGACATAGTACCTGGGTTCTGCTCTGCCTCAGCCTGCTCAACTGCATACACCTGAGCCTGCTGTCCTCGCCTCTGCTGCTGAGGCGGCCTCTGCTGCTGCTGCTGCGGCTGTCGGGGCTGCTGCTGAGGCTGCTGCTGCTGCCTATCCGGACAGTTCCGGACGGTATGTCTGGGCCTCCGACAGTGAAAGCAGACGTTCTGCCCAGCAAGACACTCTCCGCGGTGTGGGCGTCCGCATGTGCCACATGGTGGGACCTGTGGCTGTCTTTGCCTGTTCCTCCGGTCATTCTGCTGACCCTTCCACTTTCTCTTATTCTTAGGCTTCGCCTGCTGGACAGGCGCTGGCTGAGCTGGGGGCAACACTGGGGGCTGAACTGAGTCCATCCTGAGACTGACATCTGTCTCCTGGGCCTTAGCGACGACATCGGCGTAAGACTGGACGCCGTGTCCCGCTACATGGTGGCGGATAGCTGGCAGAAGCCTGTCACGAAAACGTCTCGCCTTCTTCGTCTCAGTGTCCACCAGATAAGGGACAAAGGACCCGAGATGAACAAACTCCCGCTCATACTCATCTACCGAGCGGTGGCCCTGCTTAAGCTCCAAGAACTGGCGCTCCATCTCAGCCTTGTAAGTATCCGGATAGTACTTCTCCCGAAGCATCTCCTTGAACTGTGCCCATGTGAGGTTCTCCTTCTCACCAGGGCGCAAGCCCCAGTAAGAGTTCCACCACAGCCTGGCGTCTCCCGTCATCTGGACCTGGGCACACAGAATGCTGTGCCTCTCGGAGCACTCGATGATCTCAAAAATGGCCTCGTGACCCTGGATCCACTCATCAACTAGGCGAGGGTCTCCCTGCCCCGAGAACTTGTCTGGGTTGTAGCCGCGAAACTGGGCGATTACCTCAGCCTGGGTCATCTCTCTCTGAGCTTGGTTCGGACGACGGGCCATCTGAGAATAAGCCGCGTAACTGGTCAGAACATGAGATGAAATTGAATAAGGCTGAAAGGAAACACTGAATACTGGAATGGGCGCAAATTTCTTGACGAGTTGCTGAAAATAACTCGATAATCTAGAGTTCGACTAGAGTTCAAATCTAGAGTTCTGAATCTGATAGAGGATATATCTGATACTGCTAGGAGTCTTATACTGATCTGAGCATCTAGAGTTCGGATTATCTGAATCCTATTGAGCATAGACATAGTACAGTTTGCTTATATAAACTTTGAAAAACTTTTACAACATGCACTTACCTGGTAGTCGGCGCAGCGTGAGTGTGGTGTGGTCGAGTTTTGCAAAAATTCCCTGTCTTTTAAAACATTCAGAAGCACAAATGTGCTCTGATACCAACTGCAACACCCCGCTAACTAGGGCCAAATTTTTGCAAATTTTAACTCTTTAGAAAACGCTTATAAAGTTTTCGAAATCATTTGCAAACTATCTCGGGATGCTGCTAAGGACTTTTCTGCTTAAAAACCCGTTTCTTTAACCTAGGTCTAACGACTGGTTTAGACTTAAAGAAATCAGGTCCATATTTTTAATGAATCATGCATATTAGTCTGGACCCGTTCGTACTGGCGAACCGAGTAAAATTATTTAAGTCTGAAAATAACGTCATGCATGTTCAAAAATAAACACAAACATAGCGGAAGTCTAAAAGTGCGTGGATTTATTTAGTTATACAAAACGATAACAAATGTCTCGGGAACAGCTTTCGTGCGAAACTCACGACCACCACCACCACCACCACCACAGCTCATCTCACGCCTGCCCGCCGACCCTGCCATCTGAAAATATAAAGTGGGGGTAAGTACGGTCCACTTGTACTCCATAAAAACCCATTCTAAAGTAAACAACAATATTAATAATGATATCACAGACTGGTATATATAAGTAAACTGTAACTCCCGGAACTCTCTGGCTAGTAACTCCTGGAACTCTCTGGCCGGTAACCGTGTGCACACTCTGATGGTATAACTAGGGCAAACTGGGCCACCACCAGAACTCAGGGAAGGCAAACTTGGCCTTAACCCAAAGTGGATAGAACTCATATACATACCTGAACGTGATATCGACTATTAAACTCAATGTATAACCCAGACTGGGTCCCCACCTGATCGGTTTTGAAAACAAGTAAGTGCGGCTGTGCTGGTAGCTGACTCCTCAAGCTACAGAAAAATATAAGCAAACAAATATACTAAGTACTATGCTCGTCATATGCTAAAAAATATGCTAGGATGCTCTACTCTATCAGATTACTCATCCGGATATAAAGGAACGCTCTAAGGATTCACTGAAATAATTCTAAGTCAGAAAATTATACTGATATGCTTAACTGATCTGGTTTGGCTCGGAAAAATACTTAGATTTCGGAATAAGACTCGGACCGAAAATCACGAACCAAAACGGACTCGAACCGCCGACTAAACCGGCCGGTTCGCTAACTGGCTGAACCGGGTCGGGCTGGACCGGACCGGGTTGGACCACCGGTTCACACTGGACCGGGTGGTCATGGGCTGCTCGGACTGGCCGGGCTCGGTCCCGTGCCGGGCCTGCTGGGGCCATGGCATGGCGCTGGGCACGAGCTGGGTGCAACCGGGCACGGTACTAGGCGCTGCTGGGCGCGGGCTGTGAGGCTGGCACGGGCCCTGGCACGACTGGTGCCACTAGGTGCGGCTGGGCACGACCGAGAGTCACTGGGTGTGCTGGCGTGCTGCTGGGCACGGTCGAGCACGAGGGACGCGGGAACTGGCGCGTACCCGGGTTGACTGGGCACTGGGCGTGCGGCTGGCACGACCCGAGTGCGACTGGCGCGAGAAATGACGTGGCCAGACACTACTCGCGCGGCTCGGGCGCGGCTAAGGCTGTCAGGGTGCTGCCGGGCGACCCTGGACACGCGGGCGTGCTGCTCGGCACGTCCCGGGCCAACTAAACACGGTTCGGTTTCACTATGGCATGGCACTGAACACTCGGGTGCACTGCTGGCACGACCTGAGGTCGACTCCGTGTGGCACGAGCGACTGGCTCGGGATCACGCATGCATGACATTGGGACAGCGCTGTCGAGCGCTGTCGGAGGTGCTCTGGCGCGACTGACGCTGAGACCTCGCTGGCTGGCACGGACAGGTGCTGCTGGGCGCTGTCTCGTGCGCTGGGAGCTGCAGTGTCTCGCGTACGCTAGACGCGGGTACGGATAGAGGCACAGCCTGACCTCTGCGACGCGGCACGGTGATGAGAGATCGTGCGTCCGATTGCCGGTCGAGCCACAAAAACGCCTCGGTCACGACGATAGGTTCGGAGGTTCACTCGCGCGCCCCTTTCGAGATTTGGTTACAAAAGAAAACGTAGAGAATTCTAAAGCAAAGAGTTTGAACAAAGTTCGGTTTTTTTGTATATATTTCTGAATGATCAAAATAACAAGAGGAAGGGCCTTTATATAGGCATCAAATAGATCTATTCCTAATCTAACTAATACTCTAATAAAGCAATAACATATTAGGAGTCCTGAACAACCTAGAAAGCATAAAGTAATAAGGAAACTAAAGATCTAGAAGAATCCTAAAGATCCTTGACTTGCGCGGCACGTCCGAAACCCTAACCGCCACGGGTCTCGCGTTTGGGCGCCTCGCCTATTGCCTCGAGGATTAAGGGATTATTGTCCTCGCGCGTGCGTGCACTCTCCACACTTATGTCTCCTGATCCCTCGAGGACTCCGGTCGCGTGCGTCTTCCCGCCAGCGTGTGCCCACGCGTTCGCCTGGCCCGCGCCGCCTGCGTTCCTGACTATTTCGCGCACGTCACCTTCGCGCTCATGCATGGCCACCTCGAGCACTCGCGCGTCAGCGTCCTTCCGCGCTAACCTCTTCCTCGCGTGGTAAGCCCGACTCGCGGTATTCTTGAGTTGCCGTGCCACATTCTTATCATTCCCGTCCCCTTCAAGTGTTTCCTTGTCCTCAAGGATAAAAGACAGAAATTGGGATCGCATTTCCTCTAAGTCCTCCCATGTCGTTTCTTCCGTCGGAAAATCTTCCCACTCGACCAACACCTCCCATCGATATCGACCAGCTTTTCTACCTTTCCGATATTCGACCGCGCGACCAGGCCGCACGACGATGTGTCTGTCCCGTGTCGTCGCCGGCAGCCGGTCATACACTCGGTGTGACCCACTTAAACTTCGCTTAAGCTGAGAAACATGAATCACCGGATGGATGTGCGAATCCTCCGGAAGCTCAAGCCGATAGGCCACCTTGCCTACGCGTCTCAGAACTTGGTATGGGCCGTAGTAGCGAACGCCGAGCTTGGTTGCGGCCTTTTGCGCTGTCGTGCGCTGCTTAAAGGGTCTTAACTTGAGGTAGACGAAGTCGCCTTGCTCAAAGCTCTCTTCACGTCGCTTTGCATCGTGATAGGCCTTCATTCGGTCGATCGAGCCTTCAAGATTTTTCTTCAACTCACGCAACATTAGATCACGCTCCATTAATTCACGGTCAACCTCATCGTTTATGGCATTCCCCGCGACATAACTCACTAGCGTTGGAGGCCTTCGTCCGTACACTAGTTCGGATGGTGTCGCCTTTGTCGAGCTATGATAGGTGGTATTATACCAATACTCGGCCCACGGCAAGTACCCTTCCCATTGCTTCGGGAACTGGTGCACATAGCACCTTAAGTATTGCTCTAATGTGTGGTTGGTGACCTTGGCCTGGCCGTCCGTTTGCGGGTGGTAGGCCGAGCTCATTGATAGTTCCGTTCCTTGTAGCTTAAAAAACTCAGACCAAAAACTACTCATGAATATCCGATCACGATCAGAAACAATCGACCTTGGGATCCCATGTAGCTTCATGATATACTCCACAAACAGCCTTGCGATGGTCTTTGCCGTGTACGGGTGCGCTAATGGCACGAAGTGTGCATACTTGGTCAAACGGTCAACAACGACCATCACCCCATCAAACCCATTTGACAATGGTAACCCTTCGATAAAGTCCATCGTGATGTCTTCCCAAATCCTAGCTGGTACTGGCAATGGCTGTAACAGCCCGCCTGGTCGTCGAGCGTCGGCCTTGGTCCGTTGGCATTCATCGCAGCGCGCAACATGGTCGCGCACCGCCCCTTGCTGTCCCGGCCAATAGAAAGTATTGGCCATCCTTGCCCACGTCCTATAGAACCCAGAGTGTCCTCCAAGCCTAGAGTTGTGGAAGTGCTGCAAAATTTTCTCGCGGAGTGGTTTCTCATCCGGCACGAGAACCCGACCTCGATAGAGTAAGAGGCCATTGTGCCGCTCATAGTCCGTGACAGCCGCATCTCCGGCGTCTACTCGGCGCTGAAGATCTCGACAGTGCGTATCTCTTTCCTGGGCCATCTTTACTTCATCCCACACAGTTAGGTAGGCCCTGAGATAGTCTCGAGCTCCGCTACATTCGTGCGTCGGGACAGTGCGTCGGCCACGGCGTTTTGTCGCCCGGGCCGGTACACAATCTCGAAGTCGAAACCCATGAGTTTCGAGACGAACTTCTGCTGTTCCGGCGTCACAATCCTTTGCTCTAGCAAGTGCTTGAGGGGCTGTTGATCGGTCACGATCCGGAAGCGTTGACCCAAGAGGTACGGTCTCCAACACCGCACGGCCTCTACCACATCCAACATCTCCTTCACGTATGCAGACATACCCAGCCGCGTTGTGCCCAGCGCCTTACTAAGGAAAGCCAAGGGCCGCCCTTCCTGCACTAAGACCGCCCCAATTCCTACGTCACTTGCATCGATATGGACTTCAAACATTGCCTCAAACCTAGGCATAGCGAGCACCGGCGTGGTCGTCATGGCTTGCTTTAATTTCTCGAACGCGGCCTCACTATCCTCGGACCACTTGATACCGCCTTTCTTGGTCATCTCGGTGAGAGGCTTGGCAATGGTACCATAATCCTTCACGAACTTTCGGTAATAACCCGTAAGGCCGAGAAAGCCCCGAAGTTGTGTGAGACTGGTTGGTTTCGGCCAGTTCACCATGGCTTCGATTTTCCTCGGGTCGACCTTGACTCCGTCGTACGATATGAAGTGTCCAAGGTACTCGACCGATTCCTGACCGAACGAACACTTGGATGGCTTGATGTGAAATGAGCTTTCCTCCAAAATTTCCATTACTACTCGCAAGTGCTCGAGATGTGCATCCCAAGTTTTCGAGTATACTAAAATGTCGTCGAAAAATACGAGCACGAACTTGCGTAGGTGTTCCTTGAATATGAAGTTCATTGCGAATTGAAAGGTCGATGGTGCATTACACAAATTGAAAGGCATCACTAGGTACTCATAATGCCCTTGGTGAGTGCGAAAAGCCGTCTTCCCCATGTCTCCAATTTCCACTCCGAATTACTCATGAATAACTTTTTTTTTTTTGAAAAAATTCAAAAGAAAAAAAAATTTGAAAGAGAAAGGAAAAGTTTAACTTGATACACGATCAAACACCTCTCAATGAAAACACCAATGATGAGAGATCTTGTATCCGCTCAACTCGTTTGCTCGAAACCCGCGCCGACGCCTTGGTTCCTTCGCGATAGGTTGCTAATACGCGCGCCGACGCCTTCGTACTTCGCGATAGATGTGAAGAAAATCGGATGTCGGTCCTATTTCTAGCACGATTTTGTATGTAAATCACACACGAGATTTGGTGATCGAAACGATCGATTTTTCTTATTACTTGGATTGATTATTTCGAATGGTACATATTGGGTATTTATAGATACCAAATATTTCTAATCCTAGTCTAAATAGAACTCCTAATGCAAGTAAATAAATAAATCCTAAGGCAACTAAATATCTAATATCCTAATCTAAACCAAACTCCTAACATGCTAAGGAAAGCTATTAAAATATATGGGAAAGTATCAAGAATAATCTAGAGAAGATTCAGCTCAAAAAGATCTCTAGAAGCCTTGGTTCCTTGCTCGGCAAGTCACCCGCGCGAGCTGTCCCTGACAGCCCTGCGCCCGCGCCGCGCGTGCTGCCCGCGCGCCCCGCTGGCCCGCACTGTTCGCGGTCCGCCTGCGCGTGCGCCCGTCTGCGCGTGGCCCCGCGCGCCACTGTGCGCCTGTGCGCTGTCTGCACGTCCATGCGTGCGTCCTGCGCGTGTTGTGCACCCGACTAGCGTGCCTTCCATTCCTTCGAGCCACTTGATGCTTTGGCCATCCCCACCAGGTTTCACTCCTTCGATGTGCATCCCGAAACCTCCGATGACGCATCCATTTGAGGCATGGTCTCATCCATGAACGTCTAGGCCGTCGCATGTGTTCGCGCCCTTTCTTGCGCCTAAATGTTGCTCGACTATGGACCACCTTCTCACGTGCCCTCGTGCACCTCCATGCGCGTCCTTCACTGACAACCCTCGGGCTCGACCGGATTACTTTCTCTAAGCCCATGCCCATACGTCGTGTCCATACTTGAGAAGCTCGGTCTCGAGCGCTCGTCCTCGTCACTCTTGCCTTGGTCGACCTTCGCGTGGCGCTCGACCCTCTTGAGCTTGACGTCGTGTGCTCGTCATCGACTCCTTTTCCCGCACGTGTCCACGACTCATGTTGCTCCTCTCGTGCTTGTGTGCCTCGCATACGGGCTCGTACCCGTCTCTTAGGCCATGCATACATGGTTTTGGCCCTTTCTTCGGCCTTCTCGGGTCGTTCCGGCCCTTGGTCCTCAATGTGCTCGGGCCTCAAAACCCACATCTTCATCATTCCTCCCCCCTTCGAATGAGTCCTTGTCCTCAAGGAATCGTCATCGATCATCAATTGGGGCGTCACCACTTCTTCATCCGCATCGTTCTCTACGTGCGTCTTCTCACCATGGCCCGCTTTGACCATGACCAAAGTCTCCTCCTCGGCCTCGTCGACCACATCTTCTACTTCGACCACCGGAACCTCGAGCATATCCTCCTCGTGGCCCTCGTCGACCACCACCATCTCCTTCTCAACCTCGACTTCTTCGACCTCGACCTCGACTGGGTATATATCGAGAACATGCGGTCCTTCCAAACCCGTCGAGACTGGCTCATTCGTGCGATTGGCATCGTGCTCGACTTGCTCGACCATGGACTCGACCTTGTAGTCAACTTGCTCGATCACAATCGTGGCGGTCACTTCTTCAAAGTAGCCAGGAAAATCAAACGAAAACGTGGGTTCCTCGTCGAAAAATCCCGGAAATTCAAACCAGAACGTTGGTTCCTCGTCGAAAAATCCCAGAAATTCGAATGAAAATTTTGGCTCCTCGCACCGTTCTTTGATCCGGTGTATGTCCGGCACCGCATGACTGGGCCCGCCGCTACATGTGTGTTGCCTGTTGCGTTTGGTGAGGCTCTTGGTTGTTTTGCGAGACTTGCGTCCACTTAGTTCTCGAATGCTCTTTATCAACTGTTCCAAGGCTTGGTTCCTTTCTTTCACCCATGTCTCCAATTTCCACTCCGAATTACTCATGAACAACTTTTTTTTTTTTTTAAATCACGCACGAAAAAAGAAAGAAAGAAAAGTTTGAAAGAGGAAGGAAAAGTTTAACTTGATACACGATCAAACACCTCTCAATGAAAGCACCAATGATGAGAGATCGTGTATCCGCTCAACTCGATTTGCTCGAAACCCGCGCCGACGCCTTGGTTCCTTCGCGATAGGTTGCTAATACGCGCGCCGACGCCTTCGTACTTCGCGATAGGTGTGAAGAAAATCAGATGTCGGTCCTATTTCTAGCACGATTTTGTATGTAAATCACACACGAGATTTGGTGATCGAAACGATCGATTTTTCTTATTACTTGGATTGATTATTTCGAATGGTACATAGTGGGTATTTATAGATACCAAATATTTCTAATCCTAGTCTAAATAGAACTCCTAATGCAAGTAAGTAAATAAATCCTAAGGCAACTAAATATATAATATTCTAATCTAAACCAAACTCCTAACATGCTAAGGAAAGCTATTAAAATATATGGGAAAGTATCAAGAATAATCTAGAGAAGATTCAGCTCAAAAAGATCTCTAGAAGACTTGGTTCCTTGCTCGGCAAGTCACCCGCGCGAGCTGTCCCTGGTGGCCCCGCGCGCCACTGTGCGCCTGTGCGCTGTCTGCGCGTGATGAAGATCGCGTGTCCCGATTGCCGATAAGCCACAAACTAGTGCCTTGAATAACCGATAGGTGTCCCGAGGTTTGCACAACCGCACCCCTTGAAACGATAAAATTGCAAAAGAAATCGAAAAGATATCTAAGGCAAAGTGTTTGAACAAAAGTTCGATTTTTCTATTAATTTCTGAATGAATATTTCGAATGACAATGGGGCATATTTATAAATGCCAAACTAAGTCTATTCCTAATCTGCAAAGAACTCCTAATGCTTGGAAATAAATAAAGTCCTAAGGAACTAAATCACTAATTAAAGCAATAAAATATTAAAGTCCTAAACAATCTAGAAATCATAATGGAATAAAGAAAAACCTAAATAACTAAGGGATCTTGAAAACCTTGACTTGCACTCCAAGCCAAACATCCCAACCGCCTACTCGCCGCCCTTGGGTCTTGCGCGCCTTGCCTTAGTCCTCGAGGATTAAGGTCGCGTCGCCCGTCCCCGCGCGTGCTTCCCCGCTGCGCGCCCCGCTCGATTCCTTGCGCCCAGCGGACTCCTCGCGCGCGTGCCTGCCACCTGAAACCTCCTCGCGCGCGTCCCTCGCGTCGCGCGCGTCCCTCGCGTCGCGCGCGTCCGCGCCACTCACCTCACCCCTCGCGACCGCATTTTGCCCACACGCTAGCTGCGCGCTCTCTTCTACCGGGTCCCCCTCGCCGACCTCGCATGCCCCGCACGCGATGGCTTGCATCTCACCCGCCTGTCGTCCTAACCTCTTGCACGCATGATAGACCCGGCTCGAGGCGTTCTTCAGCTGCCTAGCCACATCCGCATAATTCCCGTCCCCTTCAAGCGCTTCCTTGTCCTCAAGGATGAAATCAGGGAACTGCTCGCGCATCTCATCTACATCCTCCCATGTAGCCTCCTCCGATGGCAATTCTTCCCACTCGACTAACACCCCCCAACGATAGCGCCCCGCCTTCCTTACTTGACGATATTCGATCGCACGTCTTGGCCTCACAATGGCCCGCCCATCAGTTGCCGTCGCGGGTAGCTCTTCGCACCACTTGTGCGCCTCTCCTAAACTTCTTTTGAGCTGTGAGACGTGTATGACTGGATGAATGTACGAACTCCCTGGTAACTCTAGGCGATAAGCTACTTGCCCTATGCGCTTCAAAATTTGGTAGGGCCCGTAATAGCGTACCCTGAGCTTAGTCGCAGCCCTTTGCGCCGTCGTTCGCTGCCTAAAGGGCCGCAGCTTCAAATAGACATACTCGCCTGGCTCAAAACTCTCTTCGCGCCTTTTGCTGTCATGAAAGGTTTTCATGCGGTTAATCGACCACTCGAGAGTTCTCTTCAGTTCCCGTAACATTAAGTCTCTTTCCTCAAGTTCTCGTCCTACTTCATCGTTGATGGCAACTCCTTCCGAATAATTTACGAGTGTAGGAGGTTTGCGCCCGTATACCAACTCGAATGGTGTAGCCTTGGTTGACTCATGGTAAGTAGTGTTGTACCAATACTCGGCCCACGGTAGAAAGCTCTCCCACTTTCTCGGAAATTGGTGCACATAGCATCGCAAGTATTGCTCTAGCGTGCGGTTAGTCACCTCGGTTTGGCCATCTGTCTGCTGGTGATAGGCAGAGCTCATTGATAGCTTGGTCCCTTGAAGTTTGAAGAACTCAGACCAAAAGCTACTCATAAAAATCCGGTCACGATCAGAGACAATCGAGCGTGGCACTCCATGTAACTTCATGACATACTCAATGAATAGCTTGGCGATAGACTTTGCCGTGTAGGGATGCGTGATCGGTATGAAGTGCGCGTACTTCGTCAGTTAATCGACCACGACCATGACTCCATTGAACCCATTAGAGATAGGTAGCGCCTCGATGAAGTCCATGGTGATGTCCTCCCAGATATTCTCGGGCACGGGTAAAGGCTGCAATAGACCACTCGGTCGTCGCGCGTCAGCCTTAGTGCGCTGGCACTCGTCGCAGTGTGCGACGTACTCCCGAACCGCGCTTTGCTGCCCTGGCCAAAAGAAGGTATTGGCCATCCTCATCCAAGTACGGTAGAATCCCGAGTGTCCTCCGATCTTAGAGTCGTGGAAGTGTTGCATGATTTTCTCACGGAGCTGTCCGCTGTCATGCACAAATACTCGGCCCGATGTAGCACTAAGCCGTTGTGCTGCTCATAATCGGCTACGGCTGCATCGCCGGCCTCAATGTCTCGGCACAAGTTTTGGCATTGTACATCATCCTCTTGCGCTTTCCTCACGTCTTCCCAAATTGTCCACGTAGGCCCGGTTATAGCCTCGAGCTCAGCGACGTCTGTCCGCCTTGATAATGCGTCGGCCACGGCATTCTGTCGTCCCGGTCGATACACTATCTCGAAGTCGAAACCCATGAGTTTCGAGACAAACTTCTGTTGCTCGGGCGTCACGATCCTCTGCTCGAGTAAGTGCTTGAGCGGCTGTTGGTCGGTCACAATCCGAAAAAGTCGCCCCAATAAATAGGGCCTCCAACATCGTACAACTTCTACCACTACGAGCATCTCCTTCACATATATTGACAATCCTAGTCGAGTCGTGCCAAGGGCCTTGCTAAGGAAGGCCAAGGGACGTCCTTCCTGGACTAGCACAGCACCAATGCCCACATCGCTCGCGTCCGTGTGCACCTCAAACAACACATCGAACTTTGGCATGGTTAGAACAGACGTCGAGGTCATCGCACCCTTAAGCTTCTCGAATGCAGCCTCACTAGCTTCAGTCCACTTGAATCCGCCCTTCTTGGTCATCTCGGTTAGTGGTTTGGCAATGGAACCATAGTCCTTCACGAACTTCCAGTAGTAACCTGTGAGCCCTAGGAAACCCCTTAACTGCGTCAGGCTGGTTGGTATCGGCCAGTCGACCATAGCCTCAATTTTCCTTGGGTCGACCTTCACACCATCATGTGAAATAAAATGACCAAGGTATTCGACCATTTCTTGCCCAAACGAGCACTTGGACGGCTTGATATAAAATGAGTTGGTCTCCAAGATCTCAAGCACCGTACGTAAGTGCCCAATATGTTCGGCCCATGTCTTCGAGTAGACCAAGATATCGTCGAAGAATACTAAGACGAATTTGCGCAGATGGTCCTTGAAGATGGAGTTCATAGCAAACTGGAAGGTGGATGGGGCGTTGCATAGCCCGAATGGCATCACCAAATACTCGTAGTTCCCTTGGTGCGTACGAAAGGCCGTCTTTGGGATATCAGCCTTGTGTAGCCGGATCTGATGGTACCCGGCCCTAAGGTCGAGCTTAGAGAAAGAACGGGATCCTCCTAGCTCGTCGAGCATGTCGTCGAGACTTGGTATAGGAAATCGATCTTTGATAGTTGCGGCATTCAATGCGCGGTAGTCGGTGCAAAACCTCCACGTGCCGTCTTTCTTCTTGGCTAGTAGTACGGGTGACGAGAATGGGCTTGAGCTGTGCTGAATGAGCCCGGACTCAAGCATCTCACCAACTTGCCTCTCAATTTCGGTCTTCTGAAAGTGCGCATACCGGTATGGATGGACGTGTACCGCATGCTGCTCATTGACCAAGGGTATTCGCTGGTCAAACTCCAGGTGCGGCGGCAAGCCCTTAGGCTCACCTAAGACTCGATCGTACTCCTGGAGTAATGTGCGCACCTCGCCTTGATGTATGTCAGGTTCGGATGTGGGTGTGCTCGTGTCCTCGACCACGACGGCGAAGATTTAGCCTCCCCCACGCCAAACCCTCTCTATGCTCTTGAGACCAACTTCCTTGGTCCCACTAACTTCACTAGCTTTTAAGGTAACTTGCTGTTCTCCCGCTTTGAACTTCATGACCCCAGTTTTGTAGTTGGTGGTCACTTCTCCTAATCCTTCGAGCCATTGGACTCCTAACACCACATCGGGTCCAACCAGGGGTAATGCGTAAAGATTGGCCTTGATGGTGACTCCTTGGAACTTGATTGGCACCTTGCGATAGGACTCGGTGCACCTTAACCGTTCACCATTAGCTACCCGGACTTCAAATGGCTCGATCGTGGTGGTGGACAAGTTTAGCTTTTGGGACAGCGTGGTGTTGATGAAATTATGGGATGACCCATTGTCCACGAGTACGACCACGCGGCGGTCCTTGACCCATGCTGGTAGCCGCAACGTCCTCGGCCCTCGGGTACCAGCCATGGCGTGCATCGAGATTTCAGCTTCGTCCTCGAGCACTTCAGTTTGAACTTCGCTCTCTTCAGCCTCGGGTTCTTCCTCATCATCGGAGTCCGTGACATTGATTAAAAACACCTGCTTGCATTGGTGGCCCGGTGTGAACTTTTCTTCGCATTTGAAGCACATGCCTTGCTCACGTCGGCGCCTCATCTCCTCGAGCGACAGACGCTTGACCTTCAGGATGGGTGGTCGAGCGTTACTTGGTGGCCGTATGCTGGGCGCGACATTCGTCGTGCGTCGTGGCTCGGGGAAGCGTGCGTTCGCCCGTCCCCTTCGCGAAGCGGCGAGATGATCGTCGCGACGTCGGGCGATCTCCATGGCCGCATGCATCGAAATGGGCCGCTCCAATCGAACCTCAGCGGCTAGATCATACTTAAGCCCGCCAATGAATACCTCGACTAACGCAGCCTCGGGCCAGTCCCTTATGTGACGAGCTAGCTTTTCGAACTCTTCATGTAATCGCGCAGGCTGTTGGTTTGGCGTATGCGTGAAAGGGCCTTGTCGTAGTTATGGTAGTTGGAAGTTCCGAAACGCGTGAGTAACTCGCGTTCGAAGTCACCCCACCTAATGGCTCGCTGCCATTTGCGGTATACATTCGTAAGCCATTGCCACCACACGTTGGCCTCGCCATCTAGGTAATAGGCCGCGTATCGAACACGGTCGTTGGCCTCGGTCTCGTTGAGCTTAAAGTATTGCACGGCCCGGTTGAGCCATGCCTCGGGATCGGTGCCGGTGAAGGTAGATAGCGTGAGCCGCGGCTTGTCGAGCCTCGGGCGGTCGTGCACGTTAGACGCTTGTGACCGCTGATCGAAGTCCTCCTCGCGCTCGCGCTCATCGAGTCGATGCTCCTCCTCTTCGGGTCGGTCGCGCCTTGGCTGTCGTGGAGGTGACCTCGCGTATCGTTGGAAGCCGCGCGCCATCTCCTCGAACCCTCGGTTCACGGTTTCCATCAAATCCCGAACCGATGCTTTGGTCGCGTCGAGCCCCTCACCGAAAGTATCCATGACTTCGCTCATACTACGTACTTGAGCATCTAGGTTGTCGATCTTGTCCTTCATCTCCTTGTTGGCCATAGCTTTCTTTTCTTACTTTCGTTCTTTGCTTCGAGGACTCGTCTTGAAGAGATTTTTTATTTTTTATTTTTTATTTTTTATTTTTTATTTTTTTTTTATAATAGGGGGACAAAAATAAAGAAGAAGAAAAAGGAAAGGGAATATGGGAAGGAAAAGACACACGATCTAGATACTCTCAATGAATGCACCAATGATGAAGATCGCGTGTCTCGATTGCGGATAAGCCACAAACCAATGCCTTGAATCGCCGATAGGTGTCCCGAGGTTTGCACAACCGCACCCCTTGAAACGATAAAATTGCAAAAGAAATCAAAAAGATATCTAAGGCAAAGTGTTTGAACAAAAGTTCGGTTTTTCTATTAATTTCTGAATGAATATTTTGAATGACAATGGGGCATATTTATAGATGCCAAACTAAGTCTATTCCTAATCTGCAAAGAACTCCTAATTCTTGGAAATAAATAAAGTCCTATGGAACTAAATCACTAATTAAAGCAATAAAATATTAAAGTCCTAAACAATCTAGAAATCATAATGAAATAAGGAAACCTAAATAACTAAGGGATCTTGAAAAGCCTTGACTTGCACTCCAAGCCAAACATCCCAACCGCCTACTCGCCGCCCTTGGGTCTCACGCGCCTTGCCTTAGTCCTCGAGGATTAAGGTCGCGCCGCCCGTCCCCGCGCCCAGCAGACTCTTCGCGCGCGTGCCTGCCACCTGAAACCTCCTCGCGCGCGTCCCTCGCGTCGCGCGCGTCCGCGCCACTCACCCCACACCTCGCGACCGCATTTCGCCCACACGCTAGCTGCGCGCTCTCTTCTACCGGGTCCCCCTCGCCGACCTCGCATGCCCCGCACGCGATGGCTTGCGTCTCACCCGCCTGTCGTGCTAACCTCTTGCGCGCATGATAGGCCCGGCTCGAGGCGTTCTTCAGCTGCCTAGCCACATCCGCATCAGCACGTCCATGCGTGCGTCCTGCACGTGTTGTGCACCCGACTAGCGTGCCTGCCATTCCTTCGAGCCACTTGATGCTTTGGCCATCCCCACCAGGTTTCACTCCTTCGATGTGCATCCCGAAACCTCCGATGGCGCATCCGTTTGAGGCATGGTCTCATCCATGCACGTCTAGGCCGTCGCATGTGTTCGCGCCCTTTCTTGCGCCTAAATGTTGCTCGACTATGGATCACCTTCTCACGTGCCCTCGCGCACCTCCATGCGCGTCCTTCAATGACAACCCTCGGGCTCGACCGGATTACTTTCGCTAAGCCCAGGCCCATACGTCGTGTCCATACTTGAGAAGCTCGATCTCGAGCGCTCGTCCTCGTCACTCTTGCCTTGGTCAACCTTCGCGTGGCGCTCGACCCTCTTGAGCTTGACGTCGTGTGCTCGTCATCGACTCCTTTTCCCGCACGTGTCCACGACTCATGTTGCTCCTCTCGTGCTTGTGTGCCTCGCATACGGGCTCATACCCGTCTCTTAGGCCATGCATACATGGTTTTGGCCCTTTCTTCGGCCTTCTCGGGTCGTTCCGGCCCTTGGTCCTCAACGTGCTCGGGCCTCGAAACCCACATCTTCATCACAGCGCCTGTCCGCGTGCGAGGTCTCGGCGCCAGTCGCGCCCAACACCTCCGACAGCGCCCGGCAGCGCTGTCCACGCCATGCGCACGTGGTCCAGAGCCCAGCCGCTCGTATCATGCGTAGATCCAGCCCGAGAAGCCCCAACATGCGTGGTCACGGCACCCAGCGTGCACGGCGCCCCGCAGCGCCGTACCAGTCCCAAAGCACGAGGTCTCGCGCCAGAGCCTCGTGCCATGGCCAGTACCGACCCGAGAAGTGTCTGTCGGGTCCGGCAGCGCTCTAGTCGG
>BKCP01006072.1:331924-389399 GCA_008636005.1 Striga asiatica
GAGACCTCGCACGCGGGCACGGACAGGCGCTGCTGGCGCGCTGTCGCGGGCATTGGTGCTGCGGGTACCTCGCGCATGCTGGCGCGGACACGGACTGGCTCGGGGTCGGGTACTGCCGCGCCTTGTGAACGGCCAGTGACCAAGGCCGGCCCTTGCCGGACCTTCGGCGACTTTTCCGGTGACATGCAACACACAACATCATGATATGATATAAAGAGTATAAATATCACATAAAATGCTAGGATGACTCGGGTCAACATGCATGTGGCTCGGGAGGGCCTATATGGCACCCACAAGCACCAACTCTCCGAACCAACTTTCATAACTTATAAAACCACTTATGTCCGAATGCTTAACACCCAAAATAATGACTATAAGGGATAATGCATGTGTCATATCTTGCATGTACAATACTAAGGCTCGGGGGTCCAAAATGGCACATTTTTCATGAACGATTTGACCAAACAAACAAACTCCAATTAGGCTCAAACATTTTCAGCATCAATGACATGATAAATGAGGGTGATTTAGCAATGAATTTAGACTTAGCCACGCTTGCTACAAAATTTATTTTTTTTAAGGCCATTTAATCTTAAAGTTCGGAACGTGCATTTTCTCACATGTATGGCTTCACATTTATGCATTAAAAATTCTTAATTAACATAAATAGGCTGTGGTTAAAAGTTAGGTCGAGCTAACCTTGCTCAAAACTCGAAAATGGCTAGCTAGGGCCAAAGGTGGGCTAGGCGCGGCTTTGGGACTTAGGGTGGACTTGGAGTGGGATCTGGCCGAGCTTTATTGACTCAAATGACTTATAAAAATCCAAGGAACACTTGGATAGTGATAAGCCACGAGAGAATATGCTTGGAGATGGCTGAAGTGCGGTGGTGCTCTTCCCGGGTTGGTGGTGCGCGCGCGAGCTTGGTGCCTTAGTCTCGGTTTTTCCTCTTCTCCTCTCAATGTATGCGAGTTTCTAACTGACCAAGGGCTCCAAAAGGCTGAGGAATAAGGTCTTAAATGGGCTAGGGGAGCGGAGTTAGCTAGGTTGGTCAAAGGGGACACAATTCATGACTTTGCATAACTTCCATGTGCATGGGAAATAGGATGGTCTTGGGGCATCTTTTAGCACGGTTTTTGGATAGCATTTGGTGGTATTTGAAGAGTATTTTACTGAGGAAAAGCAGGTCTGGTCGGGCATCCAAAATGGTGGGGGACAAGAACAAATTTCTTTGATTAAAATAATGGTGGCACATGCCCCATTTGCTTAGGCACTAATTAACTTTGGTTAAGTTTTTCTTAGGGCTAATGATGCTGAGTTAAATTCTCATTAAGTCCCTAATATTCGCATGTTATTGGGCTGAAAAGAAGTGGGCCAAAACTTTTCATTTGGGCTCAAGAAGGTGGGCCTGTCACGCTGCCAGCGCTGGGCCTGGGCGCGGCACTGTGCCTGGGCGCTGGGCTGGCACGGGCTGGCTGCACGCGGCCTTGGACTGGAGCGGGGTCTGTGTGGGCTATGCGTGGGAATTGGACTTGGAGTGAATTTCTAAGGCTTTTAAGGCTTAAATGAGGGTCTCAACACTTAGAAAAATTTAGAAATGCATAGCCATGACTTGGATGGACCTTGAGCTCGGTGGGCACGCGCTTGGGCGCGGCATGAGGCGCGGGCTCAAGGCTCGGCACGAGCGGCTCGGGTATGGACTATGGCTCGGTTTTAAAATGTCCAAGACTTACTTCTTGATATTCCAAAACTTAGAAAATTATTCTAAGTATAAAATATCAATACTTGGCTAGCCTCGGAAAATTCCTAGAAAATGACTCGAAATCAAACTAGGGTTCGGAGTTGATAATTTCTCAAGTCAATTTGCTATACTTTAACAATCCAAATTAATGGATTGATCTTGACTTATACTTAATATATAAAATTCCAAAGGATGACCTATCAAACTTAGGAAATTAATTGAGCATTTAGCATATATATAATATAACTCGAAATTTCTGAAAATTACGGATATCACTTATAGTAGAGCAGTGAAACGTTCTTATTCTTATTACTGATTTGGGGCGTTACATCAACGAGCCTCGAAGAATAAAAAAAAATGGCTTTTTCCGGCGAACTGGCAGGCGGCGACAGGTGGCCGGCGGCGGCGGACTGGTGGCGGCAGCTGGTGGTTCGTTTTTGCCTTGATGATCAAGCAGTACAAGATCAACCAGGATTCTACTGCTTAAAGGAGTTCCAATTGAACAGGGAAAGAACTGTCACAGTTTCCTTGTTTAAGGAGACTCAATATTTAATGGTCATAATAGTGGATTTATTTATTTAATTTATTTAATTTTTTATGTCATTAAATTGTTATTTATGCATGTTAATTAATTATGTTCTTGCATGGGATTAATTTTGATATGGGATATTATATAACTAAGAGAATAGACCGGCCTACCACATCGATCGGGCCAGCTCGAGGTAGAGAAAGCCACATGGGTCGAAGGATGATCGACCAAAATGGAAGAGATCGAGCAGAATGACAGAACTGGTCGAGAATCGACCTAGCGATGGGGAGCTCGATTAGATTGAGCACCCAACAGGGGAAGAGCAGTCGGGAGCGTGGCTTGAACGCGTGAAAGCGCGTGGGTGGCGTTAGAAGATCCCAACGACATGCGCAGTAGAATAATCTCCCTCCACTCAGAGGGACACGTGGTGAGAATACATTGGTGCAGAGTGATAGTGGTGATAACCACCTCTGACATCTCTGACACACGCACACTGTGTGTGTACGGACGGACAGCACGGGTAGGACAGCTCACCAAGATCCAGGCAGCTCCTAGGGCAGGTATCTCACTCCTATATATATAGGAGTGGGTCTTTTCTTGTGACTCACGATTTATCCATTCTTTACTTTGGAAAATTGAACAAACACATACTGACTTAGCATCAGAGGCTCTTCACCGGAAAACCCCTCCGGTGTGAGAGTTCTGTGCAGGTGCGCGGCGTTCTACCGGCGAGGAAGAGGAAGGCGAACCGATTTCAAGCCGGTCGGAGTGTTTTGCGTTACCATTTGGCGCCGTCTGTGGGACATGGTGGCCGAGTTTAAATTGAAGTTTAAAGAAAGTGTAGCAGTTTCGGGGAGGATTGTCATAGGTATCTCGGGGGCCTGGAGATATGAAAGCCCAGCTGACTGGATAGCAACTTCTTCGGCATCCAGCCAGCCAGCTATAAGAGAGCGAGAGGAGGAAGAAGTCTTTTTAGAAGAAGAAGATACTCTGGTCGACTTACCCTTCTTCGGGGCAACCTTAGGAGAGGTAGTGACAGGGACAGCCGGAGATGCAAGAGGTGTAGCAGCGGTCGAGGATTTTTGAGCGCCTTTCTTAAGATTAGGGGGAGGAACAACTCTAGCAAAAACGGAATGGTGAGAAAGGGGAGTATTATCTTCATTCTCCTCAGCAGCATCAAGAGCCGCTTCCGCGGCGTCAGAAGCCCCAAACGTCGGCCGACGACGATTGAGAGGGCTGTGGTCAAGGGCATCCTTGTCTGATTCATCAATCAGACGAGTAGGATGGCGAGGAGGAGAAGGTGTGGCATAATCGGAAGGGCGTAGAACACTGATAGGAGTGGGATTGTAGATCTCTTCGACAGAAGGGGAGGCGAGTGAGGAATAAGCCGTCGAGTGGGGAATGATGACATGGCGATCTCAGCTTCAACAGAATGATGGCTTGGTGCGTTAGAATCAGTGGAATCTGAAAAGTAGAACGAAAAATTGAGAGGAAGAGAAAAGGAGTTAGGGTTTTTGAAAGCAAAGAAGGAGGATTTTGCCACAGGCGAGACAAGAGGGATTTTGGGAAAAGAAGAAGCAACAGGGAAAATTGACTGGAGCCACTGATCATGTCTGCAATTCTTTGCAGGGGTTCCAGGAAACCAAGCGACTTATGAAGGGAGAGATCATCGTCTACATGGGCAATGCTACGAAAGTGGCGGCTGTTGCAGTGGGAGACGTTACTTTATCGTTTGATAGTAGTAGTTCGGTTTTGAGAAATTGTCTTTATGTTCCTAGCTTTAGAAAGAACCTTGTTTCAGTTTCTAAACTCGTTTTGAATGGTTTTTCAGTTTCGTTTGATGACATGGTTATTATTCGTTTTGGAAATTGTTTCATATGTTGTGGTTCATTAGTTGGCAATCTGTATGTTCTCAAACCAAACTCTCCCACACTGCAACATAATGAATTGAATAATGTCATAACTACATCTAAAAAGAGGAAGGAGTCTTCGCAGATGAATCAAGCATATCTGTGGCACCTTAGACTTGGGCACATCAACCTTAGGAGGATTCAAAAGTTAGTGGCCAGTGGACATCTCGGTCCATTGGAAGAGCACTATCCAACTTGCGAATCCTGTCTGGTAGGTAAGATGGCAAGAGGCCGTTTACGGCAAAGGGCTATAGGAGCCAAGAAGTGCTAGGATTGGTTCATTCTGATTTGTGTGGTCCTATGCCGATCCAGGCTAGAGGAGGTTTCAAGTACTATGTGTCTTTCATAGATGATTACTCGAGATTTGGGTACGTTTATTTGTTGCACCGCAAGTCTGAATGCTTTGAGAAATTCAAGGAGTATCGGGCAGTTGTGGAGAAGCTTCATGGTAAATGTATCAAGTCACTTCGTTCTGATCGAGATGGCGAATACCTCTTTGGAGAGTTCAGGACATACTTATCGGAAGCTGGGATTGAATCCCAACTAACTGCACTCGGCACGCCCCAGCAGAATGGGGTTGCAGAGCAAAGAAATAGGACTATTATGGAGATGGTTAGGTCTATGATGAGTTATTCGAGGTTACCAGATTTGTTCTGGGGTTTGGCATTGGAAACGGCATCGTATATTCTGAACATGGTTCCATCGAAGTCAGTTGACACTACCCCTTATGAGATGTGGAAAAGGGGCAAGCCCAGTTTCTCACAGTTTCGAGTTTGGGGTAGTCCTGCACACGTGTTAGTGCAGGAACCTGTCAAGTTGGAGAAACATTCGGAAGCACGAGTTTTCGTAGGCTATCCCAAGGGAACGAAAGGTGGATTATTTTATAATCCTGAGGATCAGAAGGTGATCGTTTCGACGAACGTTAGATTCTTGGAAGAAGACTATATTATGAATCATAAGCCCGCGAGTGGACTAGTCTTAGAGGAGTTAAGGGGTGAAATCGATGGTTCCCCACCGAGTGCGCAAGTAGATACATCACATAATACTCCAATACGGCACACTGAGAGTGTACTAGTGCAGACAGTGCCTCGTCGCAGTGGGAGGGTTTTTCATTTACCCGATCGATGGATAGGTCTTGGAGAGTCATCAAACTCAGTTCCAGGAGGCCTAGAATCGGACCCAAGAACTTACGATGAGGCACTCCAAGATAAAGATGCAGATTCATGGAATGTTGCAATGAAAGCTGAAATGGGGTCAATGGACTCCAATTAGGTCTGGGATCTTGTAGAACCACCCGATGGGGTACGACCCATTGGATGTAAGTGGATCTATAAGAGAAAGAGAGGATCGGATGGGAAGGTACAAACCTTTAAAGCTAGGCTTGTTGCGAAAGGTTATACCCAGATCGAGGGTATTGATTATGATGAGACCTTTTCGCCAGTAGCTATGCTTAAGTCCATTCGGATTCTCTTGGCTATAGCCGCTCATTTGGACTATGAGGTCTGGTAGATGGATGTCAAGACAACTTTCCTTAATGGGAACCTACGGGAAGACATCTATATGCAGCAACTAGAGGGATTCATTGCTGAAGGTCGTGAGCATCTAGTGTGTTAGCTTAATCGGTCTATTTATGGACTGAAGCAAGCTTCGAGATCTTGGAACATCCATTTTGATGAGGTGATCCAGTCGTACGAGTTCACTCAATGTCCGGATGAGCACTGTGTTTACAAGAAAATCAGTGGGAGCGTGGTGGTGTTTCTTGTGCTTTACGTAGATGACATACTGTTTATTGAAAACAGTAAGAAGGAGTTGTCAGACGTAAAGGTGTGGTTGTATAAGCAGTTTGATATGAAGGACTTAGGTGAAGCAGGACACATCCTTGGTATTAGGCTCATTAGAGACCGTAAGAAGAGAATGTTGTGCTTATCCCAGTCTTCATACATAGATACTGTCTTGGCTAGATTCAGCATGCAGGATTCCAAGAAAGGTATGTTACCTTTCAGACATGGAATACCTCTATCTAAGGAGATGTCTCCTAAGACGTCTAAGGAGATAGAGGAGATGAAGACAGTTCCTTATACTTCGGCAATATGAAGTCTCATATATGCAATGTTGTGTACAAGGCCAGATATTAGCTACGCCGTTGGCATGGTAGCTAAATATCAAAGTAATCCGGGACGGGAACATTGGTCTGCGGTGAAGCATATACTCAAGTACCTGAGAAGGACTAAGGAGTACGTGTTAGTTTACCGTGCAGACAACTTGTTACCTCTGGGTACAGTGATTCTGATTTCCAGTCAGATAGGGATGAAAGTAAGTCAACCTCAGGTTATGTGTTTACCTTGGGAAGTGGAGCCATTTCATGGAGGAGTGCTAAGCAGAAATGCGTGGCAGACTCCACCAGGGAAGCCGAGTACATAGCAGCCTCAGAGGCAGCGAAAGAGGCAGTTTGGCTCAGGAACTTCTTAGTGGACTTAGAGGTTATACCGAGTTTGCCACGTGGTATCACCATGTACTGTGATAACAGTGGAGCAGTAGCGAACTCGAAAGAACCTCGAACCCACAGGGCAAGTAAACACATAGAGCGCAAATACCATCTGATTCGGGATATCGTTGGTAGAAGAGACGTTGATGTTGCCAAGATTGCGTCAGAGGACAACCTAGCTGATCCTTTCACGAAGAGTTTGCCGGGGAAGGTCTTTGTCAAACACGTGGAAGGAATGGGAGTCATGAGCATGGCAATAGGATCGACATAGGTCTTTTAGAATAACGGATTGATAGGACTATACTGTAAAAGCGAAAGCTTTATGTATAAGTGAGAGATTGTTAGTGTTATATACTGAAAGCTTGGATTTGCATGTTATTACACATTTACCCTTTATGAATGAGAATCATGTTAGATTAAACAAGTTCTACGTTCTGTCGTTCTGCACTTAGATAGGGTGGGTCGCCATCAGGCGAACCGAAGATCACTCTATCAGTTACTTGCAAACAAGAATAGTTGTTCACAACCTAGATGGACATGAACACCATATCCGAACGGTTGTAGTGTCAATTGTACAGTTTGTCTTGACTGATTAGTTGCGCTAGTACATTTATGTATTGAACAGGATCCTAGAGAGGAGAAGTTCATTTTATACTGATCGTCGCAAATGAACTAGGCCTCGGTGAATTACTGCGTTCTCTTAACCCGTAAGATATTAAACAGGCAAATATATATAAAATATATTACTTTGATTCACATGGGTGAGGTTCAGTTCGCTGGATTAATATTCCTACTGTTTTGGGTAATATTATTATATATAGGATGTGCTGTTAGGATATATACGGTCACCATGTGAGTTAGTTTGATGATGTCCCCGAAGTGAGTTCATGAAGGATTGTTATGCTAAACCCTGCAGGTGGATTAAGTTCCGACATAATGAGAATGTGATGAACGAGCGCTAGCTTCGGTGAAATAATAATAAATTAATTAATTCATGATTGTCAGTAATCGAATTAATTAATGGACATTATATCTTAAACGTGGGGAGGTAAATCGAGTAATTATTATTGAAGTCTCAAATGTAATTTGGACTAGGAAAAGGGAGTGCAATAATATAATGTTGGTGGCCCATTAATATTATTTAATTAATTAGAGGAGTGGACTTAGCCCACAGTTAGTCTAATTAATTAAAGAGCCCTTTTCCTAATCTTCTAAGGGTCCCTACTGTAGCTCTATATATACATCATTAAGCTCATGAGAAGGGAATCCCAATCTCATTCTAACGAGACACGCCCCACGCCCCTCTCTCTCTCTCTAGATCTCATTCGAGCTTTACCTTCTTCTTGTTGCTCCACTGGTACAAGTAGAAGAAAGGTGTATGGAGTAATACAGTAGAAGATCTGTAGGTAAACCGAGATGAAATATATTTTGACTTACAGAACTAACCGGAAGTCCGATTGAGACGTACAGCATACCCAGACGACCATCTCGACGAGAGTGTTCCATCGCCGCCAAGATCGCAGCCATCCGCGCCCTCACATGCCGCCTGAAGCTCCCAGGCTGCAAAGTTTCGTTTTGATCTGTTTGCATCTGTTTGATCCGATTTTGATCTGATCTTGTTCGTGCAACCCAAGACGTGATTTGCGGTCAATCAATTGCGGTCAACCATTTGTGGTCAACCAGATCTACATAAATTTTAAGCCGTAAGTTCTCCACGTCAAACCTTTAGATCCGTTACTCATAAGTTTACGTTTGCTATTGAATTCGTGACTTGTACATAACGAGATCCTCACAGATCCCAACACTTCCGAGTCTCACCTGGTACCGGTGGAAGCCAAGGGCCTTAATATCCCATCGGGGTGTGCACACGAGCGGCTGAGGGCCGAGTAAGGGTCGTTTGACCAAAGCTAAAGTTTAAGAAACGTTTACAGTTCAGTACAACTTATTTATTTTATGCTGCTTTTAAGCTTATGTTTACAGTTAAGATTATTACAGTTCCAGTTTTCCCACGAGCATTCAGATGTGCTTACATTCCCACAGTCTTTCTTATTTCAGGTGTCGGAGTCCAGCGTGCCGGGTGAGCAGACGTGGCAAGGTGTGGTCATGATAGCCGAGGAAATTTCTACGCACATTTTATGTCCTAGTTTTATGATCATGTATTATTCAGTGATGTATGCATGTATTTCTGTATTTTGGATGCTTCCGCTAGCCAGACTTAGACTATGCGAGACATTTCAGACATTGCATGTGAGATTCCATTATCCGTAGCGAATAGTTTTGGTTGCATGTTTAGTTTATGTCTGTGAGTAAGTTAAGTAAGTTTTATCTGTTTCATCCCGCAACAAGTTAGTGTTTTCGAAAACCAAGCTCGCACCACCTTTCGAAAACAAAAGCAAAAATTTTACTCTGATTTTTTAAAGCTAGTAAGGCGGGGTGTTACTGAAGTTGGTATCAGAGCGCAGAGTGCGTTTCTATATACTTTCAAAGTTTAAGAAAAGCATGACCACGCCACGCTCACTCTGCGCTGACTACGAGGTAAGTCACCTGACTTAGTTTTAAGTTTTGCAAGTGCTTGTTCAAAGTTCAAGTATGGGGCCTAGATTACTATCCTCCTATACGAAAGAGAAACTCTAGAGGGAGAACTCTAGAAAGATAAGCTAAGACAAGAACTCTAGATAGAACTCTAGAACAGCTAAGTCCAAGGACTCTAGCCTAAGCCAGAACTCCAGTTGAGTCAGAACTCTAGACTAAGTCAGAACTCTACACCGGAACTCTAGCCAAGCTAGGTGTTTTCGGTTTCATCAAACATTTCAAGTATGGTATGGCTATTTCTTAATTGGCTATACTGTCCCAGTCAAATAGTTAGTGGCTTTCCAGAATGTTGTCCCGCAGAGCTCCGAACCCACTCGTCGAGCGGACAGGCTGTAGTTGTGGGCCAGTTCCAAGGATTGGTAGAACGACTACTAGCGTATGAGGACGGAGGATGAGTATGATCAGACGACATGGGATCGGCACAAAGAGATTCTGGAAGCCAAGTTTCAACCGCGACTAGTTCGCGGGGAGATTGAGCAAGAGTCGAGTGCCTTTTTGTGTGAGGCTACTCAATAAAGGAATACGAGCGCAAATTCTCTAGCAAGAGCTCATTGCCCGTCACCTCACAGACACCAAAGAGAAGAAAGCATCCCATATTTGGGGGACATGCCTATAGAGCATGTTTTTGTAACAGAATTTGTGATCGAGATGAATGACTTCATCCTAACTCCCGGCATGGATTGGTTGACGAGGTACCACGCAAGCATCAGATGTCGTGACAGGGAGGTGGCACTACACATAATCGAGGGAGACTGCATTTCATTCTTCGGGATGAAGGCCCGAACCTTACCGCGTGTTATTTTCATGGCGAAAGCGACGAAGTACTTGCAGAGAGAGGGCTGGCAGAGATTCCTTGTTAACATCGTTGGGGAGACTTCGGAGATGCTGACACCCGGAGATATACCCATTGTTCGTGAATTCGTGGATGCTTTTCCGGAACAACTACCTGGAGGACCACCTAACTGTCAGGTGGAGTTCACGATAGACTTAGTTCTCGGAGCAGGATTAGTATCGAAAGCGCCGTATCGCATGGCGCCGAAGGAGCTTCAGGAGTTGAAGGTTCAAATTCAAGAGTTGTTGAGTCTCAGTTTCATCTGACCGAGCGAATCACCTTAGGGAGCCAGCGTGTTTTCCAAAATAGATCTCCACTCTCGTTACTATCAGCTGAAGATCAAGGAGGCCGACGTGGCCAAGACAACTTTCAGAACGAGATACGGTCACCATGAGTTCGTAGTGATGCCATTTGGTTTGAGCAATGCGCCAGCGGTATTCATGGATTTCATGAACCGTGTCTTCCATCCATTCTTAGACCGATTTGTTATCGTCTTCTTTGATGACATTTTGGTCTATTTCAGTAGCCCGAAGCAGCATGAGGAGCACTTGAGGACCGTTTTGGAGACTCTTCGGCGTGAGAAGTTGTACGCAAAGTTCTTGAAGTGCGAATTTTTGGCTTGATAGAGTGGTTTTTCTAGGCCACATCGTCACATCCAGAGGGATTGAGGTAGACCCGAGCAAGATTGAAGCAGTTCGGAATTGGTCAACGGCCAGAAATGCCACCAAGGTTCGGAGTTTTCTCGGTTTCGCAGGCTTTATAGACGATTCATCGAGGGGTTTTTGAAGATTACCCTACCCTTGTCCTGTTTGACGAGGAAGTCGGTGAAGTTTGAGTGGGATATTCTTTGTGAGTCGAGCTTCCAAGAGCTCAAAGCGAGTGTTACGCCGGCACCCGTGTTGACTATTCCGGACCCCACACAGGGTTTCACTACATATAGTGATGCCTCAAAGCAGGGTCCAGGTTGTGTTTTGATGCAAGACGGTAGTGTTGTGTCTTATGCTTCCCGTCAGCTAAAGCCGCACGAGGTGAACTACCCGACTCACGACCTTGAGTTGGCAGCTGTTGTTCACGCCTTGAAGATTTGGAGACACTATTTGTAATAGCCCAATTCTGTATTAATAAAAATGACAGTTTTTAGTTCCAAGTTGAACTTTTTCTTTTTATTAATACTTCTCTTCTTGAGTTCAGAGCCCAGTTATCAGTAATTCAATCTCAGCTATTAATTCCAGTCCATTTATTTTTAGTAATGGATTTTATTCAGATGGAATTAATTATTCAAGTTGACGAATAATTGAAATCGAGTATGTTTCGATAAATTGTTCAAGTCTAGCCGTGTCCGGAACCGAGTCGTTCGGTCATGACTATCGCGCCTAGCCATTTCTCGAGCCCTAGTAGTCCCGAGTCTTGTTCGAGCCCTAGCCGTGCTCATAGCCTTACTTAGAATATTTTCTAAGTATGAGTCGATCTTTTATCGAGCCCTAGATAAGTCCCTCGGCCAAAGAAAACCGCACCTAGCATTGTGCGCGACCCCAAGATTTCTCGCGCCAAGGGTTCGCGAGTCGAGCCATGCCGAGAGGGTCTAAGTGTAGCCGGGAGTTTATGGGATTTTTCTAAGTATTTTGGAGCTCTTAAGCCAGCCCTAAGGATGTGCAATATACGGCCCAAGGACCATGTGCACCGAGCCCAAGCATTGTGCGCGCCTTGCCCGAGTGCGAGTGCCCAAGTCGTGCCGAGATGGCCCTAGTCATGGCCAAGTTTCATAAAATTTTTCTAAGTATTTTTGGGCTCATTAACCAGCCATCATTAAGCCTTGCAGAGTTAGCAATGCTTGGCCCAAGATGTGGTGTATTTTCAGCCCGCGCCCAGGGCAAGGGCCGCGCAGCCCAGCAGTGCCGCGCCAGTCCAGGGTCGTGTGCAGCCCAGCGCCAGCAGCGGCAGGTCCACTTCTTGAGCCCAATTCTTGAAGTTTCGACCCACTTTCCTCAAGACCCAAATGCTGCGGTTATTAAGGACTTAATGAGGATTAATTTGAGCTAAGATGGCCCTAAGAAAGTATTAAGAATAATCAATAGTCCTTAGCCTAAGTTAATGGTGTGCACATGTGATTATTTTAATCTAATGTGTAAGGGATTGTCTCCCACTCATGACCAGACCTGACCTGACTTATTCCCTCAGCATTTGTGCCCTGAGAAGCTCTCTAAAAACCGTGCAAGATGCTGCCCATCAGCTCCCAAGTCCCTATGTGCATGTGGAGTGGGAAAATGCACTCATTTTGGTCTCCCACCATTCCACCTAGCTAACTCCGCCCCTCAGCCTATAAAAGGGTCACTCTCCAGCCCCTTTGTAGCTCTTGACTCATAAACACTCCGACATATTAAGAGAAATCAAAGGGAAAGTCGAACTCAACTCACCTTGGCCGTCCGCACGCGCGCGAGCCCGGGAAAGGAAGCCACCGAGGTCCAACCACTTGCAGCCATTTTCTATCGAGGCTTAGCACTTTCTAAGTGTTTCGTAGATTTTTCTAAGTCTTTTGAGACCATCAAAGCTCAGCATTTTAGCCCCAAAGTCGAGGCCAAGTCCCAAGGGCCGCGAGTTAGCCCGTGTAGTAGCCTTAGCACCATTTCGTTCTTGGTGAAAGGTAAACTCGTGTTTATCATTTTTCCTAGCTTAATAATGATAAAATAGGAATTATCATGTTGAAAAGTGAAGCCATGCATGTTCATAATATGGAGTTCCGAATTTTTTAAGTTTAGCCCCTTAAATTCGAATTTTATGATGCACGCATGAGTTGGCCGAGATTAGTAACTTAAAAATCCTCAAAAATCATGAGAATAGCATTGGTAAAAGATTGTCACGCTTTGAGTTCATATGTTCGGCCAAGTTGCTAAGTGGAATTGAGCAATTTTCACCCCCGAACCAAGTCTATGTGCCTGCATGTTTTGACCAATGTACTAGCCTCCCTAACCATGGTTTTTGATGCTTAGTATTCGGCCCTAAGTCCTATTGCATGTTGAGCATGTTCATTTTCGTGCCCTAGTATGGCCTCGTGCCTAATTGGCCCCATAAGCCCATCTCCAAATCCAACCGAGATCTCATAGTTATTCTTGGCATTTTTATGTGTAATTTATCATGTTGAGTTGATTTGGGTTGGTAGTCACCGGATTAGTTGCCGGAAGTTCGGCGAAGGACCGGCTAGGATCACCAGCCGCGCCAGTCGTGCGTGCCGTGCCCGTGTGATGAAGATCGTGTGTTCCGATTGTCGACAAGCCGCTCCCGCGCCTTAAATCGCACGATAGGTGTCTCGCGAGCCACGTGAGCGCCTCTTGAAACGAATAAAATTGCAAAAGAAATCTAGAAGAAATCTAAGGCAAAGTGTTTGAACAAAAGTTCGGGTTTTGTATTAATATTCAATGATGATTAATTTGAATGAGTACATAGGATATTTATAAGAAAAAATAGATCTAGTCCTATACCAACTATAATTCTAATCTATAGAAAATATATCTAATCCTAAGGTAACTAAATATCTTGCATATCAAGACTTACCAAAATAAATAAAACTCCTAACCAAACTAATTTAGCCCACGTGAGTATTATTCCTCACGGCTAATATAATCCTAACCTATCTAACATTACTAACCTAAACTAAATAATCTCTTAACAAACTAACGTGCCACTACACGGCAATAATAATAACTAACACTATCAAAGACTAACACCTAACAACTAACTTACGGCTAAATATATATATAAACCTATGCTAACAATCTAACATGCATTAATATACTAATAATATTTAACCTAACATTAACGACACTAATTTAACAATTAAATAATAATTACATAATTAATCTAACATTAATCTTCTAGAATCTTTATTCCTCGGCTCGCACGGCTCGCCTCGTGCATTTGTGCATCACGCCCACGTACGCCTCCACGTGCTTCCTCGCGTGACCCTTTGCCAACTCCCGGGCTCGACCGAACCACTATCGCTAAGCCCATACGTGCTCCCAAGTCCAGGCCCGTCCGTCTACGCGGTGTCCATCCTCGAGAAGCTCGGTCTCGATCGCGCGTCCTCGTCCCTCGCATACTCGACCCTCGCATGGTCGACCCTCGAGCCTTGGTCGACCTTCGTGTGGTGCTCGTCCCTCTCGAACTCGACGTTGCATGGTCGTCATCGACCTGCTCGCGTTGTCCGTGATCTTCGGGTCTCGACCGTGCACGTCTACGCCAATGTGCGTGTTCTCGTCCTTGTTGTCGGGTCACCTCGCGCACATGTTTGCGCGGCTGGAAGCGCACCTTCTTGTGTGCCCTCGCGCACCTCCATGCGCGACCCTCATTGGTCGGTTCCCTTGCACTCGTTGCGCCTCACCTACGAGCTCGTACCCGTCTTTTAGGCCATGCATACGCGGTTTTGGCCTTTTTCGCGGCCTTCTCGGGTCGTCTCGGCCTCGGCGTCCTCGGGCCTCGAAACCCACATTCGCATCACCGTGCCGCGTCGCAGAGGCGAGGCAGTGCCTCTGTCCGTGCCTGCGCCTAGCGCTCGCGAGGCACCGCGGCCCCCAATGCACGCGACAGCGCCCAGCAGCGCCTATCCGTGCCAGTGTGCGAGGCCTTGGCGCCAGTCGCGCCCCAGCGCCTCCGACAGCGCCCAGCAGCGCTGTCCCAGTGTCATGCACGCGTGACCTCGAGCCAGACGCTCGTGCCACGTGGAGTCGACCTCGGGTCATGCCAGCAGCGCACCCGAGTGTTCAGTGCCGCACCTTGGTGAACCCGAGCCGTGTTCAGAGGCCTCGGGACGTGCCCAGCAGCACACCCGAGCAGTCAGTTGGCCCGGGACGTGCCCAGCAGCACGCCCGCGTGCCCAGGGTCGCCCGACAGCGCCTTAATAGTGCCCAGTAGTGTCTGGCCGCGTCAGTCCTCGCGCCAGCCGCACTCGGGTCATACCAGCCGCACGCTCAGTGCCCAGTCAGCCCGTGTACGCGTCAGCCCCGCATCCCTCGTGTTCGGTCGTGCCCAGCAGCGCGCCAACACTCCCAGTGACCCTCTGCTGTGCCCAGTAGCACCCGAGTGGCACCAGTCGTGCCCGTGCTCGCGCCAGCAGCGCACCAGAGCACCCAGCCACCCTTAGTCGTGCCCAGCAGCACCTAGTGGCACCAGTTGTGCCAGGGCCCGTTCCAGCCGCACCGCCCGCGCCAGCAGCGCCTAGTACCGAGGCCTGGTCGCACCCAGCTCATGCCCAGCACCGTGCCAGGGCCCTAACAGGCCCGGCATGGGACCGAGCCCAGCCAGTCCATGCAGCCCGTGACCACCCAGTCCAGAGTGAACCGGTGGTCCGACCCGGTCCGGTTCAGCCCGACCCGGTTCAGTTAGTGAGCAAACCGGCCAGTTTAGCCGGCGGTTCGAGTCAGTTTTGGTTCGTGATTTTCTGTCTGAGTCTTATTCCGAAATTTAAGTAATTTTTCGAGCTAAACCAGATCAGTTGAGCACATCAGTCTAATTTCCGGACTTAGAATTATTTTAGCGAACCCATAGAGCGTTCCTTTATATCCGGATGAGTAATCTGATAGAGTAGAGCATCCTAACATATTTTTGAGCATACGACGAGCATAGTACTTAGTATATTTGTTTGCTTATATTTTTATGTAGCTTGAGGAGTCAGCTACCAGCACAGCCGCACTTACCTATTTTCAAAGCAGATCAGGTGGGGACCCAGTCTGGGTTATACATTGAGTATAATAGTCGATATCACGTTCAGGTATGTATATGAGTTTTGTCCGCTTGGGGTTAAGGCCAAGTTTGCCTTCCCTAAGTTCTGGTGGTGGCCCAGTTTGCCCTAGTTATACCATCAGAGTGCGCACACGATTACCGGTCATAGAGTTCCGGGAGTTACTGGCCAGAGTGTTCGGGGAGTTACCGGCCAGAGAGTTCCGAGAGTTACAGTTTACTTATATATACCGGTTCTGTGATATCATTATTATTATTGTTGTTTACTTTAGAATGGGTTTTTATGGAAGTGGATCGTACTCACCCCCACTTTATATTTTCAGATGGCAGGGTCGGCGGGTAGGCGTGAGTCCAGCTGTGGTGGTTGTGGTCGTGAGTTCCGCACGAAAGCTGTTCCCGGGACATTTGTTATCGTTTTGTATAACTAATATTTCCACGCATTTTCAAACTTCCGCTATGTTTGCTTTTATTTCGAACTTACATGACAGTACTTTCAGACTGAAATAATTTATCTAGTTCGCTAGTACGAACGGGACCAGTTAAAATGCAAGATTCGATAAAGGGTTTAAATCTGATTTTCTTAAAGTCTAAACCAGTTGATAGACCTAGTTAAGGAATCGCATTTCCAAAGCAAAATAAGTTTTTAGCAGCATCCTGAGATAAGTTTACAAATGATTGTGAAAAATTTATAAGCGTTTTCGAAAGAGTTAAAGTTTTGCGAAAAATTGGCCCTAAGTAGCGGGGTGTTGCAGTTGGTATCAGAGCACCGTTTGTGCTTCTGAATGTTTTAAAAGACAGGAAATTTTACAAAACTCGACCACACCACACTCACGCCGCTCCGACTACCAGGTAAGTGCATGCTGTAAAAGTTTTTTCAAAATTTATATAAGCAAACTGTACTATGTCAATGCTCAATAGGATTCAGATAATCCGACTCTAGATGCCCAGATCAGTATAAGACTCCTAGCAGTATCAGATATGTCCTCTATCAGAATTTAGAACTCTAGATTCGAACTCTAGTCGAACTCTAGATTATCAAGTTATTTTCAGCAACTCGTCAAGAAATTTGTGCCTATTCCAGTATTCAGCATTTCCTTTTAACCTTATTCAATTTCATCTCCTGTTCTGACCAGTTACGCGGCTTATTCTTAGATGGCCCGTCGTCCGAACCAAGCTCAGAGAGAGATGACCCAGGCTGAGGTAGTCACCCAGTTTCGGGCCTACAACCCAGATAAGTTTTCGGGGCAGGGAGATCCTCGCCTAGTTGATGAGTGGATCCTGGATCTCCAGGCCATTTTCGGGATCATTGAGTGCTCCGAGAGGGACAGCATTCTGTGTGCCCAGGCCCAGATGACAGGAGACGCCAGGCTGTGGTGGAACTCCTACTGGGGCTTGCGACCTGGTGAGAAGGAGGACCTCACATGGCCACAGTTCAAGGAGATGCTGCGGGAGAAGTATTACCCGGATACCTACAAGGCTGAGATGGAGAGTTCTTGGCGCTTAAGCAGGGCCACCGCTCCATAGATGAGTACGAGCGGGAGTTTGTTCGTCTCGGGTCCTTTGTCCCTTATCTGGTGGACACCGAGAAGAAGAAGGCGAGACATTTTCGTGACGGGTTGCTGCCAGCTATCCGTCATCACGTAGCGGGACATGGCGTCCAGTCTTACGCCGATGTTGTCGCTAAGGCCCAGGAGACAGACGCCAGTCTCAGGATGGACCTGGTGCAGTCATCAGTTCAGCCCCCAGTGTTGCCCCCAGCTCAGTATCCGGCATTGCCCCCAGCTCAGCCAGCGCCTGTCCAGCAGGCGAAGCCTAAGAACAAGAGGAAGTGGAAGGGTCAGCAGAATGACCGGAGGAACAGACAGAGACAGCCACAGGTCCCACCATGTGGCACCTGCGGACGCCCACACCGCGGAGAGTGTCTCGCGGGACAGAACGTCTGCTTTCACTGTCGGAGGCCCAGACATACCGTCCGGAATTGTCCGGATAGGCAGCAGCAGTAGCAGCCTCAGCAGTAGCCCCAACAGCAGCAGCAGCAGCAGCAGCAGCAGCAGAGGCGAGGACAGCAGGCCCAGGTGTATGCAGTCGAGCAGGCTGAGGCAGAGCAGAACCCAGGTACTATGTCTGGGATGATTATTTTGAATGATGTACCTATATTTGCTCTGTTCGACACTGGTGCGACGCACTCTTTTGTGTCGACTCGATGTGTGGAGGCCATTGGAGTTCAGCCCATCAACACTGTTGATCCTCTCGAGGTGAGTCTAGCCTCGGGAATGAAGATAGTGACGAGCTCCAAGGCAGAGGACCTTAACCTTAGTATTGGCGGCCGAATCTTGAAGGCCGAAGCTTATGTTATCGAGATGAGGGATTTCGACCTCATTTTTGGTATGGATTGGTCGACGCGTTACCGAGCGGACATTCATTGCCACGATCGGGAGGTTATTCTTCATCTTCCGAAGGACAGTCAGATCACATTTTTCGGCTCGAAGACGCGAACCCTACCTCGTGTTGTATCGATGGCGAAGGCGAGGAAGATTCTGCACAGAGGGGATTGTCAGGGCTACCTGGTGAGCCTTGTTGATGAAGGATCAAGAGCACAGACACCTCACGATGTTCCAGTTGTTCGTGAGTTTGTGGATGTGTTCCCGGATCAGCTACCAGAAGGACCACCCAGCAGGCAGGTGGAGTTCACCATCGACCTTGTTCCAGGAGCAGGGCCGGTGTCTAAGGCACCTTACCGTATGGCTCCGAAGGAGTTGCAGGAGCTGAAGACGTAGATCGAAGAGTTGTTGAAACTCGGTTTTATCCGACCCAGCGTCTCACCTTGGGGAGCACCCGTCCTATTCGTCAAGAAGAAAGACGGATCCATGAGAATGTGCATCGATTACCGGGATCTCAACCGGTTAACGGTGAAGAATAAATATCCGCTCCCCAGGATAGACGATTTGTTTGACCAGCTGAGAGGAGCCCGCGTATTTTCCAAGATCGATTTACGCTCCGACTATCATCAGCTGAAGATTAAGGAGTCCGATGTAGCCAAGACTGCTTTCCGGACGAGATATAGGCACTACGAGTTCGTGGTCATGCCGATTGGTTTGAGTAATGCGCCAGCGGTGTTCATGGACTTGATGAATCGGGTGTTCCATCAGTATTTAGACCGATTTGTTATCGTCTTTATTGATGACATTTTGGTCTACTCCAGGAGTTTGGAGGAGCATGAGCAGCATCTGAGGGTTGTTCTCGGGACCCTTAGGCGAGAAAAGTTGTACACCAAGTTCTCCAAGTGTTAATTTTGGCTCGAGCAAGTGGCATTTCTAGGCCACATCATCACCGAGAGAGGCATAGAGGTTGATCCGGCGAAGATTGCCGCAGTTCGGAACTGGTCAGCACCGAGAAGTCCCACTGAGGTTCGCAGTTTTCTCGGTCTAGCAGGGTACTATCGCAGATTTATCGAGGGATTTTCCAAGATTCCCTTCCTTGTCCAAGTTTACGAGGAAATCTGTGAAGTTTGAGTGGACGAGTCGTTGTGAGGAGAGCTTTCACGAGCTCAAGAAGAGGCTTACGACGGCTCCAGTGCTCTGACTATTCCAGATCCTACTCGAGGTTTCACCATCTATAGTGATGCCTCGAAGTAGGGTCTTGGGTGTGTGCTGATGCAAGATGGCCAAGTCGTTGTGTACGCTTCACGTCAGTTGAAGCCACATGAGCAGAATTACCCTACGCATGACCTAGAATTGGCAGAGATTGTGCATGCACTCAAGATTTGGCGCCATTATCTGTATGGTGGTCGGTGTGAGATCTTTACCGATCACAAAAGTTTGCAGTATATCTTCACACAGAAGGAGCTCAACATGCGCCAGAGGCGATGGTTGGAGCATGTGAAAGATTATGACTGCACCATACAGTACCATCCGGGGAAGGCGAATGTGGTAGCAGACGCCCTAAGCCAAAAGGTGAGGGGTGAGTCAGTCTGTTCTATCACCGACCAGCGCCAACTTATCCGAGAGTTTGCCCAGATGCAGATTGAGGTCGTCGACTCACTTCCTAAGGAGAGTTCGGGGAGTGTTAGCTCGATGCGAGTTCAGCCCATGCTGAGAGATAGAATCCGGCGGGAGCAATCTTGCGATCAGTTCATTCGCACTTTAGCAGCGAAGGTTCACGCCGGAGGCATAGAGGGCTTTTACCGAGGCACAGATGGAGCCTTGGAGTTCAGAGGCCGCATTGTCGTGCCAAAAGTCGGGACGTTACGCAAGGAAATCCTGACTGAGGCCCACAGTGCGCCATATTTAGCCCACCCTGGGAGTACCAAGATGTACCACGACCTGAAAAGGTCGTTCTGGTGGCGAGGCATGAAGAGAGATGTAGCAGACTTCGTGAAGAAGTGTTTGGTCTGTCAGCAAGTTAAGGCCGAGCACAAGATTCCCATAGGTCTGCTAAAGCCACTTGATATTCCCAGCTGGAAGTGGAAAGAGGTTACCATGGACTTCGTCACGGGACTACCTAAGTCGTCCGAGCATCATGACGCAATTTGGGTAGTGGTAGACAGGCTGACGAAAGTCGCACATTTTATGCCTGTGACGATGACCATGTCGATGGATCAGTTAGCCGAGATATATACCCGTGGTGTTATCCGACTCCACGGAGTGCCCGTTACGATCATATCCGATCAAGATCCCAGATTCACCAGCCGATTCTGGGAGAGTTTGCATGAGGCAATGGGCACCCAGTTAAAATTCAGTTCAGCTTACCATCCAGAGACGGACGGCCAGTCTGAGAAGACGATCCAGACGCTCGAGGATATGCTCCGAGCTTTGATTCTGGACAGAGGTGCTAAGTGGGAGAAGTGGCTGTCACTAGCTGAGTTCGCCAATAACAACAGTTATCAGGCGTCTATTCAGATGGCTCCCTACGAAGCACTTTATGGCCGCAAGTGTCGGTCGCCCCTTTATTGGGATGACGTCGGAGAGCGACGAGTACTCGGTCCGAAGTTGATCGAGGAGACAGTTGAGCAGGTAGCCTGGATCAGAGAGAGGCTCAAGACAGCTCAGAGTCGGCAAAAGTCCTCGGCCGACCAGCATAGACGAGAGATGCACTTTGAGCCCGAAGATCATGTATTCCTGAAGGTTCGACCTATGAGAGGTGTTGTTCGCTTCGGGAAGAGAGGGAAGTTGCATCCTCGCTATATAGGCCCATTCGAGATTCTCGAGCGAGTGGGCAAAGTCGCCTATCGAGTAGCTCTGCCTTCCGAGTTGGCTACCGTGCATAACGTGTTCCATGTTTCGATGCTACGCCCATACGTGTGCGATCCCGATCATGTGCTTCTTCACAGCGAGATTCAGCTTCAGCCAGATTTGACCTACGAGGAGCAGCCAGTAGCAGTTCTGGACCGAAAGGTTCTTCGGCTCAGGAACCGAGATGTTCCCCTCGTTCGTATCAGATAAATCGCCACGGAGATTCAGATGCCACTTGGGAGCGCAAGGCAGACATCAGAGCTCGTTTCCCAGATTTTCAGTTCTGATTTGTATCTAGTTGTATGTAATTCCCCAGTTTAGTATTTCCGAGGGTGGAAATATTTTATGGGGGATAGATTGTAATAGCCCAATTCTGTATTAATAAAAATGTCAGTTTTTAGTTCCAAGTTGAACTATTTCTTTTTATTAATATTGCTCTTCTTGAGTTCAGAGCCCAGTTATCAGCTATTAATTCCAGTCAATTTATTTTTAGTAACGGATTTTATTCAGATGGAATTAATTATTCAAGTTGACGAATAATCGAAACCGAGTATGTTTCGATAAATCGTCCAAGTCTAGCCGTGTCCGGAACCGAGTCGTTCGGTCACGACTATCACGCCTAGTTCGCGCCTAGCCATTTCTCGAGCCTTAGTAGTCCTGAGTCTTGTTCGAGCCCTAGCCGTGCTCATAACCTTACTTAGAATATTTTTCTAATTATGAGTCGATCTTTTATCGAGCCCTAGATAAGTCCCTCGGCCAAAGGAAACCGCACCTAGCATTGTGCGCGACCCCAAGATTTCTCGCGCCAAGGGTTCGCGAGTCGAGCCATGCCGAGAGGGTCTAAGTGTAGCCGGGAGTTTATGGGATTTTTCTAAGTATTTTGGAGCTCCTAAGCCAGCCCTAAGGATGTGCAATATACGGCCCAAGGACCATGTGCGCCGAGCCCAAGCATTGTGCGCGCCTTGCCCGAGTGCGAGTGCCCAAGTCGTGCCGAGATGGCCCTAGTCATGGCCAAGTTTCATAAAATTTTTCTAAGTATTTTTGGGCTCATTAACCAGCCATCATTAAGCCTTGGAGAGTTAGCAATGCTTGGCCCAAGATGTGGTGTATTTTCAGCCCGCTCCCAGGGCAAGGGCCACGCAGCCCAGCAGTGCCGCGCCAGTCCAGGGCCGCGTGTAGCCCAGCGCCAGCAGCGGTAGGTCCACTTCTTGAGCCCAATTCTTGAAGTTTCGGCCCACTTTCCTCAAGACCCAAATGCTGCGGTTAGTAAGGACTTAATGAGGATTAATTTGAGCTAAGATGGCCCTAAGAAAGTATTAAGAATAATCAATAGTCCTTAGCCTAAGTTAGTGGTGTGCACATGTGATTATTTTAATCTAATGTGTAAGGGATTGTCTCCCACTCATGACCATAACTGACCTGACTTATTCCCTCAGCATTTGTGCCCTGAGAAGCTCTCCAAAAACTGTGCAAGATGCTGCCCATCAGCTCCTAAGTCCCAATGTGCATGTGGAGTGGGAAAATGCACTCATTTTGGTCTCCCACCATTCCACCTAGCTAACTCCGCCCCTCAGCCTATAAAAGGGTCACTCTCCAGTCCCTTTGCAGCTCTTGGACTTATAAACACTCGGACATATTAAGAGAAATCAAAGGGAAAGTCGAACTCAACTCACCTTGGCCGTCCGCACGCGCGCGAGCCCGGGAAAGGGAGCCACCGAGGTCCAACCACTTGCAGCCATTTTCTCTCGAAGCTTAGCACTTTCTAAGTGTTTCTTAGATTTTTCTAAGTCTTTTGAGACCATCAAAGCTCAGCATTTTAGCCCCAAAGTCGAGGCCAAGTCCCAAGGGCCGCAAGTTAGCCCGTGTAGTAGCCTTAGCACCATTTCGTTAAACTCGTGTTTATCATTTTTACTAGCTTAATAATGATAAAATAGGAATTATCATGTTGAAAAGTGATGCCATTCATGTTCATAATATGGAGTTCCGAATTTTTTAAGTTTAGCCCCTTAAATTCGAATTTTATGATGCACGCATGAGTTGGCCAAGATTAGTAGCTTAAAAATCCTCAAAAATCATGAGAATAGCATTGGTAAAAGATTGGCATGCTTTGAGTTCATATGTTCGGTCAAGTTGCTAAGTGAAATTGAGCCATTTTCACCCCCGAACCAAGTCTACGTGCATGCATGTTTTGATCAATGTACTAGCCTCCCTAGCCATGGTTTTTGATGCTTAGTATTCGGCCCTAAGTCCTATTGCATTTTGAGCATGTTCATTTTCGTGCCCTAGTGTGGCCTCGTGCCTAATCGGCGCCATAAGCCCATCTCTAAATCCAACCGAGCTCTCATAGTTATTCTTAGCATTTTTATGTGTAATTTATCATGTTGAGTTGATTTGGGTTGGTAGTCACCGGATTAGTTGCCGGAAGTTCGGCGAAGGACCGGCTAGGGTCACCAGCCGCGCCAGTCGCGCGTGCCGTGCCCGTGTGATGAAGGATCGTGTGTTTTCCCAACTCGATTGCCTCGTACGATGCTTTTCCACGGCCCCTTTTCGGCGATAGGTGTGGACGACTCGGTTATTAGCCTTATCTTCTCACAATTTTGAGATGGTTCGGGTCTTAGCCTTGCCAACTTGGTTGTATGATAAAACTCTCACGAATTCTAAACACACGAGATTTGTTCTCACGAACGATTTTCCATTACTTTCCAATCATAACTTTCGAATGCCATATGAGTGGTATTTATAGATACCAATTAGATCTAATCCTAGTTGTTGTTGTATGGAATTAACAACGGGGAAATTAACAGCTGAGTGTGTTTAAACAGAGTTAAATATGTTATTTTATTTTATTGATAATGTCACAAGAGTACAGGAAGTCGGTTTTTTCGTTCTTAACCGAAATCATTTTAAGTCCATGTACAATGTGCGGGAAAAAGATCCTCGTACTATCATAAATTCTGCTATTTATAGTACGGTAGTTTTTGTCTTTTTGCTAAAGATGGATAAGAACGTATTTAATGTTGAGCAGCTTCAATAAAGTGGTGTGTTTTGGAATAGGGGAACACCAATGATTGCTCCGTTGTCTTGATGATCCAATCACATGTTTACAGCTCTGTTTTTTACTTGGATATTTGAACTTTTTGGCTGTCGATTTGAACAGATAAGGTTTGATACGACTAGCCATAGTGTTGGTGAAATGAAGTCGGTTGCTTGTATCTGTCTTAGTAATCGGTACTTTTAATAATCTCGGAAGTTGGTAATTAGTTCAGAAAATACCGACTTGGAGTAAGTTGTCTTTTTCTGGAGGGACCATTAATAACCGACTTTAATCTTGTGATATCAAGTCGGTTATCAATGTGAGACCAAGTCAGATATCAACAGAGAGGCCCCCGACATTAGTAGGTATTTGAGCTTTTGAATGACTGCTGATGTCGTTTTTTATATTGTATTGTACCGACTTGGTCGTCTTCGATGATCGACATGAGAATATTTATCTTCGATGACCGACATGAGAACACTTCTTTCTGTTTGCTATCACTTGAACAACACTTTGACCGACGAGGATTTGGAATTGCCTCTTGAGTATTATCGGTGGGATCTCCTTCTCGTTCAAAGATTAAATTTGAATAAGGATATTATCGAGGAGGATAAAGCGGTTGAAGGGGATGCTATGTCACTTCCCGATTATTGGAGACGTCCTGTACGTCGGTGGCCTGAACCGATCGATGAATATAGAGGCGAGCCAAGTATCCTGACGGACGCAGATATAGTCAATCTCCGAGGAGAGGTTTATATCCCTTCTTCGGTACGATTTATTCGCTCCTTATCCTGGTGAAAGGATAACTTTTCCTCCTCTTGGCTGTGTAGGCGTTTTTGCCGACTCTTTAAGATCGGGACTCCGGTTTCCACTCCCTGCGTTGATTTCTGACTATCTGAGGGATTGGGGATTTGGGTTGTGTCAAATAGCACCGAATACATGGAAGAGGATAATCGGTTTGATGGTGCTCTTGAACGAAAAGGGCTGGGATATGCCAACTGTTGAAGAGATAAGGAGTCTCTTTACATTTAGAAGGTGTGCCGACAGGCAGGTGGCCGACCCATTGCTGTGCTACGCTAGTGCAGGGAGGCCCCAAGGGGGATTAAAAATCAGGGATTTAATTACCGAGATCCCTGACTCTCTTCATGGGTTTCAAAAAGAGTGGCTATGGGTTGGCGAAGATTGGCAGACGCCAAATTTTTCTAAACCTTTAATTGATGGGATGTCAATACCCATCAACATTAATTCTGCATTTTGTAAGTTTTCCTTCACTTCTAATACCGAGTTGTCCTAACCGCTTTATTTTTGTACTAACAGGTCAGCAATTTTCCTATTTGCAGCCAAAAGCAAAGGATCCAAACTCAGCGTGACTTTGAAGGAAAGAATTACCGAGCTGTTTAAATTGAAGAAGGAGCAACGGAGCTTCAAGTTGCTGTTAAAGGACACAAGATTGAAGAAAGCTGGTCTTTGTCCTGAAATTTCAGATAGTTCCTTTCAACCAGGTAAACTCAAGCTAAATTTCCAATCTTATATGAAGTCGGTTACTTCTTGAGGATAATCATAACTCGGATTTTCTGTTTTGTAGTTTACTACCCGCTCCTCGGTGTACTCGGGTTCAAAACTATTCGCGATGCTAAAGCTTTCCGCCAGAAGTGTCCAAATTTAGATCTTCACACTAATGTCGGGAAAAGTAAAGAACAACGCTTGTCGGGAATGGGTCGCAAGAAGTTAGTAAAGGCCTTTTTGGATAACCCGATTATGAATCCCAAGGAAACCGAGGTCGGTGATGGTGCGACGTCGGTGGCTGCTGTGGAAAGTTTGCAGCCAAATCCATTGGAAATAGTAGCGGCTGATCCAGTTGCCAGTACTACTGCTACTGTCGTGGATTTATCTGGGGCTGAACCAGTCACTAAGGTTTCTCCATTCGAAGCCCCTCTTGTTGTGGAAATTTCAGAAGAACCGGAAGGTGACCGAGTAGCTATCGAGGAACAAGAAGTCCCATTAACTCGGTCATGCAAAAGACGTGTAGAAAGCATTCCAGTCGTCGAGGAACGAACAAAGAAGAGACACGATGTCGGTGATCGAGGAAAGAAGAAGAAGGAGTCACTGGTAGACCGGTCCTTTCTGCCCATTGATGAAGAAAGGGAGTTGAATTTTTGGCAGCCTCGGGAGTCGGTTGAGAAATGGTTCTCAACGTTTGAATCAGTGGAGATTCCCAAGATTTATAGTACCGTTGAGCTGCCGAACCATGTTGTTGATGCTGCTCGAGTCCCGATGATGGTGTGGGATCCGAGATTGGCGTGTCCTCTCTTCCGAGTTCTTACAAGTTCAAATATGCGAAAGCTTGTCTCAGTCGGGCCCTTGTTAGTTTGGTGATGGCTGAGGACGACTTCCGACTAACCGCAGTCCAAGTCGATGAAAAGAAGCATACTTTGGAACTCAGAGATGGAGCTCTTGCATCTTTGAAAGAGGAAGCGGCAGCCAAAGAGAGGGAATTAAAGGCTGAAATTACCGAACAACATGAGCAACTGACAATTGCCCAGGGTGAAATCGAAACCCTGAAAAGTGAGAAGGCTGGTCTTGATTCTGATGTGTTAAAGCTGACCAGCCAAGTAATCATTTTCGAACAGCGTGTGAAGACACTTGAAGAACAACTTGCTCGATGTGAATCTCTTCTTCATAAGGAGCAAGAAGCTCATGAGCTTACTCGGAAAAGTCGGTCTGAGGTTGAGGAGCTGTTGGTACAAAGCAAAGATGCCCATCACACTGGCATCAACAGACTTCAAGAAGAAAAAATACAGTTTCCCGAGGAAAAGTACAATGACGGTCTTCGGGCTGGGAGAATCCTCGAGGCTGAGGCCAACAGACTTAAGGCCAAGGCTGAATCTGATTCCGAGGATGAAGATCGAGAATTTGAGATGAACACTTGCATCAATCTACGCTGGGTCATTGAGCGATTTGACGAAGGCTTATATGATATAGAGGAGTTGCGACAGTTTCTTCTTCACAAAATCAAGAGTCACAACTTCAACCCTTCAATTGCGACTGCCACATTGATGCTGATGAGGATGAGAAAAGTTTTTGCGAGGGGCTGCTCGTTTCGATTGGGGCTGAAGCAGGAAGATCTCAAACTCCTCCATTGAATCAGGAGAGAGAAGCTCGCCTCCGTCGGTCCTTTGTTAACATGGTGTTAGAAACCGAGAAAGAAAAGAGGACCGAGTTGGCCAATGTGTATGTAAAGACTTTGGCCGAGGTGAGTTTGGAAGAAGAACTGGAGAAGATGACTCCCGAACAGCTCCGAAACGCAGTTCTAGCTTTTCTCGAGAGAAAAGTGTCTGAGCTATCTAAAAAAGGCAATCAAACAGTTGCGACCAAGATTCCTGGAGATGGAGAAAATGATGTAATCTTGGATGAGCGCATTCCGGTGACCCTGAACGAGGTTGAGAATGCAGCTAAGGCTGAGGAAGATTGGGTCTTTGACATCATCAGCCGCATCATGTACGAACAGATTACAAAGTAGGATGCAGCAAAGAAGAAAGAGATGCCACCGACTAGCATTTTGCCTGCTGAAGTTGAGCCTCTAAAAGATGATGAAGCAAATGATCCTGAGAAGCTGATTTAGTTTACAGATATTTGTCTGTTTTTGGTTGTTATTATTTTTTTATCTATGTGTTCTCGGTATGTCGAGACACATATTTTTAAGTACTATGGTTGTTTGATGAACGATATTTTAATATGAATGAAATTGTTTATTTATTTCTGTTTTCATTCACACTTTGTATTCAGCATGTCATTTTACTTTTGCTGAATTTGTCTGTAATGATAAAGAAGTCGGCCAAACATTAATTTTATAAGCGGACGCCATCAGCTTCGATGGAAATTTGGATTTTATCTTATTCAAATCAATCTTCAGGATTTGAATTTAAAGATGATCTAATTTTTATTTCAATTGTCCTTAACCTTCCTAAGTTATTGAACTTAGTTATCTGAAGGTTAACAGTTTGGCCGAGAAAGATATATCTTGCCGAGTTATATAGCTCGGTTTAAGATCAAGATAATCCTTAACAAAATTTTTTTAGTAAAATACTATTCTTGTCCAAGTTTAAAGGCTTGGCTACATAAAGACTAATACTATACCGAGTTGGAGTTCTCGGTCCTTTTTAAGAGACTCTTTAGCACACAATTTTCTTATATTCATCAAAAAAGTGTACAGAGTCATATATACATCGTAACCAGTTATTGGAAATACTTCTTCAGATAAACGGCATTCCAGGGATATGGAAGAGTAAGTCCATCTGGCTTTTCAAGTCGGTAGGTACCTTTTGGAAGCACTTGACTTATCTTGAATGGTCCTTCCCATTTTGGTTTCAAAGGCCCGGATCTGGTCCGGTAATTCTTTTAAGTACCAGGTCTCCAACTCGGAATGAATGAGGTTTTATCTTTGAGTTGATATACCTCTCACTTCTTTGCTTATAGGCAGCATTTTTGAGATCTGCCATAAGGCGAGTTTGATCTAAGAGATCCAAGTTGGTTTTCAGATTTTTCGAGTTGGTTTTGTCGTAGAAGTTTGTTACTCGGTATGTTGGAGATCCGAGTTCAACAGGGACAACGGCTTCTGATCCGTAAGTAAGGGAAAAAGGTGTTTCTCCTGTTGCATGGCTAACTGTCGTTCTATAAGCCCATAACACATTTGGCAATTCTTCAGGCCATGTCCCTTTTGCGGCATCAAGTCGGACTTTTAAGCCATTTTTAATTATCTTGTTGATTGCTTCGACTTGTCCATTGGATTGAGGATGATATGGCGAAGAGAAGAAATGCTTTATTTGATACTCTTTACAGAAAGCTTCAAGTTGTTTTCCTTCGAATTGTCGACCGTTGTCTGTAATGATAGAACTCGGTATTCCGAACCGACATACGATTGATTTCCAGATAAAATCGATAACTTTCTGCTCAGTAATTGTTACTAATGGCATAGCTTCTGCCCACTTTGTAAAATAATCAACTGCTACAATGGGAAATTTAACACCTCCCTTTGCGGTTAGGAGTGGACCAATTAAGTCAATCCCCCATCTAGCGAATGGCCACAGACTATATACCGACTTAAGAGATTCTGGAGATTGATTAACATTTGGGGCGAATATTTGACACTTCATGCACTTGCGAACCCAATTTGCAGCGTCAGTCTTTAGGGTTGGCCAATAATATCCTTGCCGAAGTATTTTATATGCTAATGCTCGCGCGCCATTGTGATTTCCACAAATTCCTTCATGAACCTCTTCAAGGACATATGTAGACTCCTGCTCGGTTAAACATTTCAATAGAGGAACAGAATATCCTCGCTTATAAAGGACTTCATTATCCAATGTAAACCGGGCCGCCCAAATTATGAGGGATCGTGCTTCTTTTAGGTCTTCAGGTAAGACCCCTGTCTTGAGATATGTTATAATTGGCGTCATCCAAGTCGGTAACTCTTGTAACTCGGTATGCATAACTTCAGTGAGCAAAGTAGAAGGTAATTCCTGATGACCGACTTGGACATACTCAACATTCTCCATTCTAGTATTTGATGCAAGCTTGGAGAGCGCATCGGCTGGGATGTTTTGTGAACGAGGAATATGTTCTAACTGTATGTCAAATTTTGACATTTTCCGTTTTACAAGTGTCAAGTATGGCAACAAACGAGGTTCTTGGACGTCGAATTCCCCGTGGATTTGGTTCACCAATAGCTGGGAATCAGAGAATACCCGGAGTTTATAGACATTCATGGATTCTGCAAAGTTTAATCCGGATAATAAGGCCTCGTACTCGGCTTCGTTATTCGTTGCCGGGAAAAGAAATTTAACAGAGTGACAAAACATTCTGTTATATGGATCAAATAAGACAATTCCTCCACCAGCTCGATGTTGAGTCAGTGACCCGTCTACGTACAAAGTCCATGTTTTATCTTCATTGACTGCTTCTATTACAGGAGTGAACTCGGCAATAAAATCTGACAAAACTTGAGCTTTAATTGCTGTTCTCGGTTTGTAATGGATATCGTATTGGCTGAGTTCTATTGCTCATTTAACCAATCTTCCCGACGTGTCTGGTCGGTGAAGAATCGACTTTAACGGATATGAAGTGAGCACTGTTATTGAATGTTCTTGGAAGTAAGGACGTAATTTTTGAGCTGCTATAGTAAGAGCGTAAGCTAATTTCTCCATTGGTGGATACCGCAACTCAGCTTCATGTAACGCTTTACTGATATAATAGACTGGATATTGTTGATGTTCTTCTTCTCGAACGAGAACAGCACTGATAGCAGCTTCACTTACTTCCAAATATAAGTATAACATCTCTTCAGGTATCTGTCTTTGTAGAGTCGGCATTTCCAGAAGTGTTTCTTTAATCTTTTCTAACGCTTGCCGGCATTCTTCAGTCCATTCAAAACATTTTCCTTTCTTGATTGATTCAAAGAAAGGTTTGCAACGATCTGTTGATTTCGATATAAATCGATTCAAAGCAGCGAGCCAGCCGGTAAGAGCTTGAACACTTTTAACCGATGTTGGAGGTGTTAAATCTTGAATGGCTTTTATCTTCTGAGGATTAGCTTCAATACCGCGCTGAGTCACAATGTACCCCAAAAATTTTCCCGAACTGACTCCAAAAGTGCATTTTTTCGGATTGAGTACCATAGAGTAATCTCTCGGGATGTTAAACATCTCGTGCAAATGACTGATGTGATCGGCAGCACGAACTGACTTGACTAGCATGTCGTCCACATAAACCTCCATGGTATGTCCGATAAGCGTGGCAAACATTTTATTAACCAGCCTTTGGTATATAGCTCCTGCATTTTTTAGACCAAATGGCATCATTGTATAACAGTATAATCCTCGAGCAGAATAAAATGATGTGTGTTCTGCTTCCTTGGGATCTATGGGAATTTGATTATAGCCCGAGTAAGCATCCATGAAGCTCATAAACTCATGTCCTGCAGTGGCGTCTACCATGTAATCGATGTGCGGTAATGGATAACTGTCATTTGGACAAGCTTTGTTCAAGTCAGAGAAATCGATACAAAGTCGCCTTGCTCCAGAGCTTTTCTTCACCAAAACAGAATTTGATACCCAAGTCGGATATTTTGTCTCTTGAATAAATTTGTTGTCGACCAACTTTTGAACCTCTTCTTCAAGGGCTTTTTGTCGGTCTGGACCGAGTTTACGCCGCTTTTGAACCACTGGCTTGATTGTCGGATCTAAGTTAAGTCGGTGAGGCTACTTCGGGGTCAATCCCTTTCATATCTTCATGTTTCCAGGCGAATACATCAGAATTTTCTTTAAGGAACTGGATGAGTTGAGTTTGTATCGGTTCTTGAAGACTGGCCCCAATCTGAAGTGGATTTTCACAACTCGGATCGTCAATATAAATCGTCTCGACATCTTCAGATGGTTCAGCTCGGTCGAATTTATTCTTCTCCTTGAATTGAGTTCAGGGATCAAGTTCATCTTCTTCTTTGATTGGTTCTTTCCCTGGACGTCTTCCACGGTCTTGAGTTAAATCATTGTTGAATGTTTTCGACCTCAAAGTCGGATCTACTTCCATCTCGGTGATATTGGATACCGAGTTGTCAAGAGTTGAATGTTTCTCTTGGTTTTCCCCGACATTTACCATCATGTGTATCGGAGAACGTGATTCATGCCAAGGTTTGACCCACACCATTCCACGAGCTTCATATTGGTCTCCATAATGAGTTCCTTCTCCATAATTGGTGAGAAATTTCAGAGCATAATGGAATATCGAGACAGCCGCACGAAGTTTATACAAAGTTGTCCTTCCTACAATGGCATTATATTCGTTTTTGAGGTCCGTCACCTTAAACGTCTCCATGATAACTTTAGAAGCTCGTCCAGGAATTCCAAACCGAATTGGCATAGTAATTTCACCAATGGTCGATGTAATCGTGCCATTAAAACCTTGTACTTGATCTTTACAGGGTTTTAATTCAGCTGGATCTATTCCCATTTGTTCGAACGTGCGCAACATTAAAATGCTTGAATATGCTCCCGTATCCACCAGTATGCGATGTACTGGTATACCACAAATGGGTGTCGTTATCACTAGAGGATCAGCATGTGGGTGAGCGAAATAGCTAGCATCATCCACATTGAATGTTATCGGACAATTATTTCGAGCATTAATTTTATCTCGGAGGTCGGTTGTCAAGACAGTTTTACCCGAGTTATAAGCTTTTTGAACATAAGCCTTCATTTGTCGTCGTGATTCAAACGACGTATTGCTACTGTTATTGACTCGGGGAACATGATGAGAATTAGCAGGATTAGAATATCCACCTCGTTGAATCGTTTCAGTATTTCTTGATGAATTATTTTCTTCCGAGTTCGTCATGAACACTTTTTTATCACTTGCCTCACACGCTTTGGATTGATTGGATGACCATCATCTTCATCATCATCTGGTAGGTCTAACAATCTGCCATTTCGTTTATAATCAGTATTCTTGGCAAACCTTTGGACTTGTGGGTGTCCAATGAGTCGTAATAAGGCAGAAAGCAAACCCAGACATTCATCGGTATCATGACCAGCCGACTTGTGATATGAACAATATTTCGTCTTATCAAGTCTTTCTTCTAGAGTTCTCACAGGTCGGGGATCAGGAAGGATTCCTTTCCCTTTCAATTCTTCGAATATGGTTGCTGCTCCTACTGAGAAAACCGTCTGATAGCTGGATTTGACTTCATTAAGATATTTGGTTCTAGCTTCTTGCACCTCAGGCACCTTTGGATTCCCAAATCAAGATTTATTTAGCTTGAAGGGTTTATTTTTCTTCTTTTTTGATTCTTGTCCGATTTCTGACTTATGCAACGAAAAGTCGAAGGCAGGAACCGACATCGATTCTTCAGCTATGATATGCTGTTGAGCTCGAGCTAGAAAATCTTGAAATGAAGTCGGTTTGTTTTGATAAATACTCCAGCGGAATAATGAGTTTGGCTTTAATCCAGCTATTGCAGTGATCAACAACGTTTCTGGGTGACATTGCTCCATATTTTGCACTCGTTCATTAAATCGAGCAATATAGTCTTTCACACTTTCATGATCTTTTTGCACAATATTGGCAATAGATTCTTTGGGAATTAAAGACACTCGGGCCCCGATAAAATGAGATCGAAAAGCCGTTCTTAATTGTTGCCATTTGGAAATCAAACACCGGAGTAAAGAATGATACCATTTTTGGGCTCGAGGTCCCAAGGTCAATGAAAACATCCGACATCTAAGCGCGTCGGTTGCCCCGTGGAGATCCATCCATGAAGTGTATTGACCGAGATGAGCGTCTGGATCAGAGGTGCCATCGTATAGGCCAATCTGAGGAACCTTTAGTTTGACAGGAAGAGGTTCTCTTGAGAAATGAGGAGCCAAGGGAGTCTCGGCCTCTAAGTACACCTCTTCCGACATAGGAATTTGCCGTCGAGATTCCTCGTGATCATCTTGCCGAGTTTCTAACTCGGCAATTCTCTTTCTTAGCATCTCCAATTCCTCCGACTCGCGTCTTAAACGATTCCTTTCGATAGTATGATGTAACTCATCATGCTCAAGTCGGAATCGATTTCGTTCAAGGGTACGTCGTAAATCAGATGGTTGACCATGCTGTGAAGTCTCCGACAACGAGGGTGCCGGTTGCTGCGGACGACACCCAGAATGACTTTCAGCAGTAACTTCTGGTTGAGCTGCTTCTCGGATATGATTTTGAACAGGAACTACACCACGATTATGAGTGGCAGTATTGTGTTGTGACTCAAGTATTCGTGGATGGGAGGTCGCGTGTGACGCAGCAGGAATATTATTTTGCTGTCGAACAGGTGAAGGATGAGCTCGATTATGAACTGCTGCAGTTGGTTCTGCTCTTGTTTGTGCCATGAAATTAGTTAAATTTCTCAGAAACTCTGGATCTTGAAATAAAGCAGAGTAATCTATCGGCATAGATGGCACAGTTGAATTTTCATTTGTGTGAGCAGGGTGACGATTGATTCCAATATCTGGATTACGTTCGTGTCTCCCAGAACTTGACATGACGATTGTGTACGTTTATAACTAGGTGTTACATAAAACACACAACAAATCGAAGGCTGCGGCCCTCCTTCTAGCGCCAAACTGTTGTTGTATGAAATTAACAATGGGGAAATTAACAGCTGAGTATGTTTAAACAGAGTTAAATATGTTATTTTGTTTTATTGATAATGTCACAAGAGTACAGGAAGTCGGTTTTTTCGTTCTTAACCGAAATCATTTTAAGTCCATGTACAATGTGCGGGAAAAAGATCCTCGTACTATCATAAATTCTGTTATTTATAGTACGGTAGTTTTTGTCTTTTTGCTAAAGATGGATAAGAACGTATTTAATGTTGAGCAGCTTCAATAAAGTGGTGTGTTTTGGAATAGGGGAACACCAATGATTGCTCCGTTGTCTTGATGATCCAATCACATGTTTACAGCTCTGTTTTTTACTTGGATATTTGAACTTTTTGGCCGTCGGTTTGAACAGATAAGGTTTGATACGATTAGCCATAGTTTTGGTGAAATGAAGTCGGTTGCTTGTATCAGTCTCAGTAGTCGGTACTTTTAATAATCTCGGAAGTCGGTAATTAGTTCAGAAAATACCGACTTGGAGTAAGTTGTCTTTTTCTGGAGGGACCATTAATAACCGACTTTAATCTTGTGATATCAAGTCGGTTATCAATGTGAGACCAAGTCGGATATCAACACTAGTCTAAGAAGAACTCCTAATGCAGGTAAACAAATAAAGTCCTAAGGAAAGTAAATACTTAGTAAATATAGACTTACCTAAACTACTTAGGCACATGCCTTTTATTCCATATCCTAACCAAACTATGATTCCTAAGCTACTAAGGGAAATCGGCCCTAGGCCTTCTAGAAGGATCGCACGTCCCTTTGTGCTGCGCGCCTCGACCAAACTCTAGCCGTCACGGCTAGTCCTTGTCCTCCGAGGTCTTGGCCTTCTCCTGCGTCCCACGCGTCACACGCGTCTTCTGTCTTGCACCTCAAGTCGCGTGGATTCTCCTCAGTCGTCGCGCCTTTCCTAGTACCTCGAGGACTCACGCCATCCAACTCCATGTGCTTCGCGCGTTACCGCCCTCGCCGCGTGTGAACCTTCTCGTCCCACGGGCGCGCCCCTTCTTTTGCGCGTGCCCCAGCCAGCGAGTGCCCCGCACTCCTGCCTGGTTAGTGCCGTCCTCACGCTCGCCCTTTACCTCGAGCGCGTGCCTGCCATATATGCGCGTGTTGCGCCCGGTCGCCTCGTCGACCTCGTTGACCCATTCCTCTATCGCTCCGCGCCATTTCGTGCTTGTTCCCGCTCGCACACTTACTTTATCGCCACTGTCCCATGTGCACGCTGGCCACCCTACATCCTCCCCTCGTGCACCATTTGCCTTAGCCATCGTGCGTTGCTTGCGACGATCTCTCGCGCATGCCTTGCTGGAACACGCTGACGAGGCGGTCCTTCCCACGGATCGATATCGGATACCAAAACATGTACATACATGATTTCGATTAAACCTAAGCATGCTCCTAAAGGATAAACAGAGATATACCTTTCTTCAAGACATTGATTCGATCTGAGCGATCTTCTAAACTGTGTCCTGACCGCGTTTGGACGCCGGATGGACGACAATCCTCCAAACGGTTGAAAGAAGAGAACTGCCCACGTCTTTCTCGAACCCTTCTCGTTACTCTTTCCACGATTGTGGCTGGAGTGTCTCACGAAAGTCTCTTAGGGTTTAGAACGTGGGAAGTCCCCTCTTTTTATAGAGGTCCTTGGGCCAGCCTAGGGATCTCTTAGAAGGTATAGGGTTTGGGCTCCCTACAGGCCCAAATTCTTATGTTCAGCCCAGAACACAATTTGGCCCGTAAATATTAATTCATTCCACTAGAGAATTAATATTGTACTCCCGTCCTATCCCGAAATGAATCAGGGCTTCTATTAGACTCGATATAATTCCCCGTGTTTAAGATATCGCACGTCCATTAATTATTAAAGCTTCTGACTGCTTTAATTAATTAATATCTTTTAATCCTTAAGTAGTACCACTCAACCTTATTATCGTACGGATTAAATCCACCTGCAGGGTTTATACGATAATCCTTATGAGTTCCTTAAGGGGACGTCACCAACCTGGATGTCCAGGACACGGTGCCCTAATGCCAATAAATAGATATCATGCAGATAGTGTTGTTACCCAAGATACGGAGCTATTGAACCAATACTTGGTCCTCACCCATGGTAAGTCAAAGTAACAAACAAATATCCCATATATCTAATTACCACAGTTAGGGTTAAGAATTAGTAGAGTCACCGAGACCTAGGTTCTTCATGATAGTCAGAACAGAAGAACACGTCTCAACTGTGATCCTTTCAATGCGACGCAGCGCACTAGTATAAACCAATAGCCAAGACAAGCTACATCCAGTTTATACTACAACCTACACCGATAGTCATGTCCATAACTATCTCAGTTGTGAATACCATTTATATCTTATAAGGAACCGACAATGTAATCTTCTGTGTGACTACTAACACACCACATTGTCAACAATATAAGATAATTGGACATTTAGCATACAAGCAATCATAAAGAATGCAACAATGTGAAAAACATTTATTTCAGTCAAATGGGAAATCGAATAATACAATCCAAAAGCTCACGTAAAAGTTTGCTTTATAGTATACTCCAACAATCTCCCACTTATACTAAAGCTAAACTTTTAGTATATAAACACATTCCATAACAATTCTCCCACTTATACTCAAAGTCTAGCTGCAACACATCGTAAACCAAGACCCTCTACGTGTTTCTCGAAGACATTGACAGTCAGAGTCTTCGTGAAAGGATCAGCTAGGTTATCCAACGATGCTATCTTCGTCACAACCACATCTCTTCGTTTCACGATCTCTCGTATAAGGTGGTACTTTCTCTCGATGTGTTTACTGGCCTTATGTGCTCGGGGTTCTCTCGAGTTTGCGACTGCACCAGCATTGTCACAATAAATTGTGATACACCTAGGCACACTCGAGGATACCCCTAAGTCCAGTAAGAAGCTCCTGAGCCAAACAGCCTCCTTTGTTGCTTCTGAAGCAGCAACGTATTCGGCTTCCATGGTAGAATCTGCGATGCATTTATGCTTCACACTCCTCCATGAGATCGCTCCGCCTCCCATCATAAACACATAACCCGAGGTCGACTTTCTCTTATCTCGATCAGCTTGGAAATCAGAATCTGTGTAACCCAAAGGAGTTAGACTGTCTGATTGGTAAACAAGCATATAATCCCGAGTTCTTTTCAGATACTTGAGAATATGCTTTACCGCAGTCCAGTGTCCTTGACCAGGGTTAGACTGATATCTTGCTACCATGCCAACTGCATAGCAAATATCAGGCCTCGTGCACAGCATGGCATACATAAGGCTTCCTACAGCCGAAGCATAAGGAACCTTAGCCATTTCCTCCATCTCCTTTTGTGTCTTTGGACACATATCGTTGGATAGAGGAACTCCATGCCGAAAAGATAGCAACCCTTTCTTGGAGTTCTGCATGCTGAAACGTGCAATCACAGTATCAATGTAAGCAGCTTGAGATAGACACAACATTCTCTTCTTCCTGTCAGGAATGACCTTGATTCCAAGAATGTACGATGCCACTACGTTTCCGTTGCTCTTTTTGTATACACAACTCTCGTCTTGACATTGATTAAATCCATAGGACTTAATCACCTCATCAAAACGAATATTCCAAGACCTAGAAGCTTGTTTTAGTCCATAAAGAGACTTCTTTAGCTTCCATACTCGATGCTCTTGGCCTTTCTTCACATAACCCTCGGGTTGCTGCATATAGATGTCTTCATCCAAGTTTCCGTTAAGGAAAGCTGTCTTGACATCCATTTGCCAAACCTCACAGTCCATGTGACTTGCTATGGATAAGAGAATCCGGATCGACTTAAGCATGGCTACTGGTGAGAAGGTCTCATCATAATCGATTCCCTCTTTCTCAGTGAAACCCTTCGCAACCAACCGTGCTTTGAAGGAAATAACCTTCCCGTCAGATCCTCTCTTACGCCTATAGACCCATTTGCACCCAATGGCTTTCTTGCCTTCAGGAAGGTCCTTAAGGTCGTATACCTCCATAGCGTCTATAGATTCAATCTCAGAATCCATAGATTTCTGCCAAGAATCTGCATCTACGTCTTGGATTGCCTCATTGTAGGTCCAGGGATCACTATCATGCTCTTCACTTGGGATCAAGTCCGAAGACTCTTCCACAAACATGAAACGATCGGGTTGACGAACAACCCTCCCACTACGACGAGGCAACTCAGGTGTAAATACATCAGGGTCAACACGTTTTGCAGTCTCTAGTGGTATATCATCTTGCACACTCGGTATGCCATTGTCTTCCCTCAACTCTTTGAGAATAATCTCACTCTTGGACTTATGCTCACTCATAGTCTTCTTCTAGAAATCGGGCATTGGTGCTCACCACCACCCTCTGATCTTTAGGACTATAAAAGTAACCACCTCTCGTTCCCTTTGGGTAACCTACAAACAGCCGTACTTCCGTTCTAGGTGCCAACTTATCAGCTTCCTTATCCAACACATGTGCTCGGCAACCCCAAATCCGAATGTGGTTTAAACTGGGCTTGCGCCCGGACCACAATTCTATTGGAGTTCTCGGAACCGATTTAGAAGGCACAAAGTTAAGAAGGTACGCCGCTGTTTCTAAGGCATATCCCCAAAACGAGGTAGGTAATGAAGCATAGCTCATCATCGATCTCACCATTTCTAACAGAGTCCTATTCCTTCTCTCTGCCACGCCATTCTGTTGGGGAGTACCAGGCGCAGTCAGCTGGGATGTAATCCCATTCTCCAATAAGTATTGCCTAAGTTCATTGCTAAGGTATTCGCCACCACGATCAGATCGCAGTGACTTGATACTTTTCCCTTGACGGTTCTCCGCTTCTGCCTTGAATTCTCTGAACTTGTCAAAGCATTCAGACTTGCGGCGCATCAAGTAAATGTACCCATATCTTGAGTAATCGTCAATAAAAGTAACGAAATACTCAAAACCACCTCTAGCTTGAATAGACATAGGCCCACACAAATCAGAGTGAATCAATTCCAACACATCATTGGACCTATTCCCCTTGGCCTTAAAAGGCCTAGAAGTCATCTTGCCTTCCAAACAGGATTCGCAGACTGGAAATGGTTCAACTTGGAGTGAGTCCAAGAAGCCATTACCCACCAGCCTTTGGATCCTCCTTAGATTTACATGACCCAACCTTAGGTGCCAAAGATATGTTTGATTCGACTGAGAAGGTTCTTTTCTCTTGTTTAGTGATGAAGATGCATGAGCCTCAGTCACAGTATGATATGCACAAGTAATAGTATAAAGATTGTTAACCAACATGCTAGAACAGATAAAAGAGTTATTTCTCATAATAACAACATTGTCATTAAAAATAACTGAATATCCATCCAAAAACAGCTTCGAAACCGAAATTAAATTCTTCCGAAAACTCGGCACGTACAAAACGATCTTTAATACTAAAACAGAATCAGAAAAAGATAAGTGCACATCTCCCACTGCAACCACCACCACTCGTGCAGCGTTGCCCAAGCTGATGGTAATCTCGCCCTCACTGAGCTGCCTTCTTTGCAGAAACCCCAGCAACGTCCTTCAGGGGACAATCTGTCTTCCAATGTCCTGTCTTGTTGCACTTGAAGCACTTGCCTTTCAGCTTCACCACGCCACCAGTAGGCGCTACAGCCTTGCTCCCGCCACTCCCACTGCTCCCACTAGTCCCACTCTTTTTCTGCACTTGCTTTTTCTTCTTCCTGCCTTTCGACGAAGAAGGTCCAGCTTGTACAGAAACATGAGCCTGTGGTCCTCTTCCCATAAGACCCTCCGCTGCAACCAAGTCCGTAAGAAGCTCGGCTAGAGTATAGCCCTTCTTATTCATGATTGCATTCAGGCGGAAGTTCTCATAGGACTTCGGAAGCGAGTGCAGGATGATATCGATCTTGGCATCACCATCGATATTTCCTCCGAGCACATCTATCTCATTCAGATATTCCATCATCTTGAGAACATGCTCTCGCACAGAAGCTCCCTCTGGCATGACAGAAGACATAATCTTCCTCATAGCCTCAAAACGAGCAGCCCTATCTTGCTCACCAAAGAGTTCCTTGAGGCTCAACATCATTTCAGCAGCAGTAGGCATGGTGTGATGCTGCTGTTGCAAAACATTTGACATAGATGCCAAGATGTAGCAACGAGCCATCTCATCAGCCTTATGCCACTTCCGATGAGCCTCCCTTTCCTCTTCAGTAGATTGGGCGCTCAAAGGAGCAGGAGCAGGAGTGGTGAGCACAAACTTGTACTCATCAGCAACAAGGACAATATCCAAATTTCTCTTCCAGTCTAAATAATTTGGACCAGTAAGCTTGTTTTGATTGAGAATGACCATAAGTGGATTGAATGACATGATGAATAACTGAAATAAATAATTGCAAACACGTAAGCAACAATTCACATAAATATGAAGCATAAAATATGGAAACCTTCAAAACCATCATTTAATGCAACCTCCGACAACTTAACGAACACACATGCAAGCCACGTTGGGTGGACGTTTACACATATATCAATTAAGCAGACACCCGGTCATTAATCTCAATTGCACACCAACCTGTCCTTATGGCGAATGAAATTAATAGTCGAAATTTTAACACTGACCATGTCAATAAAAACAGGGACTCCGTTGGGGAGTTATATTAAAATTCACATCTAAGTGATGACCACAATTTAACCCCAAGAGCAATCATCCACAATTGATGAACCTACCGATGGGGAAGACACATCGCTTGTAAATAATTTTCTACGGTTATCTTGAAATAATCTTTATCGGTGAGCTTATGAATGACACTATCCGTTAGGGAGGAGACCCCATGGGTCACACGTATACCACTCACTTCACCTAAAGATTAAGTCGTTTAAATAGAAGTCTTATCTAGTAAGCTCGTGAATGCCGCATCCGTTAGGGGGAGACTCCGAGGTCCCGCAAGCGACAAACACCTTACTTAAAGACCAATTGTGGAGGCCAAATGAATTAATTATTATTCATATTAAACTCACTTAGTCATTTTACTTAAAGGTTTTTAACAGCATGCAATAAGAAACAATTAAAATTCCTAGCATGCTCCTAACACGCAAATCACATAAATCCTAGCATGCTTCTAGAATCCAAAGGAAAAGCAATAACAGCTTTCTAAGAATTAAAAGCACCTATTTACATGATTACTAGCATGCCAGAAAAGCGATTTAAATCAGCTAGACACATAAACAAATAAACATGCTCTAGCAAAAATTAAATCGGCATCCACTAACAGCCTATCAAAGCTATTACATGATTCAGCAAGGTCGTGGATGAACACTCGAATCGGCATCTCGCGCAAAACCGGCCGTTCACGCGATATCGGCACCCACCGACGGAAAAGAGCCAAAAACTTCATCTAGACGATTGAATTGGACCCCGCCACAGGCTGTTACGGCATAGCCGTAACTCTTGTAGATCTCGCTCTCCCGTTTCCGAAATGGTATTATGGGCTGAAATCGGACACCTGTAGCAAAAGGTATGGCCAAAACGGTTTTCGCCGACGAAATTGGCCCCGGTGAATGCTGAAACCCTAGCTGCCGCCTCCAGGATGATCATCTTCATCACGTTCGACTTTGAACACAAAATTACAGCAAAAATCGAACAACAATAGCCCTACTACAGTCTATAAAATCTCCTATACTACCCACACTTATTATCTGGTGGGAAAAACGATTACATCAATAAACAAGAGTTGCGACAGACACCATCCAGAAGCATAAACGAGATAAAACATCATCCACACCATGAACATGACTGAAAACGAATAAACGAATAAACGAAATCAACTACATGTTCCAGGCAGAGCCGATAATCTACGAAACCGAGGCTCTGATACCAATTGCTGGAACACGCCGACGAGGCGGTCCTTCCCACGGATCGATATCGGATACCAAAACATGTACATACATGATTTCGATTAAACCTAAGCATGCTCCTAAAGGATGAACAGAGATATACCTTTCTTCAAGGCTTTGATTCGATCTGAGTGATCTTCTAAACTGTGTCCTGACCGCGTTTGGACGCCGGATGGACGACGATCCTCCAAACGGTTGAAAGAAGAGAACTGCCCACGTCTTTCTCGAACCCTTCTCGTTACTCATTCCACGATTGTGGCTGGAGTGTCTCACGAAAGTCTCTTAGGGTTTAGAACGTGGGAAGTCCCCTCTTTTTATAGAGGTCTTTGGGCTAGCCTAGGGATCTCTTAGAAGGTATAGGGTTTGGGCTCCCTACAGGCCCAAATTCTTATGTTCAGCCCAGAACACAATTTGGCCCGTAAATATTAATTCATTCCACTAGAGAATTAATATTGTACTCCCGTCCTATCCCGAAATGAATCAGGGCTCTATTAGACTCGATATAATTCTCTGTGTTTAAGATATCGCACGTCCATTAATTATTAAAGCTTCTGACTGCTATAATTAATTAATATCTTTTAATCGTTAAGTAGTACCACTCAACCTTATTATCGTACGGATTAAATCCACCTGCAGGGTTTATACGATAATCCTTATGAGTTCCTTAAGGGGACGTCACCAACCTGGATGTCCAGGACACGGTGCCCTATTGCCAATAAATAGATATCATGCAGATAGTGTTGTTACCCAAGATACGGAGCTATTGAACCAATACTTGGTCCTCACCCATGGTAAGTCAAAGTAACAAACAAATATCCATATATCTAATTACCACAGTTAGGGTTAAGAATTAGTAGAGTCACTGAGACCTAGGTTCTTCATGATAGTCAGAACAGAAGAACACGTCTCAACTGTGATCCTTTCAATGCGACGCAGCGCACTAGTATAAACCAATAGCCAAGACAAGCTACATCTAGTTTATACTACAACCTACACCGATAGTCATGTCCATAACTATCTCAGTTGTGAATACCATTTATATCTTATAAGGAACCGACAATGTAATCTTCTGTGTGACTACTAACACACCACATTGTCTACAATATAAGATAATTGGACATTTAGCATACAAGCAATCATAAAGAATGCAACAATGTGAAAAACATTTATTTCAGTCAAATGGGAAATCGAATAATACAATCCAAAAGCTCACGTAAAAGTTTGCTTTACAGTATACTCCAACATGCCTTGTACCACTCGCCCACTTTCCCGGGCTCAATCTTCTCGCTCTCACCATCGGCCCAATACGCGACTGTGTGCACATCTTCCATCGCGTAGCCTCTCCGGGTTCTCTTGGCTCGGTCTCGGTACTCATCCCGGGCCATCGCGCGCTTCTTCTCACTGCTTTCGTGCGACTCGTCCTCGGGCTCGGATGGGTCGATGACCACATCCTCATCATTCCATCCCCCTTTGAGTTTGACCTTGTCCTCAAGGAGAATGAATTGAAGACTCTTCAATTCAACTGGCTCGGTTCTTTCGTCGCTAGTACATAGCTTGATCCTCTTCTTGGCCCTTTTGAACTCCATCGTTCCCGTTTTGAAATTGGTAACTATAGGCCCTAGAGTCTCCAACCATTGGACCCCTAACACCACCTCGGGTGTAACGCCCCACTTTATTTTGAAAGATTTATCGAATTAATTTAATAAAAATCACTATGAATTTTTATCAAATCTCAATTAAATAAAAACTTAGTGGGCGCTACTTAATTTACCAAAAGCTTTTATCCGACATTACAGACACATTAAGCAAAGACAGCATGCTCGAATATTAAATCATAAACCTCACTAGCATTCATTAAGTTCCAAATCATAAAAGGATAATTCATAATTCCCAAGGTCAAAACGACATAATCAAATATCCAAATTTTCAACATGAGTTCATGAACTAAGCGGAAGCAAAATTAACAAAGCAATAATAAATGACATAACCGCCGCCCGTCTTGTCTCGTCACCCGCCAACTGCTTAACCTGCATCCATGAAGAGCAGGTGGGAGTGAGTACAGTTAACTATCGTACTCACACTATGCATATGAATAACTCAGAATATGTTAATATGGTATGGTCGCAGCATGAACATAAACACTAATAAATAATGTCTCATCTCTAGTCATGTCTATGACCCTTGCCATCGCTATGGCTCACTCATGTGCACATCTACGCTTAGCCGTATCATATCTATAATACGGGAGTGCGTGCCACGTAAGGACACGGCCTTATCTAAGGACTTAAGGAGATTTACCTCATAAGGGTAACCGTATCTACGGGGACAACCGTACCGATGGCTATCGATAGGCTACATGTTCACATGCATACATAGATCACACCGATTTAACACATTCAATAAAACCAAGTACATATGCACAGTTAATTTTAGAATAACAACCCACCTGGATTTCCGGGTTGAAAACTGGACAAGCAATGGGTGTAGGTCGAGGCTCGACTCCTCAATTACCTACATTGAGTCAAGATGCTACAATCAACATCTATCTTGACCTTAAACGGAAAACACAAAACAGACCTAGTCGAACTTGTTTTGACTAAATAGTTCGTGAAGTCCAGTGGACGTTGGAACACTAAGACTCGATACTAAACTCGACTAACAAACATACGAGAGATCAAATAATTCCATCTAATGATAGACCAAGTCAAACTCACAACAAAACGAAAAGCATGTAATTCACAGATTCAACTTCAAAATCTTAGTTTAGAAATTTCTTGTTATTAATCACATGAAATTCATGACCAGACTGCTCTACGACTTATGCCTTGAAATTTTAGCCAAATTTACATCTCCCAGTAATTAGTGAAACCACTAAAATTCAGCTTCAAACTCAAAGCACATAAATTTATAAAATTCCTACAAGAAATCAGCAAAAACGCACATGGATTTATATCTGAACCTAATGAATGAATCAGGACTTGAACATTTAACCTCACAACCTACAACATGATATAAACAACATGTAAAAATCTCAGCCCTGGACATTAACTGTGCTATTTTTAAAAATTCACACAAGATTCAGCAATTGTTGAATTTAAATCAAAAACTGAATGAAATTGGACTCCAAAAATTCCCATCTTTTAACAGCATCAATATACACATAAAATAAGCATCTCAAAAAAGTTTCAGAATTTTCCAACAGATAACTGATTTTTAGTAATTCATACAACTTTCAGCATAAACACTAGTTAAATTATTAACCATCTTAAATTAAATCCAAAAATTCTAAGAATTTAACACAGCATATAAACACATCAAAGACACAACATACTAAAATTTCAACTAATTTGAATCAAGAACCAATTTATTAAGCATTAAATTTCTCAAAGTTTCAAGTCATTCCGAGCAGTGTGCGATTTTTAAAAATTCAAACACTAATTCAGCGAGTACCGGAATCGACAACTTAACACATCATTCAAATTATGAAATTTCTCGTCCGAGGTCTTCTCATAAGGCCAAGGACTCGACATTGTTCCATTATCCACCGACTTACACGAGTTTCGAGGTCTCGTTCAATTTCTCATAATTGAAGAGATCCCCGAACACTTAAACGACACATAAAATCACAAATTCACATAATCTCATATCGAATACATTATAACACAAAGAAACACATCTCGTAAATCAAACATATACGTAAATAACATAAACAATTTAAACGAGACAGGATCGACTAGATACCGTTCTCGGGATTGATACTCGAAAAGGGAACGGAAAGACGAGGCGAGCTCGCGGCAAGCTCGACGGCAAGCGTCGTCTCGCGAAGGGGACAGCGGGTGAGGAGGGGGTCGCTGCTGCTAGGTCACCGTCGGAGTTCACTGCTCGAACGGAGGGCTGCCACTGAGGTGCCGCTGCTCGAACGGAGGAGGGCCGCCAGAAAGATCACGAACAGCGCTCAGGAGGTTGTGCGATGTCGGGGACTCGCGACGGCTCACCGGGGTTGCTGGACGGCGGCGAGGGTCACGGACAGAGAAGGTCTCGTCGTCGGAAGTTCGCTGATTACTCGAACTCGCTGGAAAATTCACAAGCTGTGGTCGCCGGATATGATTCGAGCGGGTTGCTGTGCGTGGTGGCGATGGTGGAGGACCATCGCAGAGGAGAAGGAAGACGGCTGGCACTAGCTCGACGGTGTGCTGCCCGGCGAACTCTACGTTTGCAAACAGGATCCGCTGCTAATCACGCGACTGAGGAAGATGACCGGTGGCGGCTGAAAAGGGACCAGCCTCCTCCCTTGCATAAACAGAGTGCGACGGTGAAGGGAAAAGGAGGCGCTCGACTGGGTTGAACTTTGCAATTAAAAATCTGAGATTTTGGCGAAGGGCGAGGAAGCTCTGAAATTTCCGGTTTTGATTGCACGATGAGGGTGAAAATATGGTGGTCGAGCGTTTCTTGGGGATGGGATCAAAGATATGGAAGAATATATATTTTTCCTTAATTTTGGTGGTATATGCGCGTGAAAAGGGGTGGAGAAATTAGGTTCAAGCTGGTAACAAATTCCCCAAAAATCTCATCTAAATCATTTGAATTTATTTGATTTTTAAACCAAATAAAATGGTGTCATATATCTAATAAGTATATAAGGCGAATTCTTACTCAAATAGGCCGAAAAATAAACCCAAATGAGCCGAAAATAATTAGCAATAAATGGAAAAAAAATGGGTCTTGGGTTTAACTCGCGGCTCGGGTTCTGGGGCTCGATTCTGGGTTCTCGGGCTCGATTTAACGGTTCGATTGCGCGATTAAAATAAATAGAATAATATTTACATATACATAATACACATTGATTATTTAATAATAATAATAACATTTAGACATTTAATTCACAATTAGACATTCATTTAAATAAATACTAATTATAATAAAAATAATAATAATGGCAATAATATTAAATAAAATCTCAAATATTCCATAAATAAATGGGGCGCTACAGTTTACCCACCTTACAAAGAATTCCGACCTCGGAATTCGAAATACAAACTGCGACACGAAAACAAACGAGAAAAAGAGGGAAAAACATCAACACATAAATTCGGGTATCTCTTTCGAATTTCGGTCCCCCTCCTCCCAAGTCACCTTGTCTTGACAACCACCACTGGACTTTGACGAGTACCCCTCCGGCCTTTTTCTAAAAGTCACCGGTACCTCCAAACAGGTAGGGTTCTGCCTATCACGCAGCTCGTCACATCTCACATGTACTCCGAGATCACGCACACCTTTCCTCCATCAAGAGGCATAAGACGTGTCATGCATCCTCGCGAGCTCCGGTGGTGGAGTCAACCATCAGGCTAAATCATCGACTTGGTCAGGAGTCAAAATAGGGCTGCGTACTCGTGGCAGTAACCAAAAGAACGGCATACTCCACCTCTATTCGTACCAGCCACCTCACATGGGAAGGAATTCTCACACTCTACTCATCTATCAATACACATGACCCTAACCGGTCCTTACGTGTCTTGATAGCATACTCCAACAGAATCAACATATAGGGCTGACTTGTTGTATCGAGCTTCCATCTCGTTCCCGGGTCACGGTAGAAAACTCGATTACTACAACGACATGATCCGTGCGTCCTTATAAAATAGGGCGCCACGGAATCCCATACGGATGGGTTAACAATCCACAATAACACTATATCCTCAACACCGATACCTACAGAACACACGGCTCTGTTTGATACCGTTGTCAACAACTCTTCCCTTGCCGACTCGAATAACACCTCGAATGCGGTTTAGGAAATATCGACTAGATGTTCGAAAACAATCTCCCATCGCATAATCGGTCTCACGACTGGAGATGCTCGATATTCCCATACTAACGATCTAACACCAATACTCTCTCACTCTTCGTAGGTCTCGATCCCTACGAAGTATACATAGCCTCCAATCGAGACTCGGGATACTGCCCGAAAATGATGAGGGACCTAAATCTCGCTATCACGAGAGAATTTCGCATAAGACAAAGACTAATCGACAAGTCTCACATATCGAGAGTCGTTGATTAGGGATTCCATACAACGAATCGGTTTGGAGTTTAAGGCACTGTCACCCGAGAGATGACACACACACAGGCGCTGCATAAGCGGGGCGCCGGCACGTGTGCATGCACCTGTTCAGGGACCAGCTGCAAGATCAAGGTTTGGCCGTACACACTGGCATGGGGAGTTCATGCGTTCGGTGATGGCGGCGGCAGCTCTCGTGCGAGTCAACGGTCGGCCACTGCAGTTGGCCTCACGTCTCTCAGCACGGGCGTGCGGGCTCGGCCACCACTTCGCGTGGCTACACCCATCCAGGTTCGGCGTTCAGTTAAGGTACACACCAAAAATTTCAATTTCCGGTTCATAATCCTAGGTACTTAGATAGGAAAAAGGCTTCCTTACAATACTTCTCAAATACAATAGTTTAAGCATTACTGTTGAGCTACAATTTCCCATAGGAATCAAACATTGGCATCACTGCCCGGAAAAATCCTAACCTCGGCGGTCATCGCCGAACATTAGAATGGTTGACTCGCTTGACCCTTTCAACTAACAATGTCGGCCGTCACGACAGCTTTTACTCAAGTAGCTAATCGTGCCGGCAGTTCTAAACGAGTTCGACCACATATAGAACTTATAGCTTCCACACTTCGAGGTCTAGTGTAAAGCTTCCCTCGCAAGTGTTTCCAGCTAACATCATAACCAATCAGATTAAGTCACATAGGGCACATAAACATGAAAGTTGACGAAAATAATTTTTGAAATTCACACTCAATTTGGAAACTTAAACATGATCTTGCACTAATTTTCAGCATGCGTGGTGAATTTAAAAATGCATGTAGCTTTCAGTCCACAAATCATATCATGATGAAAACACTTGGAAGATATCCCTGACTCATGCCTCTGTCACTTTCATGAAGAACACTCAGGCAGATAAAGTCATTTAAAGGCACATAATACAACAAACATCCAAAACATGGGTGTAATGGATAAATAAAGACATAGAGCTTGACAAGTTCTCAGTATATGCACAATAACTGAAACTACAGACATGATATTACTGAAATTCAAAAACTCCAAGATAGCTGACTCAATTCTCTACAACTTCTTTGAAAACTCTATTGGCAAATTATAACATTACCGACAAGTTTGAATATAAAACATTTAGTTTGCAAAAACAGCCAGAGAACAATTTTTTTTTTCAAAAATACAGCACCTTAGTAAAATAGCAACAACTCAAGTTACACGGCTCCAATTCATGCAAACTCAAAACATATATAGTCTACACATGGAAATATACAAATTTCATGAAGAAGACTGTTTCGTAAGAACACGTTTAAGTCACCTAAATAGAGTACATATTCAACACTTACACAAAATCCTGGTTTCATAAAAACTGGGTGTACATCCCACTTAGAAAAATTATATAAAATCAACTGGAACTCCAAATCATATAGACCCAAAACCTGCAAAAGCTACAAATTTCATGAAGAGAATGTTTACATATTATCACGTTAAAGGCATCAATTCAGAGCATACATTTCATGCATACACACAGCCACTGTTTCAAAATCCTGGGCATAAATCCAACTTAAAAAAATCATATAAAATCAACCAAAACTTCAAATTGCATAATTCCAATTCCTATGGGCAACTTACATCATATACTACATTTGTCATGAAGAACACATTTCCATTCAGGCACGTTAAGATCATCATAAATAGCCATGAACTAGCATCAAATCCTTCTGCCCGAGTTTATCAAAACAGCATGCTCGACGAACTTTGAAAAATCATAACAAATTCATTTTAACCCTAAATCACAAAATTCTAAAACTCACAGAAACCTAACTCAAAGAACTACAAGGCTCAAGAAGAACACTTGCCCAAGAAACAGCTTCTTGGTTGGCAAAAATAGAGCACAACTGAGGCTCAAAATTTGGGTTTTCATGCCTTCATCAACTCAAAATGATCACACAACAACATAGTCTCGATATCAATACTTTAAGACTTACACATTCGATATATCATCAAACACGTTGTCCGAGGTCCAACTCGGTCTTGTTAAACAAGATAGAAAAATAAAGTCTTATGTCTTTCACTTGAATTATTACATCTTTTGGTTTGATAATATATAACGATTCACATTAATACGTAAATTCAACCTCAATCATCGAAGATCACATATGCATCACATGAACCTGACCAAACCTATCATGATATAAACAAGACTCTCAACCTAATACGCTTATCTCATCATATCACATAAAGGGGAATCAATAAATCACATTATCCTTATCTCTTATCCAACTAACCATGCTTCGAGCTAGCATGAACTCACCCTTACTAAGACACAAGAGATACCAAACACATAACACACCAGAGGTTGAACAGAGGCCATGAACCTCCATGATACTGACAACCTATAAAACATCGACTCGACTCATAATTTTCGAAACCTGGCAAAGGTCCGAAGAGGGCAAATACATTCTCGGTTCTCATTGACCGGGTCCTCACTTGAAGACATTGAATAAAATTATATAGCACGGAAAACTGCTATGGGCATAACTTATCTCGATAACAACAAACTGAACCTCATAGCGAGGAACCTCTAGAGTCCGAACTTAACTCTATATCACTAGAGTTCAATATCAAACACTAGAGTTCACATTAAACCAAAGGTGGATAGGTTTCCTAAACCCCAAGGAATCAAAATCAACAAAACACATCTCATAAGCAGTTTCATTACTACTTAGGCAAGAATACAAAAATTTCATTTCACATTATAAGTATTTTCATTGATACTTATATAACATACCTTTAAGCAGCGCGGCGTGACGAAGACGAGTGGTCGTAACATAAAATTTAAACACATAATCACATATAAACCAGTCTACAGAAACGCAGACTGGCTCTGATACCAAACTGTAACGCCCCACTTTATTTTGAAAGATTTATCGAATTAATTTAATAAATATCACTATGAATTTTTATCAAATCTCAATTAAATAAAAACTTAGTGGCGCTACTTAATTTACCAAAAGCTTTTATCTGACAATACAGACACATTAAGCAAAGACAGTATGCTCGAATATTAAATCATAAACCTCACTAGCATTCATTAAGTTCCAAATCATAAAAGGATAATTCATAATTCCCAAGGTCAAAACGACATAATCAAATATCCAAATTTTCAACATGAGTTCATGAACTAAGCGGAAGCAAAATTAACAAAGCAATAATAAATGACATAACCGCCACCCGTCTTGTCTCGTCACCCGCCAACTGCTTAACCTGCATCCATGAAGAGCAGGTGGGAGTGAGTACAGTTAACTATCGTACTCACACTATGCATATGAATAACTCAGAATATGTTAATATGGTATGGTCGCAGCATGAACATAAACACTAATAAATAATGTCTCATCTCTAGTCATGTCTATGACCCTTGCCATCGCTATGGCTCACTCATGTGCACATCTACGCTTAGTCGTACCATATCTATAATACGGGAGTGCGTGCCACGTAAGGGCACGGCCTTATCTAAGGACTTAAGGAGATTTACCTCATAAGGGTAACCGTATCTACGGGGACAACCGTACTGATAGCTATCGATAGGCTACATTTTCACATGCATACATAGATCATACCGATTTAGCACATTCAATAAAACCAAGTACATATGCACAGTTAATTTTAGAATAACAACCCACCTGGATTTCCGGGTTGAAAACTGGACAAGCAATGGGTGTAGGTCGAGGCTCGACTTCTCAATTACCTACATTGAGTCAAGATGCTACAATCAACATCTATCTTGACCTTAAACGGAAAACACAAAACAGACCTAGTCGAACTTGTTTCGACTAAATAGTTCGTGAAGTCCAGTGGACGTTGGAACACTAAGACTCGATACTAAACTCGACCAACAAACATATGAGAGATAAAATAATTCCATCTAATGATAAACCAAGTCAAACTCACAACAAAACGAAAAGCATGTAATTCACAGATTCAACTTCAAAATCTTAGTTTAGAAATTTCTAACTATTAATCACATGAAATTCATGACCAGACTGCCCTACGACTTATGCCTTGAAATTTTAGCCAAAATTACATCTCCCAATAGTTAGTGAAACCACCAAAATTCAGCTTCAAACTCAAAACACATAAATTTATAAAATTCCTACAAGAAATCAGCAAAAACGCACATAGATTTATATCTGAACCTAATGAATGAATCAGGACTTGAAAATTTAACCTCACAACCTACAGCATGATATAAACAACATGTAAAAATCTCAGCCCTGGACATTAACTGTGCTATTTTTAAAAATTCTTTCAAGATTCGGCAGTTGTTGAATTTAAATCAAAACCGAATGAAATTGGACTCCAAAACTTCCCATGTTTTAACAGCATCAATATACACATAAAATAAGCATCTCAACCAAGTTTCAGAATTTTCCAACAGATAACCGATTTTTAGTAATTCATACAACTTTCAGCATAAACACTAGTTAAATTATTAACCATCTTAAATTAAATTCAAAAATTCTAAGAATTTAACACCGCATATAAATACATCAAAGACACAACATACTAAAATTTCAACTAATTTGAATCAAGAACCAATTTATTAAGCATTAAACAATATTCTGATCAGAATTCACTCTATTTATCAAAAATAGCTACAGGCCTCTAACAATTACGAAATTTTTTGACGAGGCTGGAAACTAACATAAAACATATTCTTCAAAGTTTCAAGTCATTCCGAGCAGTGTGCGATTTTTAAAAATTCAAACACTAATTCAGCGAGTACCGGAATCGACAACTTAACACATCATTCAAATTATGAAATTTCTCGTCCGAGGTCTTCTCATAAGGCCAAAGGACTCGACATTGTTCCATTATCCACCAACTTACACGAGTTTTGAGGTCTCGTTCAATTTCTCATAATTGAAGAGATCCCCGAACACTTAAACGACACATAAAATCACAATTTCACATAATCTCATATCGAATACATTATAACACAAAGAAACACATCTCGTAAATCAAACATATACGTAAATAACATAAACGATTTAAACGAGAAGGGATCGACTAGATACCGTTCTCGGGATTGATACTCGAAAAGGGAACGGAAAGACGAGGCGAGCTCGCGGCAAGCTCAACGGCAAGCGTCGTCTCGCGAAGAGGACAGCGGCTGAGGAGGGGGTCGCTGCTGCTAGGTCACCGTCGGAGTTCATTGCTCGAACGGAGGGACGCCACTGAGGTGCTGCTGCTCGAACGGAGGAGGGCCGCCGGAAAGATCACGAACAGCGCTCAGGAGGTTGTGCGATGTCGGGGACTCGCGACGGCTCACCGGGGTTGCTGGACGGTGGCGAGGGTCACGGATAGAGAAAGTCTCGTCGTCGGAAGTTCACTGATTGCTCGAACTCACCGGAAAATTCACAAGCTGTGGTCGTCGGATATGATTCAAGCGGGTTGCTGTGCGTGGTGGCGATGGTGGAGGACCATCGCGGAGGAGAAGGAAGACGGCTGGCACTAGCTCGACGGTGTGCTGCCCGTCGAACTCTACGTTTGCAGACGGGATCCGCTGCTAATCACGCGACTGAGGAAGATGACCGGTGGCGGCTGAAAAAGGACCAGCCTCCTCCCTTGCGTAAACAGAGTGCGACGGTGAAGGGAAAAGGAGGCGCTTGACTGGGTTAAATTTTGCAATTCTGAGATTTTGGCGAAGGGCGAGGAAGCTCTGAAATTTCCGGTTTTGATTGCACGATGAGGGTGAAAATATCGTGGCCGAGCGTTTCTTGGGGATGGGATCAAAGATATGGAAGAATATATATTTTTCCTTAATTTTGGTTGAATATGCTCGTGAAAAGAGGTGGAGAAATTAGGTTCAAGCTTGTAACAAATTCCCCCAAAATCTCATCTAAATCATTTGAATTTATTTGATTTTTAAACCAAATAAAATGGTGTCATATATCTAATAAGTATATAAGGCGAATTCTTACTCAAATAGGCTGAAAAATAAACCCAAATGAGCCGAAAATAATTAGCAATAAATGGAAAAAAAAACGGGTCCTGGGTTTAACTCGCGGCTCGGGTTCTCGGGCTCGATTCTGGGTTCTCGGGCTCGATTTAACGGTTCGATTGCGCGATTAAAATAAATCGAATAATATTTACATATACATAATACACATTGATTATTTAATAATAATAATAACATTTAGACATTTAGTTCACAATTAGACATTCATTTAAATAATACTAATTATAATAAAAATAATAATAATAATAATAATGGCAATAATATTAAATAAAATCTCAAATATTCCATAAATAAATGGGGCGGTACATCGGGTCCTCCAAGCTCTAGTGCGAACAAGTCCACTTTTAGCTCTTCACCTTGCACTTGTATGGGGACGTCCTTGTATAGCTCCGAACTCCAAAGTTCTTCGCCGTTTGCAACTCGTACTCCAAATGGTACAACCCCGGTCATTGGAATCTCAAGCCTTGTGGTGAAGTCCAAGCTAATAAAATTGAGTGTCGACCCACTGTCGACCAACACATCGACTTTTCGTCCCATAATCTCAGCCTCGAACCTCATCATCTTAGGTCCTTTTTCGGCTTTGACCATGTGCTGCATCTCCAATTGCGGGTTCAAATACAAGTTTCCTCCTTCCTCACGTTCTTCCTCGGGCTCGCATGTATCGAGTAGGTAAACCTCTTTACCTTTGCATCGGTGCCCGAGCGTGAACGGCTCATTGCACGAGAAGCATAGGCCCTTCTCGCATCGTCTCTGAATCTCATCATTACCAAGGCGTCGCATGTAACTCGGCGGTCGTGTTGCCTCGATCACCTTTGCGTCCTCGGCCAGCGGCAGTGGATCCGGAACCGTGCTCGCGCGTCGTGTCTCGACGCGTCCGTCTCCGCGGCTCGTCTTGCGGACCGCAACCAGATGGTCCTCACGCATTCGTGCCGACTCTATGGCAGCTCGCATCGACCTCGGTCGGTCCAATCGTACCTCGGCGGCCAGCTCGAGTTTAAGCCCGCCCACAAACGCTCCAACCAATGCACTCTCGGGCCAATCGCGCACCCGACTAGCAATGCGCTCGAACTCTTTTTGGTAATCACGAAGACTACCACCTTGACGTATTCAAGTGAGTGCCTCGTCGTAGTCATGGTATTGGCTCGATCCAAAGCGCATAATGATCTTTTTCTCGAAATCCCTCCAATGTACTCTCACGCCCTTGTCTTGGCAGACGTGCGAGATCCATTGCCACCAAATGTTCGCCTCTCCATCGAGATAGTAGGCGGCGATTTTGACTCGTTCAGATTTGGGCACGTCATTAATCTCGAAATATTGTGTGGCTCGACTTAACCATGCGTCCGGGTCAGTTCCCGTGAACGTAGGCATAGTAAGCCTCGACTTCTCGACCTTCCTCTCCTCGCGTCGACTCGACGCTCGTGTCCTCCTCGATCGATGGTTGTGGTCCTCACGGCCGGTCTCGGAGCTGCTCGATCGAGCCGTGGTCAAACACGACCTATGGCTCCCTCGCGGTCGTCATGTGGTTCGAGCAAGTTGTGTTGCGAGGTCGTGCACCATGAGTTCCAACTTCGCAAAATTCTCGTTGGCCGCGTGTTGGCCATCGCCAAGGGATCTCATGCTCTCCTCCAACATCTCGAATCTCTCTCGGTTTGTCATGGCTTCTCTCTTTTTTTTTTCTGATAACACTCGAACAAAACTCACGCACACTATGTATAAATTTTTTTTTTTTTATACTCACGAACCAAACTCACAAAAAGAAAAAGGGAAAAAAAATAATCGAAAAAGAATAAGATAGAAAAAGTTAAACAAAACACACGATCAACACCTCTCAATGAAAGCACCAATGATGAAGGATCGTGTGTTTTCCCAACTCGATTGCCTCGTACGATGCTTTGCCACGGCACCTTTTCGGCGATAGGTGTGGACGACTCGGTTATTAGCCTTATCTTCTCACGATTTTGAGATGGTTCGGGTCTTAGCCTTGCCAACTTGGTTGAATGATAAAACTCTCACAAATTCTAAACACACGAGATTTGTTCTCACGAACGATTTTTCATTACTTTTCAATCATAACTTTCGAATGACATATGGGTGGTATTTATAGATACCAATTAGATCTAATCCTAATCTAAGAAGAACTCCTAATGCAGGTAAACAAATAAAGTCCTAAGGAAAGTAAATACCTAGTAAATATAGACTTCCCTAAACTACTTAGGCACATGCCTTTTATTCCATATCCTAACCAAACTATGATTCCTAAGCTACTAAGGGAAATCGGCCCTAGGCCTTCTAGAAGGATCGCGCGTCCCTTTGTGCCGCGCGCCTCGACCAAACCCTAGCTGTCGCGGCTAGTCCTTGTCCTCCGAGGTCTTGGCCTTCTCCTGCGTCCCACGCGTCACACGCGTCTTCTGCCTTGCGCCTCAAGTCGCGCGGATTCTCCTCAGTCGTCGCGCCTTTCCTAGTCCCTCGAGGACTCACGCCATCCAACTCCCACATGCTTCGCGCGTTACCGCCCTCGCCGCGTGTGAGCCTTCTCGCGCCACGCGCGCGCCCCTTCTTTCGCGCGTGCCCCAGCCAGCGAGTGCCCCGCACTCCTACCTGGTTAGTGTCGTCCTCACGCTCGCCCTTTATCTCGAGCGCGTGCCTGCCACATATGCGCGTGTTGCGCCCGCTCGCCTCGTTGACCTCGTCGACCCATTCCTCTATCGCTCCGCGCCATTTCGCGCTTGTTCCCGCTCGCGCACTTACTTTATCGTCACCGTCCCATGTGCACGCTAGCCACCCTACATCCTCCCCACGTGCACCATTTGCCTTAGCCATCGTGCGTTGCTTGGAACGATCTCTCGCGCATGCCTTGCACCACTCGCGCATTTCCCGGGCTGAATCTTCTCGCTCTCACCATCGGCCCAATACGCGACTGTGTGCGCATCTCCCATCGCGTAGCCTCTCCGGGTTCTCTTGGCTCGGTCTCGGTACTCATCCCGGGCCTTCGCACGCTTCTTCTCACTGCTTTCACGCGACTCGTCCTCGGGCTCGGATGGGTCGATGACCACATCCTCATCACCGTGCCGCGTCGCAGAGGCCAGGCAGTGCCTCTGTCCGTGCCAGCGCCTAGCGCTCGCGAGGCACCGCAGCACCCAGTGCACGCGACAGCGCCCAGTAGCGCCTGTCCGTGCCAGTGTGCGAGGCCTTGGCGCCAGTCGCGCCCCAGCGCCTCCGACAGCGCCCG
>BKCP01006072.1:390472-495541 GCA_008636005.1 Striga asiatica
CCAGAGAGTTCCGAGAGTTACTGTTTACTTATATATACCGGTTCTGTGATATCATTATTATTATTGTTGTTTACTTTAGAATGGGTTTTTATGGAGTACAAGTGGACCGTACTCACCCCCACTTTATATTTTCAGATGGCAGGGTCGGCGGGCAGGCGTGAGTCCAGCTGTGGTGGTTGTGGTCGTGAGTTCCGCACGAAAGCTGTTCCTGAGACATTTGTTATCGTTTTGTATAACTAATATTTTCATGCATTTTCAGAATTCCGCTATGTTTGCTTTTATTTCGAACTTGCATGACAGTACTTTCAGACTGAAATAATTTATCCAGTTCGCTAGTACGAACGGGACCAGTTAAAACGCAAGATTCGATAAAGGGTTTAAATCTGATTTTCTTAAAGTCTAAACCAGTTGATAGACCTAGTCAAGGAATCGGATTTCCAAAGCAAAATAAGTTTTTAGCAACATCCCGAGATAAGTTTGCAAATGATTGTGAAAAATTTATAAGCGTTTTCGAAAGAGTTAAAGTTTTGCGAAAAATTGGCTCTAAGTAGCGGGGTGTTGCACTATTTGTACAGAGGCCATTGCGAGATAGGATCCGACGGGATAAAGCCTTTGACGAGTTTGTTTGCTTGTTATGGGCAAAGTTTCATACCGGAGGAGTAGAGTGATTTTACCGAGGTACGCATCAGTGCCCAGTCAGCCCAGGTACGCATCAGCCCCGCGTCCCTCGTGTTCGGTCGTGCCCAGCAGCGCGCCAACACTCCCAGTGACGCTCGGTTGTGCCCAGTAGCACCCGAGTGGCACCAGTCGTGCCCGTGCTCGCGCCAGCAGCGCACCAGAGCACCCAGCCACCCTTAGTCATGCCCAGCAGCAGAACTTAGGGAAGGCAAACTTGGCCTTAACCCCAAGCGGATAAAACTCATATACATACCTGAACGTGATATCGACTATTATACTCAATGTATAACCTAGACTGGGTCCCCACCTGATCTGCTTTGAAAATAAGTAAGTGCGGCTGTGCTGGTAGCTGACTCCTCAAGCTACATAAAAATATAAGCAAACAAATATACTAAGTACTATGCTCGTCGTATGCTCAAAAATATGCTAGGATGCTCTACTCTATCAGATTACTCATCCGGATATAAAGGAACACTCTATGGGTTCGCTAAAATAATTCTAAGTCCGAAAATTTGACTGATGTGCTCAACTGATTTGGTTTGGCTCGGAAAATTACTTAAATTTTGGAATAAGACTCGGACCAAAAATCACGAACCAAAACTGACTTGAACCGCCGGCTAAACCGGCCGGTTCGCTCACTAACTGAACCGTGTCGGGCTGAACCAGACCGGGTCGGATCGCCGGTTCAGCCCAGGTACGCATCAGCCCCGCGTCCCTCGTGTTCGGTCGTGCCCAGCAGCGCGCCAACACTCCCAGTGACGCTCGGTTGTGCCCAGTAGCACCCGAGTGGCACCAGTCCTGCCCGTGCTCGCGCCAGCAGCGCACCAGAGCACCCAACCACCCTTAGTCATGCCCAGCAGCACCTAGTGGCACCAGTTGTGTCAGGGCCCGTTCCAGCCGCACCGCCCGCGCCCAGCAGCGCCTAGTACCGAGGCCCGGTCGCACCCAGCTCATGCCCAGCACCGTGCCAGGGCCCCAGGAGGCCCGGTACGGGACCGAGCCCGGCCAGTCCATGCAGCCCATGACCACCCGGTCCAGAGTGAACCGACGATCCGACCCGGTCTGGTTCAGCCCGACACGGTTCAGTTAGTGAGCGAACCGGCCGGTTTAGCCGGCGGTTCAAGTCAGTTTTGGTTCGTGATTTTTGGTCCGAGTCTTATTCCAAAATTTAAGTAATTTTCCGAGCCAAACCAAATCAGTTGAGCACATCAGTCTAATTTTCGGACTTAAAATTATTTTAGCGAACCCATAGAGCGTTCCTTTATATCCGAATGAGTAATCTGATAGAGTAGAGCATCCTAGCATATTTTTGAGCATACGACGAGCATAGTACTTAGTATATTTGTTTGCTTATATTTTTATGTAGCTTGAGGAGTCAGCTACCAGCACAGCCGCACTTACTTATTTTCAAAGCAGATCAGGTGGGGACCCAGTCTGGGTTATACATTGAGTATAATAGTCGATATCACGTTCAGGTATGTATATGAGTTTTATCCGCTTGGGGTTAAGGCCAAGTTTGCCTTCCCTAAGTTCTAGTGGTGGCCCAGTTAGCCCTAGTTATACAATCAGAGTGTGCACACGGTTACCGGCCATAGAGTTCCGGGAGTTACCGGCCAGAGTGTTCCGGGAGTTACCGGCCAGAGAGTTCCGAGAGTTACTGTTTACTTATATATACCGGTTCTGTGATATCATTATTATTATTGTTGTTTACTTTAGAATGGGTTTTTATGGAGTACAAGTGGACCGTACTCACCCCCACTTTATATTTTCAGATGGCAGGGTCGGCGGGCAGGCGTGAGTCCAGCTGTGGTGGTTGTGGTCGTGAGTTCCGCACGAAAGCTGTTCCTGAGACATTTGTTATCGTTTTGTATAACTAATATTTTCATGCATTTTCAGAATTCCGCTATGTTTGCTTTTATTTCGAACTTGCATGACAGTACTTTCAGACTGAAATAATTTATCCAGTTCGCTAGTACGAACGGGACCAGTTAAAACGCAAGATTCGATAAAGGGTTTAAATCTGATTTTCTTAAAGTCTAAACCAGTTGATAGACCTAGTTAAGGAATCGGATTTCCAAAGCAAAATAAGTTCTTAGCAGCATCCCGAGATAAGTTTGCAAATGATTGTGAAAAATTTATAAGCGTTTTCGAAAGAGTTAAAGTTTTGCGAAAAATTGGCCCTAAGTAGCGGGGTGTTGCACTATTTGTACAGAGGCCATTGCGAGATAGGATCCGACGGGATAAAGCCTTTGACGAGTTTGTTTGCTTGTTATGGGAAAAGTTTCATACCGGAGGAGTAGAGTGATTTTACCGAGGCACAGATAGTGCCTTAGAGTACAAGGGAAGGATTGTTGTGCCGAACGTCGAGGCCTTGAAGAAGGAGATCTTGACAGAGGCGCACAGTGCTCCATACTTGGCGCACCTCAGTAGCACCAAGATGTATCACGACTTGAAAGGGTCGTTTTGGTGGAAGGGGATGAAGCGAGACGTCGCCGAGTTTGTTGAGAAGTGCTTGATTTGCCAGCAAGTACAGGCCGAGCACAAGGTGCCACCGGGTCTCTTGCAGCCTTTAGAGATTTCGCAGTGGAAGTGGGAGAAGCTGACCATGGATTTTGTCATGAGATTACCGATGTCGTCCAAGCACCATGACGTGGTATGGATTGTAGTGGATCGGCTGACGAAGTCGGCCCACTTTATGCCCGTCAGAATGAACATGTCTATGAAGCAGTTAGTCGAGACATACCTCCAGGGAATCGTTCGACTCCACGGTGTTCCAGCCGAGATTATATCAGACCGAGATCCCTGGTTTACTGGCCATTTCTGGGAGAGTTTGAACGAGTCCATGGGGACGAAGTTGAAGTTTAGCTCCGCATATCACCCACAGACCGATGGACAGTCGGAACGGACCATTTAGATGCTTGAGGATATGCTTCGAGCTTGTGTCTTAGAGCGAGGTGGTTCGTGGGAAGAGTTGTTACCCATTGTGGAGTTTCCTACAACGACAGATATCACTCGTCGATCAAGATGGCACCGTTCGAAGCTTTATACGATCGCAAGTGCCGCTCACCCCTTTATTGGGATGAAGTCGGCGAGAAACAGGTTCTCGATTCCAAGTTGATCGAGGACACGGTACTGAAGGTTGTCGAGATCCGAGCGAAGCTGAGAGAGTCACAGAGCCGACAGAAGGCCTATGCTAACAAGCGTAGAAGGGATCTTGAGTTCGAGCAGGGAGATAAGGTGTTCCTGAAGATCACACCGATGAAGGGCATTGTACGATTCGGGAAGAGGGGAAACTGTAGCCCCGATTCATAGGGCCATTCGATATTCTCGAACGAGTTGGCGTAACAGCCTACCGTCTGGCGTTACCCTCAGAGCTCTCGAGTGTACACAACGTCTTCCATGTGTCGATGTTGAGAAAGTATGTGTACGATTCGAGCCACGTAGTGAACTTTGATGAGCTAGAGGTCGGGCAGAACCTAACGTACGATGAGCAGCCGGTAGCAGTTCTGGACCGAAAGGTCCGTCGGCTGAGGAACAGAGATATAAAGCTCGTCAAAGTTTGTTGGAGTTTCCACGACGAGTCGGAAGCCACTTGAGAGAGAGAGGCCGAGATCAGAGCTCGTTATCTAGATTTCGAGTTTTGAGATTTTCAGATGTATATATATGTACTGTTATTTTATGTTCTGTATTTAGTTTTGTAGTAGGAGTTCTGGCCTAGCACCTTAATTTTGTATTTCCGAGGATGAAAATATTTTAAGAAGGATAGGTTTAAATGCCCCGAATCAGTAATAATATTAAGAACGGTTTCACTGCTCGACTATAAGAGAAATTCGTAATTTTCAGAAATTCCGAGTTATATTTTATATGCTAAATGCTCAATTATTTCCTAATTTTGATAGGTCATTGTTTGGAAAATTCTATGTCAAGTTAAGATCAAGATCAATCCGTTAATTTGGGTTGATAAGTTATATCTAATCAATTTTAAAAATTATTGGCCTTGAACCCCAGTTCGTTCCGAGTCATTTTTATAGTCATTCCCGAGCATAGCCGAGCCTTGTTACCTTGATACTTAGAATATTTTCTATGTGTATTGAGATATCAAAGTTCAAATCTTCAAGCATTCGAGCCCTACACATTTATCCTCGAGCCTTGGCCATTTCCCGAGCCTTCCCGCGCCCAAGGTCCGAGCCGAGCCATGTCAAATGCTTGGTTAAGTGTTTGGATCATCCTTGACATTTTTCTAAGTCCTTGGATCACAAAAAGATGCATTATACTCGGCCCAAGCATCATGCACGCGAGCAGCCCATGAAGACCCGCGCCCAGCCCGTGTTGCCCAGCGGGCCGCGCCCAGGCCCAGCGCGGTAGCGTGGCAGTCCAACTTCTTGAGCCCATATCTTGAAATTCTGGCCCAATTCCTTCATGAACCAAGACTTGCGTGTTTAGAAGACTTAATGAGGATTATTTTAAGCTAAAATGGCCCTAACAAAGTATTAAGGAAAGCTAATTAGTCCTTAGCCAAAGTGGGTGCATGTACATGTGAATATTTTATTCATTAGTGGAATCTTTGTCCCCTACTCATGCACCTGCCCGACCAGACCTTTGTCTCCTACCAAGATGCTCTGAAAACCTCCTCAAACTCCACCCAAGTCATCCCCAATGCAGCCCCAACTCCCCATGCTCATGGAGTGAAGAGAAGTCCACCCATTTTGTCTCCCTTTGACTCCACCTTGAGCAATCCGCCTCACCACCTACATAAGACTCATTCTTCAGCCCTTTTAGCTCTTTTACACTTCATATGCTCGAACACTTTGTGAGGATTTGAGAGAAAAATCGAGAGCTAGCTTACCTTGGCCTTCTCGCGCGCGAGGCACCCGGGTGGAGGAGTTCACGAACTCCAAGCCATTTCAGCCATAATCTCACAAGGATTAGCAACTTCTAAGTGTTTCTTAGATTTTTCTAAGTCTTTTGAGCTCATTTAGTGCAGCCAATTCCACCTCAAGTCGAGCCTAACTCCCTAAAGTCGTGTGCGAGCCCTAGCAAGCCCTAGCAAGCCATTTTCATTTTTGGTGAAGGTTAGCCCGAACCATCTTTCTCTCATAGATATTTTATGATAAAATAAGAATTATCATAAAATCGAGCCATGCATGTGTTTAAATGCAAGTTCTGAATTTAATAAATAAATGGCCTTAAAAATAGATTTTCAGTTGAAAGCATGCCTAATTCGAAATTGATAGCTTAATCACCCTCATATATTATGTCATTGATGGTGTAAAAGTTTAAGCCTGATTGGATTTTGTTTGTTCAGTCATCTTGTTCATGAAAATGTACTATTTTGGACCCCCGAGCCTTAGTACCATGCATGCAAGTTATGACCCATGTTTCAGCCCTTATAGTCATTATGTTAAATATTCGGCCATAAGTGAATTTATATGTTGAGAATGTTTGTTCGGTGACTTGTTGTAGCCACGAGCCTTATCGGCCTCCCGAGCCACCTCATCATGCATGTTAGTTTTAGCTACCATTTCAGTCTCTTTAGCCACTATTTGTGATGCTAAACACTCGGCCATGTTCATATGTTTAAGAGTTTATAGTTGGTTCGGTGAGTTTGTGCTCGAACGTGCCATTTAGGCCCTACCGAGCAACATGCATGTAGACCCAGGGTCTACTAGTGCCCCTTAGCATTTTTGTGGCTATTTAATCATATTGAGATGTGATGTTATGCATGTCACCGAAAAAAGTCGCCGGAGGTCCGGCAAGGGTCGGCCTTGGTCACTGGCCGCGCATGTAGTGCGGCAGTGCCCGGCTCTGTGCCTGTCCATGCCTACAGAGGCTAGCCCTAGCCAGTGCCCGCGCCCGGTAGGCGCGACGTACACCCCGCGTGCACGCAACAGCGCCCGCAGCGCCCAGTGCGTGACCATGTGCCCAGCATTGGCGCAAGTAGCGCCCACACAGCATGCACGCGCCCGGCAGCACAATGCCAAGCCCCAGCGCATGAGGTCTCGCGCCAGAGCCTCGTGCCGTGTCCAGTGCTGACCCGTAGTGGTTCTGTTTAGCCCAGTAGGCCACGGTGCGTGCCCAGCAGTACGCCCGAGTGCCCAGTGACCTCGGGGATGCTGGTCAGTGCCCGTGTGGCCTCTGTCCGCGTCAGCCCCTCGTGATGAGGATGTGGTCATCGACCCATCCGAGCCCGAGGACGAGTCGCGCGAAAGCTGTGAAAAGAAGCGCGCAAGGGCCCGGGATGAGTACCGAGACCGTTCTAAGAGGGCCCAGAGAGGCTACACGACGGGTGATACGCTTGCGGCTGAGTATTGGGCCGATGATGAGAGCAGGAGGATTGAGCCCGGAGGAGAGGGCGAATGGTGTAGGGCTTGCGCAAGAGACCGGCGCAAGCAACACATGCGCGCTAAGGCCGAAGGAGCACGAGGGGTGGATGAACGGTGGAAAGCGTGCACATGGGGCGGCAGCAGTGGCGCGGGTGCGAAAGTGGGTTGGAACGATGTGAAGGGCTCGACAAGCGGGTACGAACGAGACGCCATGACGGGAGTCACGCACAAGGCGTTGGTCGAGCAGGGCTATGATGGCGAGGGCGCGGATGCGCTAATGGAAAGGGTCGACAGGGCGAACGGGCGCAGCACGAGCATATGTGGCAGGCACGCGCTCGAGGTAAAGGGGATCACGCGAGGTGCGGGCGATAACGCGCGAGACGCGCGGGAGATGAATGGCGTGAGTCCTCGAGGGACTAGGAAAGGCACGACGACTGAAGAGAATCCGCGCGACTTGAGGCGCAAGGCAATAGACGCGTGGGGCACGTGGGGCGACCAAGGCCGAGACCTCGGAGGACAAGGACTAGCCGTGACAGCTAGGGTTTGGTCGAGGTGCGCGGCACAAAGGGACACGTGATCCTTCTAGAAGGCCTAAGGGCCGATTTCCCTTAGTAGCTCAGGAATCATAGTTGGGTTAGGATATGGAATAAAAGGCATGTGCCTAAGTAGTTTTGGTAAGTCTATATTTACTAGGTATTTACTTTCCTTAGGACTTTATTTGTTTACTTGCATTAGAAGTTCTTCTTAGACTAGGATTAGATCTAATTGGTATCTATAAATACCACCCATACGTCATTCAAAATAAAAAGGATGGAAAAGTAATAGAAAATCGTTCGTGAGAACAAAACCGTGTGTTTAGAATTCGTGAGAGTTTTATCATACAAATCGAGTTGACAAGGCTAAGACCCGAACTATCTCAAAATCGTGAGAAGATAAGGCTAATAACCGAGTCATCCACACCTATCGCCGAGAAGGTGCCGTGGCAAAGCATCGTACGACGCAATCGAGTTGGGAAAACACACGATCCTTCATCATTGGTGCGTTCATTGAGAGGTGTTGATCGTGTGTTTTGTTTAACTTTTTCTATCTTCTTCTTTTTAGAATTTTTCTTCTTCTTTTTGTGAGTTTGGTTCGTAGGTATCAAAAAAAAAAAAAAAAAAAAAAAAAGAGAGAGAGAAGCCATGACAAACCGAGAGAGATTCGAGATGTTGGAGGAGAGCATGAGATTCCTTGGTGGTGGACAACATGCGGCCAACGAGAATTTTGCGAAGTTGGAGCTCATGGTGCACGACCTTGCTGCACAACTTGCTCGAGCCACACGACGACCGCGAGGAAGTCATAGGTCGTGTTCGACCACGACTCGATCGAGCAGCTCCGAGACCGACCGTGAGGACCACGATCGACGATCGAGGAGGACACGAGCGTCTAGTCGACGCGAGGAGAGAAAGGTCGAGAAGCCAAGGCTAATCATGCCGACGTTCATGGGGACCGACCCGGACGCGTGGTTGAATCGAGCTACTCAATATTTCGAGATCAATGAAGTGCCCAAATCCGAACGAGTCAAAATCACCGCCTACTATCTCGATGGTGAGGCGAACGTATGGTGGCAATGGATCTCACACGTCTACAAAGGCAAGGGTATGCGGGTACATTGGATAGATTTCGAGAAAGAGATCATTACGCGCTTTGGATCGAGCAAATACCATGACTACGACGAGGCACTCACTCGAATACGTCAAGGTGGTAGTCTTCGTGATTACCAAAAAGAGTTCGAGCGCATTGCTAGTCGGGTGCGCGATTGGCCCGAGAGTGCATTGGTTGGAGCGTTTGTGGGCGGGCTCAAACCCGAGCTGGCCGCCGAGGTACGATTGGACCGACCGAGGTCGATGCGAGCTGCCATGGAGTCGGCACGAATGCGCGAGGACCATCTGATTGCGGTCCGCAAGACGAGTCGAGGGGACAGACGCGTCGAGACACGACGCGCGAGTACGGTCCCGGATCCACCACCGCTGATCGAGGACGCGAAGGTTACCGAGGTGGCACGACCACTGAATTACGTGCGGCGTGTGAGTCCCGAAGAGATGCAAAGGAGGCGCGAGAAGGGTCTATGCTTCTCGTGCAATGAACCATTCACGCCCGGGCATCGATGCAAAGGTAAAGAGGTTTACCTGCTCGATACATGCGAGCCCGAGGAAGAACGTGAGGAAGGAGGACACTTGTATTTGAACCCGCAATTGGAGATGCTGCACATGGTCAAAACCGAAAAAGGACCTAAGATGATGAGGATCGAGGTTGAGATTATGGGACGAAAAGTCGATGTGTTGGTCGACAGTGGGTCGACACTCAATTTTATTAGCTTGGACTTCACCACAAGGCTCGAGATTCCAATGACCGGGGTTGTACCATTTGGAGTACGAGTTGCAAACGGCGAAGAGCTTTGGAGTTCGGAGCTATACAAAGATGTCCCGATACAAGTGCAAGGTGAAGAGCTAAAGGTGGATTTGTTTGCGCTAGATCTTGGAGGACCCGAAGTGGTGTTAGGAGTCCAATGGTTGGAGACACTAGGGCCCATAGTTACCAATTTCAAAACGGGAACGATGGAGTTCAAAAGGGCCAAGAAGAGGATCAAGCTATGTACTAGCGACGAAGGAACAGAGCCGGTCGAATTGAAGAGTCTTCAATTCATTCTCCTTGAGCACAAGGTCAAACTCAAAGGGGGATGGAATGATGAGGATGTGGTCATCGACCCATCCGAGCCCGAGGACGAGTCACGCGAAAACTGTGAAAAGAAGCGCGCAAGGGCCCGGGATGAGTACCGAGACCGTGCTAAGAAGGCCCCGAGAGGCTACACGACGGGTGATACGCTTGCGGCTGAGTATTGGGCCGATGATGAAAGCGGGAGGATTGAGCCCGGAGGAGAGGGCGAATGGTGTAGGGCTTGCGCAAGCGACCGGCGCAAGCAACACATGCGCGCTAAGGCCGAAGGAGCACGAGGGGTGGATGAAGGGTGGAAAGCGTGCACATGGGGCGGCAGCAGTGGTGCGGGTGCGAGAGTGGGTTGGAACGAACGAGACGCCATGACGAGAGTCACGCACAAGGCGTTGGTCGAGCAGGGCTATGATGGCGAGGGCGCGGATGCGCTAATGGAAAGGGTCGACAGGGTCGACAGGGCGAACAGGCGCAGCACGCGCATATGTGGCAGGCACGCGCTCGAGGTAAAGGGGATCACGCGAGGTGCGGGCAATAACGCGCGAGACACGCGGGAGATGAATGGCGTGAGTCCTCGAGGGACTAGGAAAGGCGCGACGACTGAAAAGAATCCGCGCGACTTGAGGCGCAAGGCAAAAGACGCGTGGGGCGCGTGGGGCGACCAAGGCCGAGACCTCGGAGGACAAGGACTAGCCGTGACGGCTAGGGTTTGGTCGAGGCGCGCGGCACAAAGGGATGCGCGATCCTTCTAGAAGGCCTAAGGGCCGATTTCCCTTAGTAGCTTAGGAATCATAGTTGGGTTAGGATATGGAATAAAAGGCATGTGCCTAAGTAGTTTAGGTAAGTCTATATTTACTAGGTATTTACTTTCCTTAGGACTTTATTTGTTTACTTGCATTAGGAGTTCTTCTTAGGATTAGATCTAATTGGTATCTATAAATACCACCCATATGTCATTCGAAATAAAAAGGATGGAAAAGTAATAGAAAATCGTTCGTGAGAACAAAACCGTGTGTTTAGAATTCGTGAGAGTTTTATCATACAAATCGAGTTGGCAAGGGTAAGACCCGAACCATCTCAAAATCGTGAGAAGATAAGGCTAATAACCGAGTCGTCCACACCTATCGCCGAGAATGTGTCGTGGCAAAGCATCGTACGAGGCAATCGAGTTGGGAAAACACACGATCCTTCATCACCTCGTCAATCCGCACCTGTCTGTGCCCAGCCGCACGACAAGGCCTCAATCGAGACTCGGCCGTGCCCAGAATTTTTGGAAAAATAAAGAAGTAATACCATCCATGTTGGGTGCTTTATTTGGGTTGATGGAGAACAGGGCCTGCTTCATCTCATCCATCTATACTATTGTTGTGAGATCTCTGTTTTTGTTCCTCAGTGATTGGGGCTGGAAAACTATGCAAAATGTCATCCTTTGGCCCTGAGATCTCAAATGTGAATAGCTCCTTATAAAAAGCTTCAATACAATCTGCAATTTCATCCTGTTGTTCACAGACAGTGTGATCAGCTCTGATTAGTCTTGTGATTGCATTTCTCTTTCTCTTCTGAATAGTGCTTGCATGAAAGAACTTTGTGTTCTTGTCACCTACTTTTAGCCAGGTAATTCGAGATTTTTGCTGCCAGTACATTTCTTCTTCCTTGTGAATCTCAGCAAGCTGCTTATTAAAAGAGTCCCATAGACTCCAACCTTTGAGACCACCCTTATTTCTCAGGGCAGTTAGCTGATTATTCAATTCTGCAATCTTCTTAGCTATTTCTGTCCTGAACCCACTGCTCCATTTGAGAAGAGCCACTCTTGTCAGCTTAATCTTGGATAGGAAGCAGAACATGGAGGTGCATGTGATTTCTTAGCTCCAAGCTTTTTCAATGGTCTCACTAAGCCCTTGCTTGCCTATCCAATTCTTGTTAAAGCAAAATCTTCTTCTATGAGTGCTATTAGCAGAGTTTAGGCTTAGGAATAGTAAGCTGTGATTTGAGGAGCTTCTGAAGACATTTTCCACCACTGCATTTGGATAGATACTGGAACATTGAAGATCTTATCCAAATATTCTATCTATTTTCTCCTCTACAAATCCCTCCCCATGTCTATTGTTCCCCCAAGTGTATTGGTAACCCTGCCAACCAAATTCTTGCATTTCCATTTGTCCTACAAACTCCCTGAAATGATGCATTGAGCTCTAAGTCAGAATTCTACCCCCTCTCTTATCTGGTGCATGGAGAACATCGTTCCAATCCCCACCTATGAACCAATTTTGACCCCACTTCCTACTTTCACTCACTAAACAATCCCATTGTTGCTTCCTACTCCTCTGATCAGTATTAAGGTACACAAAGACACCCCAAACAAGGCAAGCCTTCAATGGATCCCAAAACATAACTTGAATACAAAACTAAGCTTAATAATCTGCTTACTATAAATAGAATCCCTCCAAAATACAGCTAACCTCCCACTCCTCCCTTGGGGTTCAACTTGAATACAAAAACTAAGCCTAATAAGCTGCTTAATATAAATAGAATCCCTCCAAAATACAGCTAACCTCCCACTCCTCCCTTGGGGTTCAACTGAAGACCAATTCCCTTCAATACCCATAGACCTACTAACATAATTTACAAAGTTAAAATTATTTTTGGTTTCAGCCAAAAAGACCAAAATTGGGTGGTGGAGCTTCCACATCTCCTTAAGTTGGGAAATTGTAGAGAACCCACCCAGCCCTCTACATTTCCACATAATAACATTCATTGATCAGGTTGGGGCCATTTAAGGCTGGCCTCCCTCACCTCCAGTGAAATTGGTATTTCCAATAGTTGGATTAATTGACAAGACTTAATTAAATAATTTGATTATTTAATTAAATTTAATTTTAATTAGATGTCAATTAAAGGAATAGAATAAATTAATCAATCGGATTGATTAATTGAGTTTTGGATATTAATTAAGTAATTATTGGAATTACTAAATTATTAGTTGGATTTTAAAGTGTGACTTTAAAAATCAAATCCAAATATTAATATGATTACATATGAAAAGCCTACATAAAAGAGGATATTTTATTTTTATGGGAGATAAGATTTTGACAAATTAATTTTGAAAGTTAGTTTCATAAATTATGTATCATTACCTTTAATTAATCTTTAATTATGATTAAAGATTAAAATAAAAAAAAAATATAATATATATGTTAGGTGGGGGGTTGTTAGCCACCCCATGTTATCCTCATCCTAATTAGTAAAAGGTAGATGGAAGTTATGTCACTCCATATCCTTTGCTATTATATATATATATATATATATATATATATATATATATATATATATGAGTACATATGATGTATAGTAGGCTAAGATCCCTATTATTTGCAAGAAGAATCAGATGCTCTCGACTTTTAGAAAGAAAGAAAAAAAAATCTCCTCTCTTCTTTGTATTCCTATACGAATTCAATACCGGGAAATTTCTACTAGCGAAGAAATTGTTCACGGAGTCAGAATCAAAAAGGTGGACTTGATTAGAGGGGAGACACATGGATCCCTTACGGCGAAACATACGGTGATAGCCACATTACCGGGAATTGATATCTTCTCCATCGTCGCTTTACGAAGAAAATTAAGAGGTAATTTTTCGAAATTTTCTACGAATCAAAATTTGTACTTTTACGTGATTTGAAAAGATGTCGATCATTTCAATCCCTACGTGAACAGAGGGGTTTAGTATTTGAATGAACTTACTTCTGTACTTACTGTTTCTACTACTTAGCGCAATTCTGTGTAATCCCCCACGATTTCACTGAATAAGAGGTCGAGAGTAATATTGTAAAATGAAATAAAAGGAAGCACTAGGTAGCAGATCGATCAGATAAGTTGCAAGCTCCGTCAGTAGGATCAGAGACAAACAACTACTCTTAGATCGAGTTATCCTAACTCCACCAGAGTGGGGGGACCGGATGATAAGGAATACCTACATGTGTCCACTGTGTACCTAAATACATACGTACCTCTATCTCCATTGCCTCCTCTTACTTGGTTATAATGTCCTCTCCCATAGCTTTTTGTCCATGCTACCATAGCAGCATTATTTGTCCTTTCCCCACACTCATTTCGCACAACTCTCTACTATTAGAATCATTGAATATGCCATATTACTGTAGGTAGTGGATCTGTCAACTTCTATTTTTTTATGTTATCATATCTATCATTGTCTTGTGAGAAACCAAATCAGCTTTGTTTCAGATTCATGTTGTGCATTCAACTTTTTTTCTCACTACCACAAACTTGAATACGAACACTGCATGCATAGTCATCCATAGCTTCTTGAGTTTATTGAAAATTCCATCACTGAACTATTTCCTTAATTCAGATTTGAAATCTCTCTATTTCTTATACTTCAAAGGACCATTACTTTCTCCAATATAACCTCCCAAAGCTCTCTTGCTGTATCAACATAGATAAATGACTCAGCTAAATCCATAACTAAGTATCCATGATAATACCATCCAGTCAACCTTGTTCTATACTCCATAATCATCACTATACTCATCACTATAATCATCACTGCATCATTTCTCAATTCCAGTTGCAAATCTAACTTGCACAGTATTATTAAAATAAATTTTAATAAGAGCAAATAAGAGTTTTAAAATCAAGAAATCATTATACTCACGTAAAATTCTTTATTAATCTTTTTTTTTCCAAAACGATAGAATGTATAACTCCAGTAAAATAAATATTTGTATAAGTCGAAGACGAACTGGTCACCAAAAGCCTCCCATAGGAAATCTAAGAAAATCCAAAATAAAACCTACATAACCAAGAAAACACTATATAGTCAACAAAAAACTAAATATCAAGTTTGCAAGCTACCTGTTGGCAATGCTTCTCCCACTGGATCCAACAGCTAGCTGCAAGCTTAACCTCCCAAAAGAGAGTTCTAACACTGCGCTATATATGGCCTAGAAGAACTCTCAGCAAAATACTACAAACATAAAGAAAACACAAGACTATAGAACAAAACTGCACAAAAGAAAGAAAAGCTATAAAGCAAAAACTAAGTTGTCACCCTGGAAAACTCTCTCCAGTCTTTTCCAGCTAGGTCAGCCACAACTTTGTCTTCCATCCAAGAGTCTTGAAACACCCACATTCCTAGCTTTCCACAACCACCAGAGAATATAGGTAGAAAATTGACTTCTTGCCTCTGAGGTTGCAGTCTAGTTTAAGCCACACACACAGGACCACCAATTTTGAAAATTGTTAGTCTTTACTTGCAGTCCATCCCAGGAAACCTGTGAGAGTCTCTAGATTATTTTAGCTCTAATACAATGGAAGAAAAGATGTTCCACTGTCTCAGGCTGCTCCCCACAACCCTTGCAAATACAGTCCAAATCCATCCCTTTTTTCAGCAAATTGCAATTTACTGGCAGAGTATTATTAAGGCACCTCCAGAGAAAGTGTTTCAACTGCCCTTTCACTTTAAGTCCCCGACTTCTTGCTCTGGTTGCCTTTATCCTTTCATGCCCTCTGCTACTCTCAGCATAGTCCAGGATTTTCCATTTATCAGCCACCAGCTTGGAGGAAGTAGAAGAAACTGTGAAGGCACCATTGGTTCTACTGTCCCATATTAGTCTGTCTTGGTGTGATGGATCAATACCTGTGATACTGAGAATTGCTTGTGCCTCTGTTCCCTTAATGTGCTCCAAAATCAGTTGACTATCCCAGTGCCTCCCTGTGTGGTTCATCAGGTCTCTCACCCAAATAAGATGAGTGCTAGAAGCAGGAGGAGCTGTAAAAAGTTTAAAACCAGGCAATGTGGGAATCCATGTAAATTCCCAGATTTCACTGATTTCTCATATTTGATTTCATATCTAGCATCTGTGCCCAAGAATCTCTGACCTCCAGCAAATTGTTCCACAACCAGGAACTGTTGTGCTTCTTTTTCACTGTAAACAAACTCTCTTGATGGAATTATTTTACCTTAAGAACTTTGCTTACCAACAGATTTGGTTTTGTAAGAAGCCTCCAGATTTGTTTGGAATTGAGAGCTTTGCTGAATGTTGTAGCACAAATTGTTTTATAATTACCGAGTACCGAATCAAATGATTCGTTCCCCGGACCGATCTCTCGAGGAAGGCAGTTCGGAATTTAGAAGTGGTATTGATAACACAAAGAAAGAAAATAAATCCTAAACACTCTAATCAAGATAACATGTTTTAACTAACAACTAAGAAATGCATAAAACATAAATCTACCTAAAATAGAAATGAAAAATCATAAAGAAGCTAGGGAATCGGGGATAGTAATTTCAAGTTCGAAACGTAAAGTCGGGCAATTAACCGTTCGGTTCAAGATTGATACTCTCGCTTAAACATCTAGCGGTTCGCTCCCAATAACTCTTCATAACATGGGATTGAAGGGCAAAATTACAAAAAAGATACACTAAGTTGGGCGTTGTCAAGAAAAGAGACATTTTGTTGTCCCTCTTTTTATCGGAAAAGACACACGAAGTTGGCATTTTCGTCGGAAACGATACATTAATCACCCCTGCGGATAAAAATCTGACGTGGCCTAATTGTCTTATTACGTGGCATTTAATCTTTCGGTATATTCATGCGTGGAATTTACGTGGCCGACACCGTGGACAGGTGGCCTAATTTTGGAGGGAAATCCCAACACACCTGTTGACCACCGAGGACCGAAGTATTAATTGCGGGAAAATCACAAATCAGATCCAATCCCTCATTTCGATCGGCCAGAATTAGGGTATTTCGAAGAACCCTAAAAATCGTCACCTTCAATTGGATCTCAATAATTCATTTCAAGTATAAAAACATCAATAAAATAAAATCACGAAGATGTCAGCGTCTTCTTTTTCTTCTCCGTCGGACATTTTGTGCGATTGTCTAAAGAAGACCCAATTGAGGACTTCGAAGACGAGTCACAATCCTGGGAAAAGATTCTATGGTTGTAAGAAGTGGAAGGAAGTAGGGTGCACTTTTTTCATGTGGGCCGAACCAACTTCTCAAATCAACTCAGAAACTTCATCAGGTGTGAATAATCAAGATTTTGGTTGTAAGGCTCAAGAATCTGAAATGAAGATTGTTTTGCTGGAGGCTGAATTGAAAGTTCTGAAGATGAAGATTTCAATACTTGAAGATTCCAATGGAAAATTTGATTCTCAAGTGAAGTTGATGATGGACAGGATGAAGAGAATTCACTTGTTTATTGTTGGTATTTGTATTGGTTTGATCTTATGTGTTTTAGTGAAATAAAGATTGAATTGTTCATTCAAAAAAAAGTGGGATCTGTTCTAATGTACTGAATATTTGTTGGTTGATTATGAAGTGGATTGATTTCTGTGTTTGTTGCTTATGAAGTATATTGAATTGATCTGTTGAAGAAATGTTTTTTTTTTCCCAGTTAGCACACACTGAAAAAGACAAGCAATAGGTATTATATATTGCCAGCTGAGATCAAAATTCAGATCAAAATTCAGATATTGCCAACTGAGATCAAACAACAATGCAATAAGGTGTAAAAACACAACACTTTAAAACCAATCACCATTCACCATAAATCATCCATTACAAATTCAGATCCAAAAAACCATTCAAACCAAAACAACATCTCATAACCATAACCTTCCCAAACAAAGCAACACAGTTTTCACTTTTCACCATCACACCATAACCATTCACAGCAAAACAACTTTGAAGTACAAAACACAAAAAACTGTCAAGTTCATAACAACACATTCAGAATAATCATCAATCATCCATCATCACAGCAATTTCTGTTTTCCTCTATCATCATCACTCTTCTTTGGATTGTTCGTGCCAGACATAAGCTCAGACACAAATATGTACTTCTGTCCTCCTTCTTGAAATATTTGTTTGAGCCTAGTGTCCCTCTCTGAAAGGCAACTTTCTTGACTTGGTATAAATAGACCCACCTGAAATGTAGGAGGACCTCTAATGTTCACCCCAGAAGTTGGACCCCCTTGAGCAGAAGTATATTGATGGTACATTGAAGGTGCTTGAATGAATTTTGGGACTGTGGTTTGTTTTTTCCCTTTCTTTCTTTTCTTGTGGGCTTGGCCTTCACCCTACAAGATAATTTATAATATAAATACAACTATGAATTTTCAATGATGAAATAAGGCACAAAAAAGTATTTCTTACAGTTACAACACTCTCTTGAGTTGAAATTCCTATTGCAGGAGCTTTGTCTGTCATCCTTCTAACTTGAAAGAATAAAAATTTTCTTTTTACTAAACAAGGTAACAGAATTTGAATTCAATATTAAATTTAAACCAACATTATAAAAGTACCTTCAGCTTTTGAGGCCTATCTTCTAGACCAATGGCTGCAGGATCTGCATTACCTTCCCTCATTAGAAGGCAGCCTCTCTTGTTGTGGCCTTCCACAAGGCAAAAAGTGCACTTTAACCCTGTTTGCTGCCTTTTGATAGTATTGGCTGGAGTCACAAGTCGAGGCTTAACCCTTTTCTTTCTAATTCTTTTAGGTTGAACCTCATCAGGTTCCATTCTCCTCACTCTAGTGGGCCTACCAGCTGCTCTACCATTATTAGGTGGCAATGGAGGGGCATATCCTGTCCTTCTCCATTCTTTTCTGCCATTGATGGGCATTATGGTTGGAGATAAACCTTTTTATAGGTCTCTGTCTTGTAGCATGGATGTATGAAATCATCAATGTTCCAGCCTTGAAAATGAATAGCACTTACTGCATGGATACAAGGAATTCCACTCAGTTGCCACCTCCTACAACCACAACTCTTGTTTTCCAAATCCACTTTGAACTGATCACCATTGAACACCTCAATTTGGAAATTGAAATCATTAGACTTCAATGGGATACAGTCAACCAAATTTTCAATATGGTTATCAATTATCTCCCTCACCTTAGGACAAAATGAAAAATCCCACTTTTCTGCCTTATCTCTATTCAGTTGCAACCTTTTCATCAGGTAATTCATGATCCACTCAAGCATTGATAAGATGGGCATACTTCTAGCTTCTAAGATGTTGCAGTTGAATGTCTCACAGCCATTATTTAGCAACATGTCACACTTGGGAAACTCACTGAAATGAGACCTGCTCCATTGATGAGGTGGTTTGTCACTTAACCAGTCATAAGCACTCTCTTCCAACACTTTCAGTGCATCCATTTTCCTTGAAAAACCATTGACTGTAGATGCTGTAGCTGCTCTCCAAACTGCATTCTTAAACCCAATCCCTCTAAAACCTGCATTTTTTAAGTTACCCAAAAGGTGCCTCACACAAAACCTGTGATCTGAGTTAGGCAACACTTGTTGAAAGGCCTGAATCAGTCCTTTCTGTTTATCAGAAATAAATGTCCACTCATGTTGCTTTTCAATCTCAAGGTCCAATTTCAATAGAAAAATGAACCACTCCCAGTTGTCTCTGTTTTTCTTTTCAACAATAGCATAAGCTAAAGGAAACAAGGAATTGTTAGGATCTACTCCCACAGCACATAGTAGCACTCCCTTGTTGGGGCCTTTCAAGTGACAGCCATCCACTCCAATGATGGTCTGCAACCAGCTTTAAATCCAACTTTCAGTGCATTCAAGCAAATGTAGAACATGTCAAACAAGTTCTCCCCACTACTATCATCAGTACCCAAAATCACTGTGCTCCCTGGATTAGTCCTTTTTATCTCATCACAGTAATCCCAAAGAAGAGTATACTAGTCATTAGGACATCCAGTCTTTTCTGCAAGTGCTATCATTTTTGCCCTATATGCTTGTGCTCTAGAGAATGTCACTCTCAGCTCCCTCACTTTACTGTTCCTAAAACCCTTAATCTTTCTGTCAGGATCACCTTGCAGCTCATGAGCATATCTACCAGCAAGCCATCTTGAGGTAATATTTTTAACCTTTGTTGTGGCAGCACAAGTATGAGTGTGAGTGTACGTTATCACTTGCCAGGCCTCCTCTCCATTGATCTTAGTTGCATGCAGCTTCCAATCACAAGTAGAATCAACACATTTAGCATGGATATACTTCCTATCTCTTCTAGTTAATTTCACACTTCTTTTGCATTTGACTGAATTGCTGTCCTCAATTCACCTTTGGTACTAAAAACCAAACCTACCCTGAAAGTAGGATCATATAACTCTGCAGTGTTGAAAATAGGATACTGGTGACCTGCATTCTTTCCTTCAGAACTGTCATCACTATGCAAATCATCACAATAGACCACATCAGTTTCATTTTCAACTGAGATACCATCATTTACACATTTCTTAACACCTTCCCCCTGACCATGCCACCATTCAGCATCAAAATCCACATTATCATCAAACATCTTGTCATCTACCTTGTCAGCTTCCATATCATACTCCCAATCCAAAATATCATCCTCACTCTCCTCACTCTCCCCACCAACCCCACCATCATCATCAAACCCACCATTCTTAGCCATAAACTCAGCAACCTCATCCACAACCTGATTTAAATCTTCAACACTCTCCTCACCCTCATCAACCTTCTCAGCCCCAAGCTCACCCTTCTCAACCCCAAGCTCAGTCTCAACCTTACCCTCACCCTCACCCTCACCCTTCTCACCCTCACCCTCAACCTTCTCAGCCTCATCCTCAACCTCACCCTCCTCTGCCTCAGCCCCAACCTCAACCTCAAATTCATCCATATTTTCATCAAACAAGATGTCATCCAACTTGTCAACCTCACTATCATTCTCCTACTCAAAAGTTTCATCACTATCATCTTCACCAACCTCCGTTTCAATTTCAGGTGCATTAACACTTTCTGTATTTTCACATAGTTCTTCAACAAACAAACTAACCTCCCTAATGTTGTTCATTTCTCTTTACCACACACTCTCAAGATCAGTCTCTGTTGAAAGTAACATGAAACTCCCACCACCAACATATGTATGCAGTCTCATAGGGTTTTTGCACCCTTTAAATTCTGCCACAGACTTAAAGTCAGCAAGTGTGACCATTTCATAATCCACATAGTCAAACAATATTCTACTCCCACCTAGATATGAAGAATATTTTTTTCCCAATATCAAATTTACCCCAAAATTCTAGGGTAACTGTGAAGAATTTACTAGTTGTACCTGCAGTAACAATAAAAAATGCAATGAAAAAGCATCTAGGAAAGGAAAATAGTGTAGACTGACAAAATTAAAATTAAAATTAAAATCAATATGGTCCAAGATTCCATACACAACCATGAGACTGCCCAACATCGGCTCTTTTCTCAGGGAAAAAAAAAACATTAACAAATGGTAAATTCATTGAAAGAAGAAAAAGAAAACCATTATTTGACATACTATATCTAGGAGCTGGGGAACATTCTTTGTCACTGAGGCGTATTTGAATCTCGCAGTCGGGAACACGAAGGCCTCTTGCTAACTTCAAAACGAGATTCGAATTTCGAACAAGTTTTTTCTTCATTGTGACAGTGGTTGATTGATTAAGGTCGAAATTGATGTAAGTGATTGAACTGGAAGATAATCTAGGTTAGTTTTTCTTCATTATGTGAGTGATTGAGGTCAAAATTGAAATGAAGATAATCTAGGGTTTTTTCTTCACGATTGAAATGAAATAGGGGCGGGACAGACGAACAGGTGTGTTGGGATTTCCCTCCAAAATTAGGCCACCTATCCACGGTGTCGGCCATGTAAATTCCATGCATGAATATACCAAAAGATTAAATGCCAGGTAATAAGATAATCAGGCCACGTCAGATTTTTATCCCGCAGGGGTGATTAATGTATCGTTTCCGACGAAAATGCCAACTTCGTGTGTCTTTTCCGAGAGGGACAACAAAATGTCTCTTTTCTTGACAACGCCCAACTTAGTGTATCTTTTTTGTAATTTTGCCCAAGTTCGAGCATACAACACCGGCCAATAATCCCATCCCAATAACTCTTTGTAACATGGGAAGAGACATCGACAAGCGTGTACTTCAAAACCTATAGAAAATACGTCTTCGAACATGTCTACCTCGTACGAGCCTAGTTCTACGACTCCTCCCTATCGGTTCAAAAAGTCGCTAAATAAATTAGAAGGTGTTTAATCAACTAATCATGTAGAATCAACAAACCCAACTCGACAAATCAACATTCAATCATTTCTAATCGCAAAATCGAAGTGTCACTCTTCGATTATATCAATAAATTAACCTAAGTGTCACTCTTAGGTTATATCAAATTATCAATAAATTAAGCAAGAATTCATCAATTCCTAATCAATTCAACTCGCACAAGAATGAATAAATTAAAGACCAACAATTACGAAATTAAACAAGAACAATCATCCCCTATCCCTAGCAATAGGAATTAACTACGCATTATAAAATCAATCATTTCTCCCAATTCAACCATTTTCAATATTTAAACAAGAAGAAAAACTTACAATTAATCTCAATCCAAGTGTTGAATCCATAATACAAGCTTAATCCCTAAAATGGAAAAGAAAAACAAAATGAAGAAAGAAACGGAGGAGAAAGATGGAGAAGAAGAGAAGAAGAAAAGAAGAAAAAAAGGAAAATGGAGAAGAAAATGGAGAAGAAAGGTGAAGAGAAGAAGAAAAATGAAGAAGAAGAAGAAGAAGAAGAAGAAGAAGAAGAAGAAGAAGAAGAAAAAGAAGGAGAAGAAAAAGTGAAGAAGAAGAAGAGGAGGAGTTGCGGTGCGATTTCGGGACTTAAGGGTTTCACCCCTGTCCAGTCTGAGCGAAAATGACGGTCTGGGAGTGTTTTTATAGCAGCAGGGCGAGCTGCCGCGGCGCGGCGCTGAGAAGCCTGGGAGGCTCTGTCGGGGTCGCGGAGGCGCCACGGCGCGGAGAAAGGCATTGCCACGCCGCGCGGGGCTGCTGGCTCGGCTGCGCGACTTTGCGTTTCGGGCTCGTCCGAACTCGGAATTGAGTTATTTTTTTTTCTATGCATTGCTAACGAACCCCTCTATTCAATAATGCTTGAATGGACAAATTATTCTTGAAATAATATTCTCCCAAAGCTCTTGACCTACACACTGAACGTGTTACGTGCGACTTCGCGTTTTGGGCCCGTTTGGACTCGTCCAAGCTCGAAATTGAGCTCTGTTTTTTCCAACGTGTTGCCAACGAACCCTTCTACTCAACCATGATTGCCCGGTCGATTTTTGGGTTAAATATATTCCTCATAGGGATTCCGACCTGCACACCAAAAACAAAGAAAAACCGGAAAAACACACGAAAAACACAAAAAGAACCAAAATAAAGGAAAACACGCAATAATCAACAAAACAAACTATAAACCAACAAAAAAACCTAACACGGTAGAAAAAGAACGACAAAAAAATAAAGAAAAACGTAACAAAAATAGAACAAACACTGAACAAGAGAATATCTTTGAAGCCTAACCCACCTCTTGCTTTTGGCATTGTGAGGAAATTCCATCATTTCCAATGGAAACATTTACTCTGAGCAGTCTCCTTTCGACACCAAAAACCAGCAAAAGTTTGTGAGATTTTGTGGCAAATAGCTTTTGGCAATAGGAAGCAGGACATAGCATACAGAGGGAGTGCTGAGAGAACTGACTTGAGCAAAGTTTCTTTCCCTGCAAGAAATAGAAATCTATTTTTCCAAGAAGCAATCCTGTTAGCCACATTCTCTTGACTAAACTGAAAAGTTTGAATTTCTTATTGTCTAACACCCAAGGGAAGCCCCAGGTATCTCACAGAGTTATGGCAAGTGATACCAAGGAAGATTTGACAGATATGACTTTGAATATGGGAGGGTGTGTTTTTACTAAAAAAGATAGATGACTTTTGCAGGTTAATTTGTTGGCCAAGCATTGACTATATTTATCCAGAATGCTGAGAATCAATTGAGCTTGTTGAACATTTGCTTGGCCATATATCAAGGTGTCATCAGCGAAAACAAATGGGTTAAAGTTGGACCATTTCTGCAGATTTTGAGGCCTTTGAAATTTCATGTTTGGCACTCCATGGTGATGAGATGAGAAAGAATTTCAGAAATTAATATAAGTATGTAAGGGGACAGTAGGTCCCCTTGCCTGATTCCTCTGGATGGTTTAACAAAACCATGGGGAGCACCATTCAAGTTAAAATACAAAGTGGGAGAAGATATACATGCAATGATCCATTTGACAAAAGTAGAATGAAATCCTAGACTAATCAAAGTGTGCTTAACACATAACCACTCATCCCTATCAAATGCTTTGGACATGTCTAATTTAATGGCCATGTAATAAGAGTTGCTATGCCTATGCCTGTTAAGAAAATTGATAGCTTCCTGAGCAACTATGACATTATCCAGTATTTGCCTATCTTTAACAAATGCAGCCTGAGTATCAGAAATACAGTAAGGCAAACAGGGTTAAAGTCTAGTGGCTCGAATTTTAGAGATAATCTTATATGTTGTGCCACATAGACTGATGGGCCTAAAGTGAGAGACATGATCAGGATTGAGAATCTTTGGAATGAGAGTTAAAAGAGTATGGTTTAAGCTTTTGAGAAGTTTCCTTGAATAAAAAAAGCTCACAACAGTGGAATACAAATCCTACTTGATTATATCCCAGAATTTTCGGAAAAATAAAGAAGTAATACTGGTAACGCAAAACACTTCGACCGGCTTGAAATCGGCTCGTCTTCCTCTTCCTCGCCAGTAGAATGCTGCAAAGAACTCTCACACCGGGGGGTTTTTCCGGTGAAGAGCCTCCGACGCTTAAGTAAGTATGTGTTTCACTCAATTCTCCAAAGTAAGAAATGGATAAATCGTGAGTACCAAAAAAGACTCACTCCTATATATATAGGAGTGAGATACCTGCCCTAGGAGCTGCCCGGATCTGATGAGCTGTCCTACCCAGCACTGCCCGTCCGTACATACACAGTGTGTGTGTGTGTCAGAGGTGGTTATCGCCACTATCACTCTGCACCAATGTACTCTCACCACGTGTCCCTCTAAACAGAGGGTAATTATTCTCCTGAATATTCCCTTGAGATTTTCTGACGGAGTCCACGCGCTTCCTCGCGTGAACACCACGCCCTGCGATTGCTCTTCACTCGCTGGGTGCTCGATCTTACTGAGCTCCCCCTCACAAGGTCGATCATCGATCAGATCTGCTACCATGCTCGACCACTTCCTTCCAGCCTGTTATTTCTCGACCAACGTGGTTTTCCCGATATTAAGCCTGTACGACCAGCATAATGAACCGGTTTATTCCTTAAGTGTATAATATCCCATATCAAATACCATCCATGTTGGGTGCTTTATTTGGGTTGATGGAGAACAGGGCCTGCTTGATCTCATCCATCTCTACTATTGTTGTGAGTTCTTTGTTTTGTTCCTCAGTGATTGGGGCTAGCAAACTATGCAAAATGTCATCCCTTGGCCCTGAGATCTCAGATGTGAACAGATCCTTATAAAAAGCTTCAATACAATCTGCAATTTCATCTTGTTGCTCACAGACAGTGTGATCAGCTCTGATTAGTCTTGTGATTTTCTCTTTCTCCTCTGAATAGTGCTTGCATGAAAGAACCTTGTGTTCTTGCCGCCTTCTTTGAGCCAGGTAATTCGAGATTTTTGTTGCCAATACTTTTCTTCTTCCTTGTGGATCTCAGCAAGCTGCTTATTCAAAGAGTCCCATTGACTCCAATCTTTGAGTCCACCCATATTTCTTAGGGCAGTTAGCTGATTATTCAATTCTGCAATCTTCTTAGTTGTTTCTGTTCTGAACCCACTGCTCCATTTGAGAAGAGCCACTCTTGTCAGCTTAATCTTGGATAGAAAGCAGAACATGGGGGTGTCTGTGGTTTTTTAGCTCCAAGCTTTTTCAATGGTCTCACTAAGCCCTTGTTTGCCTATCCAATTCTTGTTAAAGCAAAATCTTCTTTTATGAGTGCTATTAGCCGAGTTTAGGCTTAGGAGTAGTAAGCTGTGATCTGAGGAGCTTCTGAAGAAATTTGTCACCATTGCATTTGGATAGATACTGAAACATTAAAGAGATCCAAATATTCTATCTATTTTTTCCTCTACAAATCCCTCCCCAAGTCTATTGTTACCCCAAGTGTATTGGTAACCCTGCCAACCAAATTCTTGCATTCCCATTTGCCCTACAAACTCCCTGAAAGGATGCATTGAGCTCTCAGGCCGTTTTATTCCCCCTCTCTCAGTCCGAATCGCCTTTTGGGCTCTTTTTCTCTTATCTTCGATTAAAGAAAGTCTAGTGTCTCCTTTCTTCATCCGCTAAGTCGTGGCTTTCAGCCGTAGGAGTTCATGGCTTGCAGTCCGAATTATTCCCACCTATGAACCAATTTTGACCCCACTTCCTACTTTCACTCACTAAACAATCCCATTGCTGCTTCGTACTCCTCTGATCAGTACTAAGGTACACAAAGACACCCCAAACAAGGCAAGCCTTCAATGGATCCCAAAACTTAACTTGAATACAAAAACTAAGGTTAATAATCTGCTTAATATATATAGAATGCTTCCATAATACAGCTAACCTCCCAATCCTCCCTTGGGGTTCAACTTGAATATAAAAACTAAGCTTAATAATTTGCTTAATATAAATAGAATCCCTCCAAAATAGAGCTAACCTCCTACTCCTCCCTTGGGGTTCAACTGAAGACCAATTCCCTTCAATACCCATAGACCTACTAACAGTATTTAGAAAGTGAAAATTATTTTTGGTTTCAGTCAAAAAGACCAAAATTGGGTGGTGGAGCTTCCACATCTCCTTAAGGTGGAAAATTGTAGAGGGCCCACCCAGCCCTATACAATTCCACATAATAACATTTATTGATCAGGTTGGGGCCATTTAAGGTTGGCCTCCCTATCGAATGTGGTTCGGAAAATGAAGAATATTTCAAAATAATTATATTAAGAAGCAATATGTTCATTAAATTGAAGAAAAACCATGCCTACCGTCTGGCGTTACCCCAGAGCTCTTGGGTGTACACAACGTCTTCCATGTGTCGATGTTGACACCTCCGCGAACAACAACCATAGCGCGGCGAGATCCGTCCGACGAGCATCCTACCACTTCCGATGGAGAGTAAACCTATTCCGATTACAACTCCATACATGTAAAATCCTTTCGACATCTTAATCGCGTTTTCTCGTGTGCAGGAATATGTGGATCAGACAGCGTTCCAATCTAATTGGACGTATTCTACTTGTAAATACAGTCTATTGGAATTATATTATGAATAAGGCATTTCTTTATCTTAAGAGAAAGCATTTATCTTATAATTGCACTTAAGATAAAATCCCTAGATCACTTATGGTTATAAGGTATGGTTGCGCATAGAGATGGTGATCATGGAACATACCTTGAAAGCCGTGATCTTAAATACAGTTCCAAGTCGATGGATGTTTCGAGATGGGATATCGAATAATCCATAAAAGACTTGCACATAGTTTGTATGCTTGTTGGACAAGAATGTTGCATTCCATCAACATTAGCGTAAGACGTAAGTACATTTATGTGGGTGCTTGTTAGAGAACAAGTTCACTGAACATGACCGTATGAAAATTCTTAATGAAGAATTTATTCAGTCGAATAAGAATTTTCATGTTACAATAGTACATGACTAATCCTAAGACTTGAGGCACAATGGTAACTTTGTGCATATTACATTCTACTTTGATTTATCCTTTTGGTAGCTAGCACTATCGTTTAAAGGGATAAGTTGGGTATTATGTTAATATGTATGGAAGTTTGTTAGTGGCCAATAAAGGATTCGACACTTATGAAGATAAGTGAATTTCCTATGTGTTTCATAGTTATTAATCCAAAGTCCTTGGCCAAGGCAGAGATGAATAGTGATTCATAACCGGGTTAATAAACATGAAATAGAATCATAGTTATTAAGTCAATTTGGGTTTCGACAAAATCATACCCAAGACTTAATCGGGAAATTAGATGTCGAAAGGATTTTACATGTATGGAGTTGTAATCGGAATAGGTTTACTCGCTATTCACTTAATACTAGATTCATGCTACTTGCTAGGTGTTACCATGATATGTGGGTTCATAAATTAAAGGGTTAATTCATGAATAAGAGTTAATAAGATTTAACTCAAATTACAAAGTGTTGTAAACCCACTACTAGTATTAAGGTGAACCTAAAAGGTCACACTAATTATGAACAAAGGTAAAGATTGTATTTCTAATGGTTAGAATTAATTGATAAATATCTAATTTGATTAGATATCAATTAAAGGAATATATTAATCAATAAGATTGATTAATTACATTTTGGATATTACTTTAGTAATTAAGGTAATTACTAAATTAATAAAGTTGAATTTTAAAATAGGATTTTAAATTTCAAAAATCCAAAATAATAATAATATGATTATTATAATATTGGGAAAATGATATAATAATAAAGTCTTGAGAAAGATTCTCAAGATTTATTATCCAATTATTATTTATATCTTTAAATATGATTTAAGGATTAAAATAATAAATATGATTATAATAAAATGGTTGTTGATGGTTGTTTGAACTACTTAACATATCTTATTATTTTCAAAGTCAAAAGTTAGTAAATACTATTTAAATAAAATTTGATTTTATTTAATATTACTAAATGTTGATTATTTTATGCTAAAATGTTTAGTATAAATATGTGCAAAATGGTTTTGCATTTAAGTGAAGTTTTTGATCCTAAATTTCTAAGTGTTAGAAAGAGAAGAAAGTGTTCTTCATAAAACTTCAAGAAAGAGTTCTTAAAATTCCCAAATAAAATTCATAAATATTCCTATACAAGAAAACCGAGTCTTTTCTACTAGCGAAGGAAAGTCGTCGGAACCGGGCTTCATAGGGTGGATACGTTTAGAGGGAAGACACTTGGATTCCTCTAGCGAGTAACCTCAAGTCGTTGAAGTTACAACCGGGAACCGATTCCCTCATCCATCATCAATAGTGAAGGAGTTCAAGACATTCGGTAAATATTTTTACTAGTATTTACTTTATAGTAACAAATCAAAATTTGTATATGATGCATGTTTTAAAGATGACGATCAGTTAATTCGCAATTAGTATGTACGGGTGTTGTATTTATACGATAAATACTTACTTTAAAAATTTTAAATTCCGCTGCGTACAGCCCGTACGGTACTATCGAACCCAACAGTGGTATCAGAGCCACGGTTATCATCTTTAAAAACAGATTTTGATTTGTTTATGTTTATATGATAAACATTTTTAATCATATAAATTTGTGTGTGATACAAAAGTTGTATTTGATTTTAATTTTGGGATTAATAAAAATGAATCGAATTGTTCGAGTTCATACGGCCAGAAAATGTTTCTGATCAAGTTGATTAATATATATACAAGTTGTTGTGTATATATTGAAATTAGTTTCATGATTAATTAATTATAATCAATAGTTGATTAATATATATACAAGTTGTTGTGTATATATTGAAATTAGTTTCATGATTAATTAATTATAATCTATTATTGATTAATATATAAATACATAAAGATGTATTATTGCAAGTATTAATTGCCATGACTCAATTGTTGAGTTATAGATAATGTATCTATTTGTCCAATATAAAAGTCATGAGATGACATTATTTAAAAAAAAAAAAAAAAAAAAAATGAATAGTCACACTGGTCGTGTGACTATGTGACACGGGTCGTGTGACCTCACACGGGTCGTGTGAGGTGCCACACGGGTCGTGTGGACAAATGGACAATTATAAGTTGCTTGCGGTTTTTTCACACGAGTCGTGTGACCACTCGTGTGATCACTCGTGTGACGTCACACGGGTCGTGTGACCACTCGTGTGACCACTCGTGTGGCATAAAAAAAAAAATAAATAAAAAAAAAAATTCTTAATTATTATGAATACTTAAGTTTTAGATTATTAACTATTATGAATAGTTAATAATATAATAATCCCAAAAGTAAATCAACACACAAAAGATGGAAAATTTATATGATTCATAAAAATTCGATTTTTCCACACGAGTCGTGTGAGTCCACACGAGTCGTGTGACGAGCCACACGAGTCGTGTGAGTCTGGGAAAAATTTTGATTTTCAATTCGTATTTTTCACACGAGTCGTGTGATAAGATCACACGGGTCGTGTGACCCTCACACGAGTCGTGTGACTCATAAATTGATATTTTATGTTCATTTCATTAGATGAATGTTTTAGGGATGATCATGAGCCTCATATTCATTATGTTTGAATGGATGTTTTCATTTTCAATATGATTGAATGAATGAATGGATGTTTAATTATGTTTTCAATATGATTGAAGAAATGTAATTTATCGAGACCTGCGAGTCTCTTGAGATGAAATTTGTAAAATTTTAAATTTTGTATCGTTAGAGATTAGATCAAGGTGGAGACCGTTCGATGACAAAGGCCCACGCATGTGTGGGTAATTTTACAAGTTGTAATCTCGAAGGCCTGTGCTTGTACGGGTAGATAGAATAAATGTAATAGAAGTAGTTCTATTATTTGTTTTATCACGTACATAGGCATAGATCCATTTTGGCTCGAATGGATCGAATAGGCAAGGACATGATCATCCCACCATGCATTAGATGTATGTTAGGTTTATTTACGCTTTCGTTTCATTAGATGACTGAAACTGGTAAATAAACGTAAAGATGGTAATCGATGAGATCAAGGAACCCAAACGGATTAATTTGATTAATTCCATATCAAATCAATAATGGATAAAAATAAGTTGGAACTTATTAATCCCGGCCTTCCATCAAAAGTAGATGACATGAGATGCTACGATGTTTTATCATTGGCCACGAGTCGTGGGATGATTCTATGTCGAAAGCTGTGAACTCTATTAAATATATTGATATTCGTGAGACGGATTCCTCTTTGTGTTGGCCATGAGTCGTGGGACACTCTGGTGGGCCGTTATCATGAAAGTTTTGATGGGTTTGATTTGACACCGAGTAATATATATGGAGTCATAAAATTGAGGTATATAAGGAAAGGTGAGGCAAAACATCTTGAAGGTTGTATAGAGATACAATTGTCAAAAAGTTGACTACCGATAAAATTGTTTCATGGTGGCATCATAAAATTGGGACATGAAATATTTTTATTGGACTTCAAGCCCACTATGAAAATAATGATTTTCATAATTATAATGAGGTTCTAATTAAATTAGTGGGAGACATTTAATGTTAAAGACCTAATATTAAATGAATATAAATTCCATAGTCTAATTATTTTCTGCTTCGTTTGTTATTTTTGTAGATCAAACTACTAAAATGGCTAAGAATCCAATCGCGAGTATCCTTGATCATAATAAATTAACTGGTCCCAACTTCAATGATTGGTTGAGGAACCTAAAGATTGTTCTTCAGTCTGAGAAGCGAGAGTATGTTTTGGAAACAGCTCCTCCTCCTCCACCGGAGGATCAGACTGCTGAAGAGTATGGAGCCTACTTGCGTCATGTTGATGACAATCTCCAAGCTCGGTGCTACATGCTAGCATCAATGTCTAATGAGCTACAGAGACAGAACGAATTACTGAATAATGCTTCTGAAATCCTAACTCACCTGCAAGAGTTGTATGGTGATCGGACGCGACAAATTAGATATCAGATATCTAAAGAGCTTTTCAGGTGTCGTATGACCGAGGGCTCTTCAGTTCATGATCATGGACTGAAGATGATAGCTCTTGTGGAAAGACTCGAATCACTTGGAGTCATTATGGATAATGAACTCTATGTGGATTTATTGTTGCAATCTCTGCCAGCGTCATTCGATAACTTTGTCGTTAACTACAACATGCATAATATGGAAACTGATCTTCCAGGATTATTAAACATGTTGAAGACGGCTGAGTCCACCATTAAAAAGGACAAGCCGGTACTTCTTGTTGGATCCACTTCCGGATCAAAGGCTACTAAGTCTAAGAAAAGGAAGAGGAAGGGAAAGGTTCCCAATAAGCCCAACAAGAAGGCATATAATGATAAAGGGAAGAACAAACAGAAGGTTAATTCTCAGGCCGATCATGAATGTTTTCATTGTGGCAAAACTGGGCACTGGAAGAGGAACTGCAAGGAGTATCTTGCTAGTCTGAAAAGTTCAGGTATTTATTTTGTTGAAGTTAACTTGTCTGTTAACGATTCTTCTTGGGTATTGGATACCGGCTGTGGCTCACATATTTGCAATGATTTGCAGATGATGGCAAGAAGTAATATGCTAGATGGTGAAGAAACAATCCTAAGGATGGGCAATGGGGCAAGAGTTGCTGCTAAAGCTATTGGGACTGTTTATCTAGCATTGAATAATGATGTAAAGATTTGTCTATCAAACTGTTTGTATGTTCCGGATTTAATAAAAAACATTATTTCTATTCCAATATTGGATAAGGAAGGTTTTAAGTTTGTCATTGAAAATGGAAAATGTTCTATTTTCAAAGACACAACTTTTATTTATTCTGGAAATTTGACAAATGGGTTGTATACCATTACACCACAAAGTCCCATCCTAACCATTCAACAAAATAAAAGGAAATTAGATAATCATAGTTCATTCACAATTTGGCATGCTAGATTAGGTCATATATCCGAAAAGCGGATTCACAAATTGGGACCTAAACTCGACCTTAGGGGAGAGGATAGGTTGCCTACATGTGAGTCATGTCTTAAAGGTAAAATGACTAAATCACCATTTGTTGGACAAGTGGAGCGAGCTAAAGGTTTGTTGGATTTGATCCATACAGATGTTTGTGGACCACTAAACGTTAGTGCAATGGGGAACTATCACTATTTCATAACCTTCACTGATGATTATTCACGGTATGGTTATGTTTACCTATTGAGGTACAAATCTGAAGTATTTGAAAAGTTCAAAGAATTCAGAAATGAAGTGGAGAAACAAATTGGTAGAAATATTAAAGTTCTTCGATCAGATCGAGGAGGTGAATATTTGACTAATGAGTTTCTTGATTATTTAAAAGATAATGGGATTGTCTCACAGTGGACGCCTCCTGGAACTCCACAACTCAATGGGGTTTCAGAAAGGAGGAATCGAACATTGTTGGACATGGTTCGATCGATGATGAGTACCACTGATCTACCTCTTTCATTCTGGGGCTATGCCTTAGAAACAGCAGCATATATTTTGAATAGAGTGCCAAGTAAAGCTGTACCCAGCACACCTTATGAGATATGGTGTGGTAAATCACCCTCATACAAATATTTACGAGTATGGGGTTGTACTGCTTATGTAAAGCAGTTAGTGGGAGGTAAGTTGGATATGAGATCCATCTTATGTAAATTTGTGGGGTATCCTAGAGAGTCTATTGGATACTATTTCTATGATCCCTCTGAACAAAAGGTGTTTGTTTCGAGGAATGCTGTATTCTTAGAGAAAGATTTTATCTCAAAGAATAGCGGAGTCATAGAACTTAATGAAGAACAACCACAAATTCCACTAAGTACCACGGAAAACATACCAGTAGAGACTGGACCATCTAAAACACAACCTCTTCGGAGATCCGAAAGGGTTTCTAGGGCGCCTGAAAGGCTATACCTATTGTCAAAAGACAATGAAGAGGGATTCCTTTTGGATAATGATCCAATAAGCTATGATGAGGCAATGTTGGACATTGACTCAGATAAATGGCAAGAAGCTATGCAATCCGAAATAGATTCCATGTATTCAAACAAAGTATGGACTTTGGTTGATCCACCACAGGGTATTGTACCCATAGGTTGTAAATGGGTTTACAAGCGAAAACGTGGTGTAGATGGAGAAGTAAATACTTTTAAAGCAAGACTGGTTGCTAAAGGTTATACTCAAAAACAAGGTGTTGATTATGAGGAAACTTTTTCACCAGTAGCAATGCTTAAATCTATTCGGATATTGCTAGCCATAGCTGCGTATTATGACTACGAGATATGGCAAATGGATGTGAAAACTGCTTTTCTTAATGGAAATATTAAGGAAGACATTTATATGAAACAACCGCAAGGTTTCATATCCAATGGGAGTGAACAAATGGTTTGTAAACTTCAAAGGTCTATTTATGGACTTAAACAAGCTTCGAGGAGTTGGAATATTCGGTTTGATGAAACGATCAAAACGTTTGATTTTCATAAGAATCCGGATGAACCATGTGTTTATAAGAAGGTTAGTGGGAGTGCAGTTACATTTGTTGTTCTATATGTTGATGACATCCTACTCATTGGGAATGATGTAGGGATGTTGCAGTCAACTAGGACATGGTTGTCAAAACAGTTTTCCATGAAAGACTTGGGAGAAGCATCCTTTATCCTAGGGATAAAAATCTATAGGGATAGATTTAAACGGATGATCGGACTATCCCAGTCGACGTACATAAATAAGGTGCTACAACGGTTTAGCATGGAAGAATCCAAACGAGGATATATTCCAATGAGTCATGGGATTTCTCTTTCTAAGACGATGTCTCCAAAGACACCTGAAGAAAGAGAACGGATGAGTCATATACCTTATGCATCAGCTATTGGTAGCATTATGTATGCAATGTTATGTACAAGACCTGATGTGGCTCATGCACTTAGTGTAACGAGCAGATATCAGTCTAATCCAGGTGAAGAACACTGGAAAGCCGTTAAGATGATTCTTAAGTACTTACGAAGGACTAAGGATATCTTTATGGTATACGGCAATGGAGAACTGAAACTAGAAGGCTTTACTGATTCTGGTTTTCAGTCCGATAAAGACGACTATAAATCCATGTCTGGATACTTATTTACTCTGAATGGAGCAGCAGTTAGTTGGAAAAGTTCCAAACAAGAAACAATTGCTGACTCTACGACAGAGGCTGAATATATTGCTGCATCTGATGCTGCAAAAGAAGCTGTTTGGATAAGGAACTTTATCCAAGGGTTGGGTGTAGTACCATCCGTTGTTGATCCAATAATGATTTATTGTGATAACAATGGGGCTATTGCGCAAGCAAAGGAGCCAAGATCTCATCAAAAATCCAAACACATTATGAGGCGATACCATTTGATTAGAGAAATCATTGGTAGAGGCGATGTCGTGATGGAGCGAGTCGACTCAGCAGAAAATATAGCAGACCCCTTAACTAAACCCTTATCACAGAAAGTGTTCGAAGGACATCTTGAGAAGATGGGTCTTAGATACATGAGTGATTGGAACTAGGGCAAGTGGGAGATTGTTAGAGTAGGGTACCCGGCGTTCCAATCTAATTGGACGTATTCTACTTGTAAATACAGTCTATTGGAATTATATTATGAATAAGGCATTTCTTTATCTTAAGAGAAAGCATTTATCTTATAATTGCACTTAAGATAAAATCCCTAGATCACTTATGGTTATAAGGTATGGTTGCGCATAGAGATGGTGATCATGGAACATACCTTGAAAGCCGTGATCTTAAATACAGTTCCAAGTCGATGGATGTTTCGAGATGGGATATCGAATAATCCATAAAAGACTTGCACATAGTTTGTATGCTTGTTGGACAAGAATGTTGCATTCCATCAACATTAGCGTAAGACGTAAGTACATTTATGTGGGTGCTTGTTAGAGAACAAGTTCACTGAACATGACCGTATGAAAATTCTTAATGAAGAATTTATTCAGTCGAATAAGAATTTTCATGTTACAATAGTACATGACTAATCCTAAGACTTGAGGCACAATGGTAACTTTGTGCATATTACATTCTACTTTGATTTATCCTTTTGGTAGCTAGCACTATCGTTTAAAGGGATAAGTTGGGTATTATGTTAATATGTATGGAAGTTTGTTAGTGGCCAATAAAGGATTCGACACTTATGAAGATAAGTGAATTTCCTATGTGTTTCATAGTTATTAATCCAAAGTCCTTGGCCAAGGCAGAGATGAATAGTGATTCATAACCGGGTTAATAAACATGAAATAGAATCATAGTTATTAAGTCAATTTGGGTTTCGACAAAATCATACCCAAGACTTAATCGGGAAATTAGATGTCGAAAGGATTTTACATGTATGGAGTTGTAATCGGAATAGGTTTACTCGCTATTCACTTAATACTAGATTCATGCTACTTGCTAGGTGTTACCATGATATGTGGGTTCATAAATTAAAGGGTTAATTCATGAATAAGAGTTAATAAGATTTAACTCAAATTACAAAGTGTTGTAAACCCACTACTAGTATTAAGGTGAACCTAAAAGGTCACACTAATTATGAACAAAGGTAAAGATTGTATTTCTAATGGTTAGAATTAATTGATAAATATCTAATTTGATTAGATATCAATTAAAGGAATATATTAATCAATAAGATTGATTAATTACATTTTGGATATTACTTTAGTAATTAAGGTAATTACTAAATTAATAAAGTTGAATTTTAAAATAGGATTTTAAATTTCAAAAATCCAAAATAATAATAATATGATTATTATAATATTGGGAAAATGATATAATAATAAAGTCTTGAGAAAGATTCTCAAGATTTATTATCCAATTATTATTTATATCTTTAAATATGATTTAAGGATTAAAATAATAAATATGATTATAATAAAATGGTTGTTGATGGTTGTTTGAACTACTTAACATATCTTATTATTTTCAAAGTCAAAAGTTAGTAAATACTATTTAAATAAAATTTGATTTTATTTAATATTACTAAATGTTGATTATTTTATGCTAAAATGTTTAGTATAAATATGTGCAAAATGGTTTTGCATTTAAGTGAAGTTTTTGATCCTAAATTTCTAAGTGTTAGAAAGAGAAGAAAGTGTTCTTCATAAAACTTCAAGAAAGAGTTCTTAAAATTCCCAAATAAAATTCATAAATATTCCTATACAAGAAAACCGAGTCTTTTCTACTAGCGAAGGAAAGTCGTCGGAACCGGGCTTCATAGGGTGGATACGTTTAGAGGGAAGACACTTGGATTCCTCTAGCGAGTAACCTCAAGTCGTTGAAGTTACAACCGGGAACCGATTCCCTCATCCATCATCAATAGTGAAGGAGTTCAAGAAATTCGGTAAATATTTTTACTAGTATTTACTTTATAGTAACAAATCAAAATTTGTATATGATGCATGTTTTAAAGATGACGATCAGTTAATTCGCAATTAGTATGTACGGGTGTTGTATTTATACGATAAATACTTACTTTAAAAATTTTAAATTCCGCTGCGTACAGTCCGTACGGTACTAGCGAACCCAACACTTGTTCCTATGACTTTCAACCATGACAACCCCGTTCGGCTTTCGCTCGACCAGGTGACTTACTTTGGTTTATTCAACAGGTCTGCTCGACTGATTCACTCCTTTATATATAGTATCTCATATCATCTAGTCTCCCCCACTCTGGTCGAGTCTAAATGACTCGATCAAAGAGTAGATTTTCGTCCATCTGTTTAGCTGTTGTAACGCTCACTACTTATCGACCCCTCGATGTTTTTTCTTCTGCCTTTCGACCTTTTATTTTTCCTTCGCCACTTTGAACTTCAAACTTCGAACCTGCCACCTGTTAGACATGTCCTGTCGCCTGTCAGTTGTCATCATTACTCCGTAAACTGCGCCTCCTCGCACATTGTGCGTATTAACTACGCTACTCCCCCATAACTGTTAGATCTACCTTTAATCTAACGGTCACTTTCTCAAACCCTACAACTCACCTTCTTCGCCTCTTATAAATACCCCTATTGACAGCTTTCACCAGTTTCTCACCTTTGCAAATTCCAAATATATTCGTGCCTTAAATTTCGAGTCCTCTGCAACTGATTTGCAGCGACCTCGTGCTTTCTGATGCAATCTCCGACCGAGTATCTTACAACTTCTGACCATGAGTAAGTCCTCTTACCCTCTTGATTTCAATTCGCTTTTTTAATTTGAATTTTCTGGTTTTTGTTCTTCCGATTTTTTCTCAAATTTTTTGTTCAACTCGCTGACGAAAAATCTTCTCTCGTTTCTTCTTCTTCCCCGTTTGAAAACCCTAAAAAGTTCCTCTTTTTGTCTTTCAGATTCTGCCACCTCGAGTGAAAAAGACCATTTTTCTGGAAAGGACATGTCTTTTCCGTCCTCCACGAACACTCAACCTCTCTCTCCTGATACCTCTGTTGAAAACGTCCTCGAATCTACTCCAATCTCCATTATTCGACCTTCCATTCCAATCCAAACTCATCACGACCATCCTCATCTTCGCCAACCATTTCGTTTGGTCGATGAGACAGACAATGATACTATTGACAACCTTCCCCACACTCGCCGCTCTCGACAGCACTTTAGTATGCACGATGCCGCTGATACTGTAGCCGAGGAGGAGGACCACGAGGTCCTTCATCCTAATCTTGCGGCTTTGACCACTACTCTCCCTACTTCGACCATACCATCATTTTCCTTCACCACCAAAACTGGCCCTTCAACCAACCATCCTCATCTCCGAACCAAAACCTCTCGCCCCGTCTCTCACCGCATCAAATGGTTGAAACTCGACAAGGTTGGTCATCCTTCCGGTTGGGCATTTATTCGCCCAAGTGATAATGATACCTCGACCACCCTAGCACAAACTGTTTTACATTTTTCAAGATCCAGTTCAACATAGGCATTCGTTTTCCTCTCTGTCCTGCACTGGTCGACATGTGTGAGATATTCGGTTTACCTTTGAACCAACTTCCCCCCAACTCTATCCATTTTTTGACCACTTTCATCATCCTTTCCTTTGTCCGTCTAGGTCGAGTGGACCTAGACTTTTTCTTTTATTGCTCCATGGCCTCGAAGCACGCCGGTGGGCTCTACCTGAAGAGCCCGAACAACGCCCATTTCATCTCCGACGTTCCTTTGAACGTCCCTAAATGGAAACACAAATTTGTCGACCCTGCAACCCCTTTCCCTTAGGCCTCGACACCTTGGCTAAAGTCTCTTCCTTTTGAGGCTGAGAGTCCTCCTCCTAACCCCATATTCGACCGACGCATTCTTTTGTGGAACTCAAAATCCGTTGCCTGTATAAACTTACTCAATAATAACAATCTCTTACACCACTGTAATGCTCCGTTTGAATTATGGAATTTTGAGAATTATTTATTATTATTATTATTAAGTATATTTAGTTGTTGCTATTATTATTTTTAAATGCTATAAATTATTAATTGTCTAATATGATTTATTTGTCAAATTGCTTAATTGTCTAAATATTATATAATTTCCTAATTGTCTAAGTGTAATTAATTTATTAAAATGTGTATTGGTATTTTACTAATGTTATTATTATTTTAAAAATTATATTGTTTGTATTATAAAATAATATGATATATCCGGTTATTGTGCGATTTAATTTTCGAGCCGATCCGATTTTATCTATCGAGCCCGAGTAAAACCGTTTTATCGCTATGTCTAGTCGGGCCCGAGAACACTTTCATTTCATTGAACCCGCGAGCCCGTAACCGAACCCTATCCGCCCGACCCGATTGTGTGCGTGTGAGTAAGTCTTATGGAACAAGACAGAACCCTAGCCTACTTATCTTCTCGATCGATCTGTAAAAGAACAGATATCATCCCGCAGCCTTCTCATTTTTTCTCTCATCGCGTTTTGAACAGATTTTCTGATCTGCTCCTTGTCATAGCCCAACCCCATCGTCTTCTTCCATCTCCTCATTGCAGCATCACCACCATCCCGCCACCATCCCCTCTCGCCATCGCGCCACCGCGGCCAGTCATCCTCTCCGGCGAAATCTGATCGTCTCACCATCTCCGATCACCCTCCTCCATATTCATCCCGTCACCATCATCTTTGCGAAAAACCAGACGCCGGCGACCCTTGCACGAATTTCGGCCGCGAACTGCCGTTCTCCGCCAGCGACTTGCAGCCCTCACGCCACTGCAGGCCAGCAGCGAACTCCGACAACCTTCTTCCATCGAGAACCAGTCCCCTCGCCCTGAAGCTCCGCCCCAGCAACCTCCGACAATCCGACAGCAGCAACTCGCACCAACGCGACCCCGACAAGTTCCGACCACCGCTGCGATTTCCGAGCGAGCGCCCTCCGCCGTGAACCGACCTCCTATCACGATCAGCGGGCCGCGAGTATCCCAGCAGCGAACGTTGCCGTTGAGCCTCAAGCCGTCCTTGCGTGCCGTTCGTTCACCTTCGTTTCGTTCGAACATTTATTCCCGAGAACGGTACAACACTCGACCCGTCTCTCTTAATCCTATATATTATTTTATGTGCTCGATTATGTGAAATGGGTGTTAAACGTGCTTCGTGAATTTAAATTCGTGCCTTAGTTGAGTAATTGTATGGATTTTATTTTATATTCGCAAATTGGATAACAAAGTGATTACCTTCACTTTGAATAATTGTTGAACTGAATGTAATATGGTTTATTTCGTGGAAATCCTGGAGTTATAGAGACTTGGAGTTGTCCTTAATTGTTTAGTTTTGGTTTGAAGTCGTTTCGAGTTGTATTTTGAGAGTTATGATTTTTCTAAACCGAGCATGACCATAAATCGAGTTGTTATCCGTTTGGGCTGAAGTTTTGATATGTTTTGCCTCTGAGTATGTGAAATATGTGTGCCAAGCCCCGGATTTTATTTCTGAGTTTTTGGTGTTCAAATGCTTAAAATGGTTTCTAGGTACAAAATTGTAAAATTCATTAAAAATCGTACATTTGGAGTTTTGAGCTGAAACTTGGAGGAACATGTTATTTTGTGATGTTTTATGTGATGTAAAAATTTCAGACTGAAATTTGAAGTGTAGCTATGCGAACCAGTAAATGCTGATTTCAGCGCTGTTTTTTCTTAAATTATTTAAAAATGTTCCCGGATGAATTAAGGGCTGAAACTCGGTGAGTTTATGTGTTTTTGTATTATTTATAATGTGGTAAAGTTTTAGGTTGATTGGCTGAGCCTAACTCCTAATTCTGAATTTAGTTTATTTTGGGGTCTTAATGCTCGGTTATCGGTTGTTTAGGTTAGAATTGAATTTTATTAATGTTGGCATGATTTATGTGTACTTTATGAGGTATTTGAGTTGTGTCCAGGTCTGGTAGTCACTCCATAGTACCTAACTCGGTCAAAGAATCCACGAGTCACTTAGTCGATATGATTTCAGCTAAGTATATGTGCCTTATTTGTTGTTTTGTATTGGACATTCAGTGATAGGTCATTATAAATTGTTGTAGGTCCTTCGAGCTGAACTTGTGCCATAATTCCTTCAACTATGTGTTTGGCTATACCTCTTTCTACATCCAGATGGGTTTTATTTGAAAATTTCTATGCATTAATTAATTGTTATTGTTGTGGTATGATCAAAGTATGCGTGTGAACCATGTAGCCTTTGATGTGAGCTATGTTGGCCGTCGAACGGTTATCCCCGTAGCTATAGAACGTACCCGATGGGTAATCTCCTTTATTTATGTATGGCAGTCAGGGCGTGAGCCTTGGCTGGTGATCCTCGATGTAAGTCCGAAGGCTAGGTTCTGAGCATTCGGGGTGGATTTACTCCCACTGTCTGAGCATTGAATGTAAGGCCCGCGGGGAATTTCGATACGTGTATCAGCAGTGGTCTATTGGTATAGGTGTGCACATGAGAGTTGACTCTGGGATAGTGTTGGGTTCTGTGAGGAACGTCAACAACATGCACAGTATTGAACTTATCGAAATAAATCCTAACGCAGCTGAATCTATAGTTAGGATTAAGACATTACCTTTTAAAATTTCTGCCGACTCAGAGACGTTTCTGATTTCCTTTGGTAGAGATCGTATGATTACCACAACTCAATCGGTTGAAGAGTTTGGCCTTTGTCGACTCTAGTCGAGTGTTGAATCACGAACGGATCACGTCTTAGGTCGAGTCGGGTTGCAGCGGTTCGGGTTGCAGAAAGATGCGCGTGCGTGTCAACTTTCCTATGCCTGAAAGGACTAGGCGTGCGGCGTCTGGGCTCATGCTGGTATGTGCTCGGGACGTCTCATATATGCGCGAGGAGTCCTGATCAGGCGAGGAATAGCGGGTGCGTGCTGGTCGCGCGCTGCGGCTTTCCTATTCCTGTGAGGACTAGGCGAGCAGGGTCTGTGTCATGCCGATCGTATGCGGCATGTTTCCTGGGGCGCGAAGAGTCCTGGTCGATCGAGGAGTCCTGGTTGAGCGAGGAGTCCTAGTCGAGCGAGGAGTCCTGGTTGAGCGAGGAGTGGTTTTCCGGCGGTGGTCGACGGTGACGGATGGCGGCAGTCGGCTGAGGAAGGTGACCGAAAAATATGAAGGTTTGAGGTTTAATATAATCTCACCTTAAAGCCTTCTAATGGATTACCTAAACACCTACTTCAGTTAATCTTGGTGGTGCGATTAATTGAATCTCCCTAACTCTCGAACAAGACAATTTTTCTCTCTTTGAAAGATGGAAAAAATGAGTCTCACACGTGTATCTCAAGAGGTTAGGACATGGTGTATTGGTGTATTTATAGGCTCCATTAGGGACCTTAAGGAGGTGCCAAATATGGGCTTATCCCATTAGGCCAAGGAATCCTAATTCTACTCCACAAGCTAATCCATATTAGGTCATGACTCCTTCTCCTAACATCACCTTCTAGAAGACTCTTTAGTCTCCTAACCCTAGGTAATATTCTAGAAGGAATATTCCCTAAGTCTTGAAATAATAATTATGGAATAAAATTAATTCCTAAAATCCTAATAAAATTAAATAATAATATATCCCACTAGAATATTATTATTGCTCTCCCCATTTGGCTCCAATTTAATCAATTAAATTAAACCTCCACTTGATTAATAAATATTAATCTGATTAATCGATTTACCTCCCCATGTTTAAGATATAACGTCCGTGGATTAATTAAATTACTGACAAGATAATTAATCGACTTCTTATTCATTTCCGAAATTAGTACCACTCAGATCTTTAATCATTGTGTCGGATAAATATCCACCTGCAGGGTTTAACACAATATTCCTTCCTGACCTCATTTCGGGGACGTCATCAATCCAGCGCACTGGAACACGGTACCATAAATAATTTATAACAACTCGTCATATAATCACTCTTATTTACCAAAGTACTGAGTATGTCATCCCAATAGAATAGGAATCACCCTTGGTAAATCAAATAAATAAGTAATGAATATACACGACTATTTTATATTATCTTATAGCTTTAGAGAACGCATCAATCCTTGAAGGTATAGATTACAACAACGATCAGTGAGTCTCATAATCTTATCCTTCCGGTGGTCCTGTTCAATACTTAACATAAGTACTAGTGTAATTCTCCAGTCAAGGTCAACTGAATCAAGAATACACTACAGTCTTTTTCCGAGTGGAGTCTCACTGCCAGTCTAGACTGTGAAAAAATGATTTAGTCTTACAAGGAATTGATAGGTGACCTTTCTGTTCGAGACACCACGAACCACACTATCTCAATGTAAGATAAGGAGTATGATTGCATAAATAAATAAACTGCAAGCATATATACTTTGACTAAAACATGATTGCCAGATCAAAATGTTATTACTAATATCTGAAAGCCAAACTTTTACAGCATATCTAACAATCTCCCACTTATGCTTAATAAGCTCATGGCTATCACTAACCACAATTCTCTTTTAATCTAATTCTCAAAGACTAGTCTAATATGTTGCTCTAACATCTGACTCCCATTCCTTCTAAGTGTCTTGAAAGACTTTCGCCGGTAGGCTCTTCGTAAAAGGATCTGCTAGGTTGTCTTCTGATTGTATCTTGGCAACAACGACTTCTCCTCATCCAACGATTTCTCGTATCAGGTGGTACTTGCGCTCTATTTGTTTACTTGCTTTATGAGTTCGTGGCTCCTTCGAATTTGCCACTACTCCACTGTTATCACAGAACACTGTAATTGCAGCGGGCAAACTCGGCACCACGTCAAGGTCAAGGAGAAAATTCCTGAGCCAAACAGCTTCTTTCCCTGCCTCTGAGGCTGCTACATACTCAGCCTCCATGGTTGAGTCTGCCATGCATTTCTGCTTGACACTCCTCCATACAATGGCTCCTCCTCTTAAAGTAAACACAAACCCTGAGGTTGACTTGCTTTCGTCCCGGTCTGCCTAGAAGTCAGAACCGGTGTAACCCAACGGAAGCAATTCATCTGCCTGGTAAATCAACATGTACTCCTTAGTCCTTCTCAAGTACTTGAGTATATGCTTTACCGCAGACCAATGTTCCGGCCCTGGATTACTCTGATATCTCGCCACCATGCCTACTGCATAACAGATATCAGGTCGTGTACACAACATCGCATACATGAGGCTTCCTACTACTGATGCATAAGAAACTGCATTCATGTCCTCTATCTCTTGAGGAGTCTTCGGGGACATCTTCTTAGATTGAGCGATTCCATGTCGGAAAGGTAAATCCCCTTTCTTTGAATCATGCATGTTGAAACGCTTTAGGACAGTGTCTATGTATGTAGATTGGGATAGGCACAATTTTCTCTTATCTCGGTCCCGAATGACCTTGATACCGAGAACATGTCCTACTTCTCCCAAATCTTTCATATCAAGCTGCTTGGATAACCATACCTTTACGTTTGATAACATTTTCACACTGTTTCCAATGAGAAGAATGTCATCTACGTATAGCACTAAAAACACCACCACGTTTCCTTCACTTTTCTTGTACACACAATGCTCATCCGGACATTGGGTAAATCCATACGATTGGACAACCTCGTCAAAATGGATGTTCCAAGATCTTGAAGCCTGCTTTAGTCCATAAATAGACCTTTTCAGCTTACAGACCAGATGCTCTTGTCCCTTTGCAATGAACCCTTCTGGTTGCTGCATATAGATGTCCTCGTCTAAATTCCCATTAAGGAAAGCAGTCTTAACATCCATTTGCCAAATCTCATAATCCATATAAGCGGCTACAGCCAAGAGAATTCTGATGGATTTCAGCATAGCTACCGGCGAAAAAGTTTCCTCATAATCGATCTCTTCTTTCTGAGTATACCCTTTCGCAACAAGCCTAGCTTTGAAGGTTTCAACCTTTCCATCTTCTCCTCTCTTTCTTTTATAGACCCACTTGCATCCAATGGCATGCATGCCACAGGGTGGTTCTACAAGATCCCAGACCTGATTGGAATCCTTAGAATCCATCTCAGACTTCATCGCCTTTTGCCAAGACTCTGCGTCCCGATCTTGCAGTGCCTCATTGTATGTCCATGGGTCGATTTCAAGAACGTCCGGGACTACCTCAGAAGACTCTCCCAGACCCATGAATCGTTCGGGCTGTTGGACAACCCTCCCACTACGACGAGGTACTACCTGCTCAGGTGCATCATCAGCGATACGTGTTGCAGTACTATGTGGTGTAACATCTAGCGCACTCGGTATTGAAGTACTCACTCCTTTTACCTCCTCTAGGACATGTCTACTACTGGGCTTGTGATCTAACACATAGACTTCTTCCAAGAACCTCGCATTCGTGCTAACGATTACTTTCTGGTCCTCGGGACTATAAAATAGACCACCTTTCGTTCCCTTTGGATATCCCACAAACAGCCTTACTTCTGTTCTAGGTTCCAACTTATCAGTATCGGTTCTCAGCACACGTGGTGGACTACCCCAAATCCTGAGATGTCTTAGACTAGTCTTCCGCTCATTCCATAACTCCCAAGGTGTAGATGGTACTGATTTAGAAGGTACTCTGTTCAGAACGTAAACTGCTGTTTCTAGGGCATATCCCCAAAACGAATCGGGTAACGTACTATAACTCATCATTGCCCTAACCATTTCCATAAGAGTCCTATTCCTTCGTTCTGCCACGCCATTCTGCTGGGGTGTGCCTGGCGCAGTCAGTTGGGTAGTAATCCCATTATCCGTCAAATTGTCTCTAAATTCATTTGAGAGATATTCGCGACCACGGTCAGATCGTAATGACTTGATACTTTGTCCTAACTGTGTTCATGTGTGATTTTACACCATATTTATTGAGTATTTAGAGCTTAGTCATTGCATTATTGTTGTACAAATTGCATATTTGTGCTTTAATTCTCTATTTGTTGGAAAGGTATTACACGTGCTTGTTTTGTAGATATTTTCACATACTTGTAGAGCTGGTGGCTATTGGAGGCGCATGGTGAGTACCTAGGACCCCCGAGATGATGATGGATTGATGCACGGATGAGAAAAATGGAAGAAACGAGTGAAACGGACAAAAACGAGTGTGCTGGGATGTGACACGGACCGTGACCCGGGCACCATGCCCGTGTCAGCGGTCGTGTCACGATAACAGGGACATTCCGAGGCATTGAATTTGACACGACCTGCGACACAGCCCGTGACACGGGCAGAATGGCATGTCGCGTGCGGAAACAGCTTTTTAATACTTGCCTATTTTGATGAGGAGAAGGTTTTTTGACACAAAAGGAGGCATATTTAACCTAGTTTGAGAAAAAAAAAGGGGACACACATTAGAAAGGATTGAAAACACACAAGAGGAGCAATTGGAAGACAAAGGGAGATCAACTATGAAGGGATCGAGAAGATTGAAAGATCGACGAGATTCCTAGTTTTTTCTTTCTTCTTTCTTTTGAACTTTTATTTATCTTGTCGATTTCTAATATGTCTATGTATTTGAATTCAAACATGAGTAGCTAGATTATTTGATTCTAAGACTTGGTAGTAGATTAATATGTTGGGATTTTGGATGATTTATTATAATTGATTGTTTTCTTTTGAACCCTATTCAAATATTTTGCTCTTAATTCATGTCTAGCACTTGGCCAATGTTTTTACATGTTTGACAATATTGTTCATAATTCGAGAGATGAGTTCAATGTTAGGTCTTTGATATTTGACACAATTTACTTGCTTGAATCGAGAGATTAGTATGTTGTTGTGAGGATATTAGATCTTTTAATCTATTGGGAGTTGAATTGCATGTGTTGAGTGGAGACGCTAATATATGTGATTTAATCTACGGTGTTATCGATCTCGAGAGGGACGATAAGCTAAATTTGTGATCATCTTATAGGGTAGATAAAGAAAACATTGGTTGTGATACTTTTGAAGGAACCCAACTGTTAATTGAAACCAAAGTCTTAGAATCTATCATTCCCATATACTTTCTTACGTGCTTTTCTAGCTAGTTCTTTATTTTTGCTTATTTTTCCCTTGATTTATTTTCTTAGTTAGCTAATCCATCTCATATTCGATCGTCTAAATAAAATTGACATTATCATAATCTAGTACTTGATATATTGATTATTTGGTCTCTTGGGATACGACCTTGCTTGCCACATACTACGAGCGAAGCCGTACACTTGCGGTCGAGCTTTAAAAATATAGGCGAACAAGTTTTTGGCGCCGTTGCTGGGGACTAGTATAATTGTTTATATCAATATTACGATAGATAGTGAAAATTTTAATTTAGATAATTTTTTTTTTTTATTTTTGGTGACATAATCTCTCGTATTCGTGATTTTCAGGAAGTGCATGTTAACTCGCTCTAAAGGTGTACAACTACCACCCTTAATTGACGAAGTTGAAGCATTCGCTAGACGCAATAGTGCAACAACTAGAAAAAGAAGGGGCAATCCAGAGTGCACAAGGGACGAGCAAGAGCAAGAACAACCGAGGCAAGCAATTCGTGACCACTTTCGGCCTCAATTTAATAGGAATTTTGGCGGGATCGCTCATATACCCGTCAATGCAAAAAATTTCGAACTGAAGCCCTCCTATATCTCGATGGTGCAAAACAACCAATTTGGTGGACACCCGACTGAGGATCCGAATCAACACTTGACCCAGTTTTTGCAAATATGTGATTTGGTCAAGTACAATGGTGTCTCCGAGGATGCCATACGGCTGCGTTTATTCCCTTTTTCTCTAAGGGATAAAGCTCGGAGTTGGTTGTCAATGATATCTGATGGAAGCATTACTACTTGGGAGGAGTTGAACCAGAAGTTCCTACTTAAATATTTTTCTCCAAGCAAATCGATGCAACTCAAAAGCGAGATTACACAGTTTAGACAGCAAGACTCGGAGCCTTTATACGAGGCGTGGGATCGATTTAGGGAATTGTTGAGAAGATGCCCTCAACATGGTTTTCTGGAGGACCAACAATTTGGTTTTTTCTATAACGGGTTGTTGGGTCAAACGAGAGCCTTTGTAGATGCGGCTGCTGGAGGAGCTCTATTGGCTAGAACACCGGAGGAAGCGTCCAATTTATTGGAAGAGATGGCTGTGAATAGTTATCAATGGCCTTCTGAGAGGTCGAGCATTAGACGTGTGGCGGAGGTGACATCTTCTGATCCAATTAAGGAGTTAGCGGCTCAGATGTCGTCGTTGACGACAAAATTGAATGCTTTGACGAAAGGAGCTGATGAGGTGAGTGGAGTACAAGGTAATGTGTTACCACCGGATCCCTTAGAAGAGGCCAATTTTATCAATAACCGGAACTTCAACAACTATCGCTCCAATCCGATGCCGGGTTTTTATCACCCCAATAATAGGAATCATGAAAATTTTTCCTATGGAAATACGAAGAATGTGCTCCAACCACCACCGGGGTTCAAGGTGGTGAATGGCGAGATTGTCGAAGCGAAGAAGACGGACATGGAAAATATTTTGGCAACCTTCATGAATGAGACGAGAAATCGTTTTAATAAGGATGAGGAGAAGCTAGACAAGATTGAGAGTCATGTGACTCAACTGGCTACGACAATGAGGGCTCAAATGAAGAATTTGGAGACACAAATTGGCCAACTGGCCAAGGTTGTAGGGAGCCAGCACCAGAGGGGTCAATTTCCTAGCAATACGGAGTTGAATCCTAAGGAGCAATGTCAAGCTATCCGTCTTCGGAGTGGAATGGAGTACGAAGGCCCGAAGATGCCGGAAGAGGAGAAGAGCGAGCCAACGGGGAAAGAGAGCTTAGAGCTAAGCAAAAAGGAAGAGGAAGTTCGTGAGGAATTAGAGGAAGAACCGAGTGTCATATCGAATAAAGGGGCTGAGAAGCTTAAATCTACTTCTAACTCTGATTCTCATAAACCTTCTATTATTTTACCTTTTCCCCAACGATTTCAAAAGAAGAAATTAGATGCTCAATTTGCTAAATTTTTAGATATCTTTAAGAAAATTCATATAAATATTCCTTTTGCAGAGGCCTTGGAACAAATGCCAAATTATGTGAAATTCTTGAAGGATGTGATGTCTAAGAAGAGGCGAGTTGAGGAGCATGAGACAGTGAACTTGACCGAGAAGTGTAGCGCGATTCTCCAACGCAAGTTACCTCAGAAGCTGAAGGATCCCGAGAGTTTTACAGTGCCTTGCACAATAGGGAACATTTTCTTTAGTAAGGCTTTATGTGATCTTGGTGCAAGTATTAATCTTATGCCTTTGTCGATTTTTAGGAAGCTGGGATTGGGAGAAATGAAGCCATCCACAGTAACCTTGCAGTTAGTGGATCGCTCGATAACATATCCAAAGGGGATTGTAGAGGATGTGCTTGTCAAGATTGATAAATTCATATTTTCAGTAGATTTTGTCGTATTGGACATGGATGAAGATAATGAAGTGCCATTGATTCTAGGGAGACCGTTTTTAGCAATGGGAGACGCCTTGATTGACGTCAAAAAGGGAGAACTTACTTTGCGTGTTAATGATGAGCATGTTTTATTCTCTATATATAAGGCTATGAAATTTCATGATAACAATGCGCATTGTAACTTTCTTGACTCTATAGATTCATGTGTATTGACTCATCTTGATCATACATTGTGTAGAGATTCGTTGGAATATGGATTTATTAAATCTTGTTCTCCTAATGACTTGATACTTGAGTTGAATGATTCTAATTTATCTGATTACGTGTGTTCTTTGGATTCTACAAAGGAGGTTACAATGCCGAAAGGGATCTTGAGTTTGCAGAGCAAAAACGAGAGCAAAAGAGATGAAAACAGGCGTGCCAGAGGTGACACGGACGACGACACGGCCATGGAGCCCGTGTCAGATGACCGTGTCAAGAACCTGGGAGATACTCAGATTGGTCAGATGCAACACGGACGGCGACACGGCCCGTGTTACGTGCCCGTGTCAGATTGTCAGGTACAGGTTTTGCGACACGGGCGGCGACACGACCCGGATCTTCAAGCCCTGACCGTGTCAGAGGTCCTGTCGGGGGTCGTGTCAGATAAGCAGTCAACCCCTATTTCACCCGAATCAAGTTCTTCAAAGCCCGACGCACCGATTATGGACCTCAAACCATTGCCTGATCATCTGACATATGCATATTTGGGTGATAATTGCACATATCCGGTAATTGTATCATCTTCTCTAACTTCTGAGCAATTAGATTAACTGTTGAGGGTGTTACGCACTTATAAGTCGACTATAGGTTGGTCTATGTCTGATCTTAAAGGTATTAGTCCATCGCTTTGCATGCATAAAATAAGATTAGAGGAAGACTATAGACCATCTGTGCAGAACCAACGACGCTTAAACCCTGTTGTGCAAGAAGTTGTTAGGAAAGAAGTACTTAAATGGTTAGATGCCGGGGTTATATTTGCGATTTTTGATAGTGAGTGGGTGAGCCCGGTGCAAGTGGTACCGAAAAAGGGAGGAATGACAGTAGTGAAAGATGAGAAAGAGGAATTGATTGCAACTAGGATAGTAACGGGTTGGCGAATTTGTATAGACTATAGGAAATTAAATGCCGCAACTCGTAAAGGTCATTTTCCCCTCCCCTTTATTGATCAAATGTTGGATCGTTTAGCAAGAATGGACTATTATTGCTTTCTTGATGGTTATTCGGGGTACAATCAAATTATGATTGCCCCGGAAGACCAAGAGAAAACCACCTTCACATGTCCTTATGGTACTTTTGCATTTCGTAGAATGCCATTTGGTTTGTGTAATGCTCCTGCTACTTTCCAACGGTGCATGATGGCAATTTTTCATGGTCTTATTGACAATATTATGGAAGTGTTTATGGATGATTTCTCTGTGTTTGGTGACTTGTTTGATTCTTGTTTGCATAATCTTACTCTAGTTCTGCAGAGATGTGAAGAGACTAACTTAGTCCTTAACTGGGAGAAGTGCCATTTTATGGTACGAGATGGTATTGTTTTGGGCCACAAAGTTTCATCTGTAGGATTGGAGGTAGATCGGGCGAAGATTTCAGCTATTGGGACACACGTTAGAAAGGCTTGAAAACACACAAGAGGAGCAATTGGAAGGCAAAGGGAGATCAACTACGAAGGGATCGAGAAGATTGAAAGATCGACGAGATTCCTAGTTTTTTCTTTCTTCTTTCTTTTGAACTTTTATTTATCATGTCGATTTCTAATATGTCTATGTATTTGAATTCGAACATGAGTAGCTAGATTATTTGATTCTAAGACTTGGTAGTAGATTAATATGTTGGGATTTTGGATGATTTATTATAATTGATTGTTTTCTTTTGAACCCTATTCAAATATTTTGCTCTTAATTCATGTTTAGCACTTGGCCAATGTTTTTACATGTTTGACAATATTGTTCATAATTCGAGAGATGAGTTCAATGTTAGGTCTTTGATATTTGACACAATTTACTTGCTTGAATCGAGAGATTAGTATGTTGTTGTGAGGATATTAGATCTTTTAATCTATTGGGAGTTGAATTGCATGTGTTGAGTGGAGACGCTAATATATGTGATTTAATCTACGGTGTTATCGATCTCGAGAGGGACGATAAGCTAAATTTGTGATCATCTTATAGGGTAGATAAAGAAAACATTGGTTGTGATACTTTTGAAGGAATCTATCATTCCCATATACTTTCTTACGTGCTTTTCTAGCTAGTTCTTTATTTTTGCTTATTTTTCCCATGATTTATTTTCTTAGTTAGCTAATCCATCTCATATTCGATCGTCTAAATAAAATTGACATTATCATAATCTAGTACTTGATATATTGATTATTTGGTCTCTTGGGATACGACCTTGCTTGCCACATACTACGAGCGAAGCCGTACACTTGCGGTCGAGCTTTAAAAATATAGACAAACAAACTGTTTCTCCACAACCGCCTTATACTCTAAGAATTTTTCAAAGCATTCAGACTTGCGGTGCTGCAATAGGAAAATGTACCCATATCTCGAGTAGTCATCGATAAACGTAACGAAGTAATCGAAACCTCCTCTCGCTTGAATAGACATAGGACCACATAAATCGGAATGAATTAGCCTAACAGATCTTCGGCTCTATTCCCCTTTGATTTAAAAACCCTCTTAGTCATTTTGCCTTCCAGGCAAGATTCACAAGTTGGAAAAGCCTCGACTTCTAACGACCCCAAGAGCCCGTCTGCTACCAACCTTTGAATCCTCCTCAGGTTTATATGACCAAGTCTTAGATGCCAAAAATATGTTTCATTCATTTTCGAAGGTTCCTTTCTCTTATTCAGATTAGAAGATGAATTAAGTAATTGTTTATGTTGCAGTGGAGATGACTTTGGTTCTAAAACATACAGATTGTCTACTAATGAACCAGAACATATGAACTTTTTTCCAAAACGAATAACAACTTTATTATCGAAAATAGCAGAAAAACCATTCATAAATAACTTAGAAACTGAAATCAAATTCTTTCTAAAACTAGGAACATAAAGACAATCTTTTAAAATCAAAGTACTATCTAAACCAAAATCTAGGAACATAATAGACGTCTCCCACTGCAACTGCTGACGCTCTACTAGCATCGCCCAAGTAGATGGTAACTTCTCCTTCCCTAAGCCGTTTGGTTTCCTGGAACCCCTGCATGAAATTGCAGACATGATCAGTGGCTCCTGTATCTACACACCAGGTACTGGTAGATAACACTGCTAAACATGTTTCAACGACTAATGAAAAAGATGTACCTTTATCGCCCTTCTTGAGGAGAGGGCAGTCGGCCTTCCAGTGTCCCTTCTGCTGGCACTTGTGGCACTTGCCTTTCGGCTTCTTTGCAGTTTGCTGAGGTCGCGCATCATTCATGACCGCTTTGCCCTTGCCTACGGACCTCTTCCTCTTCCTACCCTTAGAAGGCCTGGAAGAAGAACCTTCAGCCCGCTGGGCAACCATCGCCTGGGCTTTGTGACGAAACAGGCCTTCTGCTGACTGAAGCTCAGCAACAAGTTCCAGAAGACTCATCAACATCTTATGCATGTTGTAATTCAACCGGAATTGTTCGAAGCTCTTTGGCAAAGACTGGAGCACTACATCGACCTGGGTTTCCCCATCAATAAAAGCCCCAAGGACCTCCAGCTCATTCAGCTGGGCCATCATAGCAAGAACATGTTCCCTTACGGGAGTGTCCTTACGCATGGTCATGTTCATCAAAACCCTCATGGCTTCTTGTCGGGCAGCCCGCGACTGATGACCAAATAACTCCTTGAGACTAAAAAGCATATCCGCTGCAGTGGCCATAGACTGATGCTGATGTTGAAGTACATTTGACAAGGATGCCAAGATGTAACACCTCGTCATCTCATCAGCCTTTTTCCACCGAGCATACGCCTCTTTCTCATTATCCGGTGCATTATCAGCAGGCACATCCGGACAAGCCTCAACAGTAGCAAATTTGTACCCTTCAGCAGTTAACACTATATCCAAGTTCCTTTTCCAGTCAATATAATTGGGACCAACAAGTTTGTTTTCTTTGAGAATTACGGATAATGGATTAAAAGACATTTTGAATTCCTGGGATCACGTAAACATAATTTTTACTTAGCCAAGTGATTTTAGAATTTAACATCAAATATTAAAACCTTAACAACAATATTCAAATAAATTCAACGGCACCTCTATACACCGAATCCCTGCAGGCCACGGAGTGTGGACGTCTACGGTTCAAACCATCGCAAGAGGAGGGATTAATCCCATTAATTAACATACCGACCAAGCAGTACTTAATTAATAGCCGTTTTCCTGTGGGAATATCATTTTAATTTGCACTTTAAGTGTAACCCATTAATTGGTACCAAGTTCACTACCAAAATCATACGTTCATCTGTGGATGATCCGTACTCTTTTGTAATAGCTCGCTATTACCATCCTGAAGAAAATTTGTCCTTGTGAACTGTGAGATAAACCGTCCTGTGGGATCAATCTAAATCACTTCACTAACAAACCTATAATGGAGGCTTTGGATGTAATTTATTTCAACCCATTACTCACTTAATATAATTTTTATTTTAAGGGATTTTCCTAAACATGCTCCTATTTTCAATTTGCACATTAAGCAAATAAGGACATGCATAATTAATAAGAAATAATAAACTATGAACTATAATCCAACTACTATGGCCATTAATTAATCTCCAACATTACGGAGAAACACAATCCTATCCTTGTTTGTATGTGTTTTCCATTTCAGGAATTGGAACACCCCTTTCGCAGTGACTCCCACTCTTCATCTTGAATAGGCTGTCTCCGGGAAAGTCGCCATTGAATCATCATCATGGCATCCGTCTGTGTGTTTGTCACCTCGCCCCGTCGAGTTTGGTCCACATCCGCCGGATCATCAATGGATAATATAAAACAACAATTACATAATTCATCCTATGACCCGCGCAGGAGTCGTACACGAGTTTTCTATGAAAGCAATAAACTATGCAGTGTCCCACTGTGCGAATAATTTATTACAAGCATTCACCAACCCAAAAAACTCCTCGACATGTCCGAGGCTTATAAAAACACCATACATACATACATGAATTAAGTCATACATACGGGCCATAATAGTCGAATTCGAAATCACCTGCAAATTGCAATTTCTAATCTACTATGCCGCTGCGTCCGTACACACATGATTAAGGTAAACAGGCAAGTCCTAATTGAAACTGTGCACGAAGTTGAATTAAACCTGGGCTCTGATACCAGTTGTTGGGTTCTGTGAGGAACGTCAACAACATGCACAATATTGAACTTATCGAAATAAATCCTAACGCAACGGAATCTATAGTTAGGATTAGGACATTACCTTTTAAAATTTCTGCCGACTCAGAGACGTTTCTGATTTCCTTTGGTGGAGATCGTCTGATTACTACAACTCAATCGGTTGAAGAGTTTGGCCTTTGTCGACTCTAGTCGAGTGTTGAATCACGAACAGATTACGTCTTAGGTCGAGTCAGGTTGCAGCGGTTCGGGTTGCGGAAAGATGCGCGTGCCTGTCAACTTTTCTATGCCTGAAAGGACTAGGCGTGCGGCGTCTGGGCTCACGTTGGTATGTGCTCGGGACGTCTCCTATATGCGCGAGGAGTCCTGATCAGGCGAGGAATAGCGGGTGCGTGCGGGTCGCGCGCTGCGGCTTTTCTATTCCTGTGAGGACTAGGCGAGCAGGGTCTGTGTCCTGCCGATCGTATGCGGCACATTTCCTGGGGCGCGAGGAGTCTTGGTCGATCGAGGAGTCCTAGTCGAGCGAGGAGTCCTGGTTGAGCGAGGAGTCCTGGTTGAGCGAAGAGTGGTTTTTCGGCGGTGGTCGACGGCAGCGGATGGCGGCAGTCGGCTGAGGAAGGTGACCGGAAAATATGAAAGTTTGAGGTTTAATATAATCTCACCTTAAAGCCTTCTAATGGATTACCTAAACACCTACTTCAATTAATCTTGGTGGTGCGATTAATTGAATCTCCCTAACTCTCGAACAAGACAATTTTTCTCTCTTTGAAAGATGGAAAAAACGAGTCTCACATGTGTATCTCAAGAGGTTGGGACATGGTGTATTTATAGGCTCCATTAGGGACCTTAAGGTGCCAAATATGGGCTTATCCCATTAGGCCAAGGAATCTTAATTCTACTCCACAAGCTAATCGGTATTAGGCCATGACTCCTTCTCCTAACATCACCTTCTAGAAGACTCTTTAGTCTCCTAACCCTAGTTAATATTCTAGAAGGAATATTCCCTAAGTCTTGGAATAATAATTATGGAATAAAATTAATTCCTAAAATCCTAATAAAATTAAATAATAATATATCCCACTAGAATATTATTATTGCTCTCTCCATTTGGCTTTAATTTAATCAATTAAATTAAACCTCCACGTGATTAATAAATATTAATCTGATTGACCGATTTACCTCCCCATGTTTAAGATATAACGTCTGTGGATTAATTAAATTACTGACAAGATAATTAATTGACTTCTTATTCATTTCCGAAATTAGTACCACTCAGATCTTTAATCATTGTGTCGGATAAATATCCACCTGCAGGGTTTAACACAATATTCCTTCCTGACCTCATTTCGGGGACGTCATCAATCTAGCGCACTGGAACACGGTACCATAAATAATTTATAACAGCTCGTCATATAATCACTCTTATTTACCAAAGTACTGAGTATGTCATCCCAACAGAATAAGAATCACCCTTGGTAAATCAGATAAATAAGTAATGAATATACACGACTATTTTATATTATTTTATAGCTTTAGAGAACGCATCAATCCCTGTAGGTATAGATTACAACAGCGATCAGTGAGTCTCATAATCTTATCCTTCCGGTGGTCCTGTTCAATACTTAACATAAGTACTAGTGTAATTTTCCAGTCAAGGTCAACTGAATCAAGAATACACTACAGTCTTTTTCCGAGTGGGGTCTCACTGCCAGTCTAGACTGTGAACAAATGATTTAGTCTTACAAGGAACTGATAGGTGACCTTTCTGTTCGAGACACCACGAACCACACTATCTCAATGTAAGACAAGGAGTATGATTGCATAAATAAATAAACTGCAAGCATATATACTTTGACTAAAACATGATTGCCAGATCAAAATGGTATTACTAATATCTGAAAGCCAAGCTTTTACAGCATATCTAACAAATAGGAGATGGGATATTAATTGATTTGTGTTCATACTGCGACCATACCTGCTTTACTTTATGAAATTGAATATTAATTATTGCATAGTGGTGAGCACCTCGATTTTCCTATTGTGCTCATCCCCACCCGCTCTTCATGGATGCAGGTTAGTATTTGCGGGCACGACAGAGGGAGGCGAGTGGTGGTCATGTTATTGATTATTTTCGCTGCTTACATTGTTTAATATGATTTATGCATTCCTGACTTATGTTGAGTACTGGATTGTCGATAGGGAGTGTACTCCCTAGTATTTATGGATTTGATGAACCTAGTTTTGGGAGTTGATGTCATTTATGAACCCGGTTTTGGTATTGACTATTTATGATTATTGAACCTGGTTTGGGTGTTGACTATTTATGATTATTGAACCCGGTTTGGGTGTTGATTATTTATGATTATTGAACTCGTTGGGAATTGCATATGTGATATTGTTGGAATTGTTTTTGGAAAATGAGTAGCGCCTCAAGTCTTTTGAAATATATTTAGAAAAATTTATTCTAAATTTCGGCAAATAAAAGTGGGGCATTACAACCACTGTGGTATACTCACCCATAAACAGTATCCTCCCCTACTCGAGCAGACTATTGATGATATTCGAGTTGGCAATGTGTTAGGTAGTTTCGATCTCTATTCTCGACCAAAAATTATTGTTTTTGTACTATTTTTTGTTTGACTTTTTGCAAATTCCATGTCTAGGCCCGCACTTTTGCTGAGCAAGAGGACAGTTCCTCTTAAGAAAACGAAGTCGACCAAGAAAACAGCTGCACAACCATCCGAGTCAGAAACTCGATCTCCCACAAGTTCTCCCCCATCGAAGTAGCATGAGCCCCAACCTTCTCTTGTTAAAGAGCATGGAACCACCGTCCCTTTGACCGAGGGACCTTCGACTGAGTAGCAAGGCAACGCCTCCTCCCCTCCTAACTCGACCAATCCAATGGTTGAACAACCACTGTCTCCACCGCTCGAGCAATCACTCGACATCGCTCACGGGAAACACCCCTTTCCCGAGGATGAAGAAAGCATCAAGCATCCTCGCCTCGAGGAAGATCTTCGTACCGTCACTTCTCCTTCTTTCCTTGTGAAAGCCAATGGGAAGGAGAGAATTTTCTTTTGTAAGGATGTTTTGCCCACAGACAACCTCTAGATTGGCCGCTCTGACCTGAAATTTCAAGACGAGCACATCGCTCGCTCTTTGGTGCAAGTAAACATTTGATTTATGTTCTTGCTCATAATTTTGACATGTGTTCTTTGTGCATTAACTCCTTTTTTGTTTATGCTTAATGCAGGGCTTAGTCCGTCTGGTTCATCTGCTCGATGCTGCCCTGTCGGTGTAATACCCCATATTTTAGTAAGTCAGTAAAAACTTATTTACCGCAGTAAAAATTATTTACTGCAGTAAAATTTATTTACCGCAGTAAAAAGTTATAAGGTAAATCAGTAAGAGTGATTAATTTAGTATAGATAATACGTAAAGTATTTCAAGATTTAGTTAAAAAAAAAAAATTCATAATCGAGAATAGTAGAGATTATAATAAAATCTTCGGTTTTCAATCGTAAATGAAATTTAAGTCCGATTTTGATTCCGAAAATTTTATTATTGATATCTAAATTTTATTAAGCATAAAAGTTTAGTTATTATGGATTTTTAAAGATTAAGAATAGCTTAATTTTAATTATTTGTGAATTTTTAAAATTTATGTAATTATTAGAAAAATAAAAGTGTTTATGTTATTTTTAAGCATATTTTTCCTCATTAAATCATTTGTAAATGACTTATATATTAGAGATATTATTTTTAAAAATTATTTTCTGATTTTATTAGAAAAAAAATTCGGAATTAAAAAGAAAAATAAAAAAAAAATTGTGGAAATTATTTTTTATTTTGTAGAATCTTCATCATTTGAAGCATCTTAATTTTTATATTAATGATGACCCATTTTTATGTTATTTTATGCAATTGATTGAGCTGATAAATTTAATAATATTAGTCAACTAAATTAAAAATTAAGAGTGGGACATTATTTAGCATATTTGTTGAAGAAATTAGTATTTTAAATGATATTTAATTCAATTTTGGTGCTATTTGTCCCCTAAAACTTTCCTATAAATAGGAGCATTCATCAATGATAGAATTACACCACAAAAATTCAGATTTTTATGTTATAAGAAAAAGAAATAGTAAAAATCGAGTTTTTAAGAGAGAAACCGAGCAATTTCAAGAAATACTTGGAGCAAGTTTCTATTCTTATAAATAGAAGAGGTATGTATTCAAACTTTGATATCATCAATTATAGCTAAGAGTTATAAGTGTTTATATGTGATTTTGATATGTTATCATGTTTAGAAATTATAAATTATATATATATAAGTATATAAAATAAGATTATAAAGTAAGATTATTTAAAGTTCATGTTGCAGCTGCTTATGTTTGTTGTTTTTGATCAAGCTATTCAATTTCAAAAAAATTATGAAAATTTTTATATGAGATCATCATTATGCTGAGAATAATACTGGAAATTTTTAGATTATTTGAAGTCAAAATGAATTTTATAAAAATCATTGATTAAGGTGCTGTCCAGTGAAAAATCTGTGTAGTAATGATGACTTGTAGTATTTAATTACCCTATCTATTGATATTATTTTGAGTTGGAAATTTTATGGTCAATTCATATATTAGTTAAGAACTTCCAGTTTAAATTTTATCTTTATTGAACTTGTTTAGCATGAGATATAGATTTTTAAAAGCAAGCATACAAGTTAGTTGAATATTTTGTTATATTTTCAACTTTGAAATAATATATCTTAATATATGAGTATTATTTTAAAAAGTGAAATTTTTATGGTAACTTTATATATATGTGGAGAGTACATATGTTAAAGTTAAGTTTAAAATGAGATGACCATGAATAATTCTCATATAAGTGATGAGTAATTTGATGAAGTTTTGGTATAATATGTTGAGTATACAATTTTATAAGGATTGTATTAAGTATGACATATTAATATCAAGATTAAAAGTTATGATTAAAAAGATGATTATGGCTTGAGATTATTTTCACTTTCAAGTTAATTAAGTGAAAATTTAGTATAAGCCAATATCTAAAAATTGGGAGATATGATGTATGATGAATTAAGTAGTTGATCAAGTTAAATAAAGATAAGTTATAAATCATGTTGATGATGTTGGTAAAAGTAAGCATGTTTTAAGTTTAAATACTCAATCAAGTATAATGTGAAATATAGTTATTTTCACATTTGAGTTATGACATGCTAAGTATAATACCATATTGATGTTTATAAAGACATGATTTATATAAGGTTAAGTAATTGACCTTAAGTAAAAAGAGAAGTTAAGTATAAACTTGAGAAAAAAAAAAAAAAAAACAAGTTTAATGAATTTCTATAAGATTTAGATAATTTAATAATTTTAAAAATCTTATTGAGTATAAGAGCATAGTACTTAGTATATTTGTTTATATTTGATGTAACTTGCAGATACAGTACCAGTACAGAACTTATTGTATTTCAAATTATTTCAAAGACAAAAAGGTGGGGACCCTGAACGGGTATCACATTGAGTACGATATTGATGTCATATGGGATGAGGAGACCATCAGTTGTCTCAGAGTATATCCTAAAGTTTAATATTATTACGCTTAGGATGAGGAGGCATTAATTTTGTTCTCAGAGATTATATCCTAAGTTCTGATGTAGGCCGCCTGAGTTGCCTTAGAAATATCTATCAGAGTGTGCACACTGTTGACGGACGTTTCCGGTCAACGGTTAAAAAGTTAAGTAATGGAAAGGTAATGGGAAAAAGAAGAGAAATATAGCTTAATTATGATTTTATTAAGAGATCACGAGGTCGGCCTCTTGTACGAGGTCGGCACTTGCAATGTACTTACAAATTATTACAGAGTTCTTACACGAGTTTTAGAGAGAGAAAGTAGAGAGAGTTCAGACAGTTGAGATTCAACAACCCAAAATAAATGAAGTGGGCTGCTATTTATAGTGGCCTTAAATGTGACATTGTTCAGGCACTGTCCACCAGTCTTGTCGTACAGTGTTCTTGCAGAGCAGTTCGGCGCCTCCCTGACAGAATTTAATGCGATTTGAGGTTTTCCTCATCATTGCCTGACAGGCATTTAATGTGCTCATGGGGGTCATTTAATGCTGGCAGGCTTTATGTCTTGGCTAGGGGAAGTAGGTCAGCAGGCTAGGATGTCCCGTCCAATCACCAATGATTACTCTCCAAGTGGCATGATTATACTATTATCGAGATCGGCATTTCTCATTGTGGAGGCCCGTTCTGAGACCCCAGGTCGGCACCTTTTCCCAGTTTGTACCTCCAGTTACGGGGAGCCTTCTTCCAGGTCGTCATTAGTCAGGCCGGCACCGGAACTTTACTGTCTCAAACGCCGTGCTAACGGACGGACTCATGGGGGTGTCAGGACCGAAAAGTTTTTGGAATTCAGCTCGGCACCTTTCGGCTTCCTTTGAGGGCAAATTCGGATGTCAACATACAGGCCCCCGAGCTCGGAGGGGGTGCCTTCGGCATCCTCTGTGAGGTCGTCATTTAGGAGTACATCCGAGGTCAGTACGTGACTACCACTTTGCAAAATTATCTCTCATTTACTGCGTGCATCGTTCCCAGACCTGAAACGACGGGTCCTTTAATGCGTCGTGATCGTTACGCTTCCTGTCGATCATGAAAAGTCGCGTCGGTTCAGGACCTTTACACGCATCGTCTGTTGATTCGTCTGCGTCGAGCGGCGTGTCGCCTTAGGTGTTGGCGGTTATCGCGAGCGCGTGACGCCCACGCTGTTTTCCCAAAGCCGTAAGATTGCTTTCATCCTGACCGTTAGATCGAGCTTTTGATTTTGAATTTCAAACGCTGCGCCACGTGTGATGCTGTGATTGGCTCCTGGCTTATATATATATTTACATCGTCTTCCTTGAGAAGCTTTTACGAGTTCTGAAATTTCTGAGCAACCGAATCTCCGAACGACCGAGTTTCCGAGCAAGGGTTCAAGGCTAATTTTAGGGTTTTTCAAGCTTCTTGGCGATCTTCACACCGGTAATTCTATTTTTCTCGAAATCTTCCTTTTTATTTTTCGATTATGTCGAGTCCTTCTGGTCACGCTGCGAGCCTCCCCACCGGAGATGGCGGCTTCGCGGCGGAGGAGACTGGGGAGTTGGTCGTTTATTCCCCTCCGGCGGCTGAGATGACACGGCCGCTTAGAGTTACGCCGATTTCGGCCGTTCGCGTGACATCGACGGTGGCAGCGGCGGGCCTGCGCCGAGAGGATCACTCGGACTTCCCTACAGTAGAGATCATTGACCTCGGCTCTGATCGGTCTGACGGCGGCGAGGCTAGAATAGAGACCGGCGCGACTTCTTCCGAGGAGTCCGATGTCGACGCCGGGCTGGTCGATGAGACGTTTCAGGGTGATACCCATGAGAGAGAGCGGGTTCCCATGGGCCGTGAGGATGCCGAGACCGACGCTGCCGTTGAGGCCGCGACAACGGCTCCTCCCGGGTGTTAGTGCTGTCCCGCACGTGTCTGGCCGTCCACAGCCTCAGCAACTGCCTGGAGGACGGCGTCGGTACTAAGGGATGTTGACCTCGCCCAGCTACGGGGGAAGGCCTGCTTTGGTGCCGGGGTTCGGGTTTTCGCGCCTTATGCCGGCGAGCGTATCCACTGCCCTCCACCGGGCTGCATCGGCGTGTACTGCTCGAGTATCCTGCTCGGCCTCCGATTTCCTCTGCCGGGAGCTTTGAACAACATTCTTAGCGATCTCGGCATCGGCATCAGTCAGCTCATCCCGACGGTCTTTGCCCGGCTGGTCGGTCTCATCGTTCTCTTCCGTCAGCAGGGCTGGGCTGACCCGACCAGCGCCGAGGTGAAGGCCCTCTCGACTTCAAGAAATCCGGCGAGACCGGTAATTACTACAGCTCGGTATCTCCCGGCGTGGAGAAGTCCTTAATCTACAAGGTCCCAGAATCGCTGCATGGCTATATGCCGGAGTGGTTTTGGGTCGGCGGCGAGTGGAGGACACCTAACGCAGATCGGCACCCATCCACCGGATTCATTTCTGGTCCTTGTGAGTCATTCATCTTTGTTTTCTTTCGCCCTCTAATTAACTGTCCTTTTATGCTAACAGGTCGGTATTTGCATTTCAGTCCACAACCCTCGCGTCGAAGCAAGTGACGAGCTGGTTGCGAAGGTCGAAACCTTGCTGGGTCTCGCGATACTACAAGGATCTCGTTGCCGAGGAGAGCCTGGTTCTGCACGACCTCTGCCCGGAATACAACAGCAAATCCTTCCAGCCCGGTATTTTGTCCCTGCTTAACTCTCGCTCGTATGTATACGTACTTTTACATCTGTTCTCACCTTTGCCTTTCGCTCTCGTTTGACAGTGTACTATCCCCTCTATCGCGAGTGTGGATTTGGCTCGGTGAAGGAAGCGAACAAGTACGCGCGCGCACATCCGAGCTCTCTGAAAGACCGAAAGATGGATTTCCTAACGAGGCAGAGCAAAAAGAAGTCCTCGGGATCCAGCTCTGCGGGGACCTCGGCACCCGCTCCTCCGAAACCAGCTGTTGAGACTGCCCCTCGTGAAACCGAGATCCCCTCGGGCCCGGCGCCGGTGACCTCCTGTCCCATGCGTGGAGATCGAAATGGCGGTCGCGGCGGCCGGGGTGGCGCTGCCCCACGACAAAGGAAGCGTTGGCTCCTCGTGGAAGAGCTAGAGCCAGAGGACGCTGAGGAGGGGGGCGAAGGGGTTCAGAACGAGGCGCCGCCGCCCCCGAAGAAGAGTAGGGCGGTCGAAGCCGAGCAGGGCTCTTTGGCGGGTGAGTCTTCGGCCTTCGTTCATCAGGCCGGCTCTTCCACGTACTTCCCGGTGAACCCGGCTCGCAAGGCCAGCCTCTCGAAGAGCCTCGAACGGTTTCCTGACTAGTGGTTCATCGATGCCTGGTCGGCAGTTCCGTTCGACTTGCCCAATCCTTATAACCTGCCTGAGCAGGTGATGTCAGCGGCACGGACCGTCATGACCTCTTGGACTCCCACCGTCGAGGTCGCCCTCCCCATGCTCTCCCTGCCTCAACTCGCATCTCACGCCATGGCGACCATGGGCCGAGCCATGGTCGAGCTAGTCCATGTTTCGGAGCAAGCGCAGAGGGAGGGTGTCGCCTTGTGGAAGCTCGAGGAGGAGCACCTGGTCTGCAGAGGCCGGATCAGCGAGCTGAAAGACGAGTCTGAGAAGGCAAGGATGTCGGAGAATCAGCTCGTCCTCCAACAAGGCGCAACGGTGAAGGCCGAGGAGAGGGCGGCCCGGGCTAAGCAAGATCTGGTCCGCTCGACAGAAATTCGGGATGCTCGGATCGCCGAGCTGAAGAAGGCCCTGGCGGACAGCGAGGAGAGAAGGGCAACCGAGGTGGCCGCTGCCGAGTAGGCCCATAAAGCCGACCTGGTCAAGGCCTCCAAGAACCACTCGGAGGAGCTGGACCGCGTGCGTCGGGAGCACGCCGAGGTGGTCTCCCAGCTGGAGGACTTTGGGAAAAGGATGTCTTCCCAGGTTTGTCTCTTGAAGGAGACGACAAAGCAAATCGATGGCGAGCCCATCGCCTTGCCTCCTCCCATGACCTTCGCCGAGGTCCAGGTCTAATTCTTCGAGGAGATGAGGGAGAGCATGGACATGACGGCGGCTTTTAACCTTCATTGGTTGTTCCAGCGGCTCGACGCTAGGGTGCTCTCCCTTGAAGATTTCAGGGCCATCCTCATCGAGAAGGCGGGCCGGTATGACCTGGACTTCGAGGGCCTGATTTGCGAGGTCGATCCCGATGAGGCCGCAGTGGTTCGTAGGCTCCAGGGTTGGGACGATGACATTATCGTCGGCTTCGAGAAGTTCGGCGCCGTCCCGTCCCCGCAGACGTGGCGATTGGCCCCCGGGGAGCTTCTGCCGGGATACAAGCCGTTTGCGCCCGAGACCGACTCTGACCCCGAGTCCCAGCCGAGACGTGGGGTCGTGCTGTCCGTGATTGCCGAGATGGAGGCAGCAGAGGAGGCCGCGGCCGCGGCGAAGGTGGTGGCGGACGCCGAGGCGGGGGTCGGTACCTCGGGGACCAAGGAGGCGGAAGCCGAGGGGGTAAACAATGTGGCGGCAGAAGCGGATGCCGAGATTATCCTCGAGGGTCCCGACCTCGTCTCCTGAAGACTTTTATCTCTTAACTTGTTTTTTACGGCCTGCGTGCCTTGTTATTTCGACCGCGTGTGGTCTTGTTCTCCAAAACAGTTTATTTATGTAATGAATATTTTTACTTCGTTTTTGAATGCATGGTTTGGGGTAATTTTATTTACGTTGAGTGAATGTGTTTTTACGCTTTTTACTTATGCGTGTTTGCGGTTTTTGACCAAGCATGAGCTTGGTGCCGTGTTGAATACTTACTTTTATTTACATGGCCGAACCCGAGCTTAGGCTCGGCACTTCTTATTTACTTGGTGCATTACCTCTCCGATCCATTCGTGGTATCGGGCGATGGTTTGGTTATGTCGAGCTTCGCATTTGAGCCCGTCATTCATTTCTTACATTGGCGCTGTGGCCTTATCAGGCTACTTTGCCGAGCCTGGCTCGTGCCAGCCTGGTCATCGTTCTGACCCGACCTGCACATAATTATGTGGCAGCTTACCCGACCGGTCTCGCGTTTGGACTCGGGGGTATTATTGGCCTGACTGGGCTTCCTAGTTGAACCCAGCTTGTGCCGACCAGGTCATCGTACTGACCCTGGCCGATACTTCGTTCCTTACATTAATTACGCCGCTTCGACTCGACCTATACTTGCTAAAAAACGTAAATACATACAACACAACATACATCTTTACAAGGTTCATTTATTCTTACAAAGTAAAATTACAAAAATGAAAATACAAGATCGTCTTAGACCTACTGGTAGAATTTTTTCAAAAACACCAAATTCCACGGGTATTGGTGGGGGGTGCCGTCTAGGTGTTCGAGGCGGTAGGCCCCGTGTGGGAGGACCTCGCTGATCTTATATGGACCTTCCCATTTCGGCTTCGATGGTCCGGGGTCTGGCCCCGTTACTCTTTTTAACACCAAGTCGCCGACCTGATACGAGCGCGACTTGACTTGGGAGTTGATGTACCTCTCACTCCGTCTCTTATATGCCGCGTTTCTGAGTTCGGCTTGCGATCGGTGCTCGTCTATCAGGTCGAGGTTTGCTCTCAGCGACTCGGAGTTGGATTCTTCTTCGAAGTGAGTCACCCGGAAGGTTGGGGCGCCGAGTTCGACAGGTACCATTGTTTCGGTCCCATATGCCAGGGAGAACGGCGTCTCTCCCGTGGATGACCTAGCTGTGGTGCGATACGACCAGAACACATTTGGGAGCTCCTCCGACCATGCCCCTTTCGCGGCCTCAAGTCGGACCTTGAGCCCTTGTTTGATGATTTTGTTTACAGCTTCAACTTGGCCGTTGGATTGGGGATGGTAGGGTGTCGAGAAGAAATGTTTGATGTTGTGCTCTTCGCAAAATGCCTCCAGCCTTTTTCCTTCGAACTGTCTTCCGTTGTCAGTGATTATCGAGTTCGGCACCCCGAAGCGACATATGATGGACTTCCATAGGAAGTCGATCATTTTTTGTTCGGTGATAGTGGCAAGTGGCTCGGCTTCTGCCCACTTCGTGAAGTAGTCCACGGCGACGACCGCGTACTTCACTCCGCCCTTTCCGGTAGGTAGGGGGCCGATCAGGTCGACGCCCCACTTAGCGAACGGCCATGGGCTGAATATCGACTTCAAGGGCTGTGAAGGTTGGATGATGTTCGGCGCGAATGTCTAGCATTTTGCGCATCTTCGAGCCATATCCAGGGCGTCCTTTTTCAGGCTAGGCCAGTAGTATCCTTTTTCAGGCTAGGCCAGTAGTATCCTTCGTGGACTTCCTTGAGAATTTACTCGGTGTTCTTCTCGTCTACACACTTGAGCAAAGGTGCCGAGTGTCCTCTCTTGAACAATTCATCGGCCACGATCGTAAACCGAGCTACCCGGGCACGGAGCTGTCTGGCCTCTTTTGGGTCAGACAGCAACGCACCGGTCTCGAGATACGACCGGATCGGGATCATCCAGCTCGGTTCCTTGTCCGCGGAGGCCTGGTCGGTGCTCATCACGGAGGTGCCGAGCACAGAGGGTTGTTCCTTGTGAGCGACTTGCACGTACTCGACGCTCTCCACCCCGGCACTTGAGGCGAGGCGGGCCAGGGCATCGGCCTGCACGTTCTTCGTCCGTGGAATGTGCTCTATTCGGGTCCGGAGTTTGGCTAATTTCTTCTTCACTAGTCCCAGATAAGGGACTAGTCTTGGTTCTTTGACCTCGAACTCTCCGGAGATTTGTTTAACCATTAGCATCGAGTCGGAGTATATGGTGAGGTCGGTCAGGCTCATGGCTTCGGCCAAAGCGAGCCAGGATAGCAATGACTCGTATTCGGCCTCATTGTTGGTAGCCGGGAAGAGGTATTGAATTAAGTGACAGAAGAGCCTTTTTTGGGGATCCACGAGGACGACCCCCCCGCCTGCTCGTCCGGCAGTGGAGGACCCGTCTACGTACATCACCCAAGGTTCCTCGCCTCTCGTTTTCTCGACTCCCGGCGTGAACTCGGCTATGAAGTCCGATAGTACCTGCCCCTTCATTGTTGTTCGGGGTCGGTACTGGATATCGTATTGCCCTAGCTCCACCGCCCACTTGACCATTCGACCCGAAGTGTCAGGTCGATGTAGGATTTGTCTTAGTGGGTAGGCTGTGAGGACGGTGATGGAATACTCCAGGAAGTACGGTCTGAGTTTTCGAGCTGCAGTCACCAAGGCGAAGGCAAGTTTCTCCATCGGCGGGTACCTCAGCTCGGCATCGTGGAGGGCCTTGCTCACGTAGTAGATCGGGAACTGGCCTGAGTCATCCTCCCGAATCAGGGCGGCACTTACGGCCACCTCGGAAATCCCCAGGTATAGATAGAGCATTTCACCTGGGCGGGGCTTTTGCATCGTTGGAGCCTGGCTAAGGGTTTCCTTGATAGCTTCCAACGCCTATTGGCAGGCCGGCGTCCACTCGAACTTGTGATTTTTCTTGATAGCATCGAAGAAAGGTTTGCAGCGATCGGTGGATTTTGAGATGAATCTGCTCAGGGCCGCGAGTTTGCCGGTCAGGCTTTGAACTCCCTTGATCGACGTCGGTGGTCGAAGGTCCACTGCTTTGATCTTCTCGGGGTTGGCGTCGATGGCGTGCTGGCGGACGATGTACCCCAAGAATTTTCCCGAACCGACGCCAAAAGTACACTTTTTTGGATTTAACTTCATGGAATAATCGCGCAAAATGGAAAACATTTTATTTAGATCGTTTACATGATTGGACGCGTACACGGATTTGACTAACATGTCATCTACATACACTTCCATACATTCACCTATCAAACTAGCAAACATGTTATTCACTAAGCGTTGGTAGGTGGCCCCGGCGTTCTTCAGCCCAAATGGCATCATTGTGTAACAATAGAGCCCGCGTGTCGAGTAGAAGGAGGTGTGTTCTTCGTCATCCGGATGCATGGGGATCTGATTGTAGCCGGAATACGCGTCCATGAAACTCATCAGCTCATGCCCCGAGGTCGCGTCGACCATGTAGTCGATGTGGGGCAGGGGGTAGCTATCTTTGGGGCAAGCCTTATTCAGGTCGGAGAAGTCGATGCATAAGCGCCATGCTCCACTGCTTTTCTTCACGAGTACCGGATTGGCTACCCAGGTCGGGTACCGGACATCGCGAATGTATTCGTTATCTTTGAGCTTGGTTACTTCTTCTTCCAAGGCTTGCTGTCAATCGGGGCCGAGCTTCCTTCGCTTTTGCACGACCGGCTTGACCGTGGGGTCGACCTGCAGCCGGTGACAGGCGACCTGAGGGTCGATGCCGACCATGTCTTCGTGAGTCCACGCAAAGACATCTGCGTTTTGTCGGAGGAATCCAGTCAGCTCGGCCTTCATAGGCCCCGGCAATCTGCTCCCGATCTGGAGTTGCTTCTGGCAAGTCTCTTCATCAATGAAGATGACTTCGACTTCGTCTATAGGCTCGGCTCTCTTTGTTCCCCGTTTTTCCTCGTATTGGGTCCGGGGGTCGAGCTCGTCCTCCTCCATGATTGGCCTTTTGCTGGCCCTTCTCCCCCTGTCCCTGTCGAGGTCGGCTTCGGTGCCGCCTTCGGTTTGGCCGGCAGCTTCGCTTTCCAGGCAGGGGTCCGTCGGTTCGGCACCGGGGGTCGGGCTGCCTGCCCCCGTGTTGGGTTTCATGTTCGCGGGGTCGGTACTCGATGGGATCAAGGGGTGCGAACCTGTCTGGTTTCCCAGCATGCGGTTGCCCCTAAGACCGTCGCGTGCCGACCCGGTGTCTGTCACATCGGCGTCCACCTGAAGGTCTGCCATATTTATCTCGGTGCGCGGGATGGCCAGAATGCATTCCCGCGCCTCTCTCTGATCCCCTCGGTGGGTCCCCTCCCCATCGGAAGTTGGGAATTTGAGAGAATAGTGAAATATGGAGACGGCGGCCTTCAGTTTGTAGAGGGCCGTCCTTCCCAAGATGGCGTTGTACTCGCTTGGGCAGTCCATGATTTTGAAAGTTTCTAAGATCGTCTTCGTGGGCTGCCCCTTCTCTCCGAACCGGATTGGCAACGTGACTTGACCGACTGGGACGATGGTCTGCCCGTTGAAGCCCTGGATCCGTTCCCGACAGGGCTGCACTTCCTTCCTATCGATCCCCATCTTCTTGAAGGTCTCGTAGTAAAGGATGCTTGCGTAGTCCCCGGTGTCGACCATGATGCGATGGATCTTTATCGCCATGATCGGCACCTTGATCACCAGGGCGTCGGAGTAGGGGTGATCAAACAGGAAGGCGTCCTCATCGTTGAAGGTGATGGTGTTTGGGGTCGGCTCTGGCGCCGGTCTGCTGTTGGCGTGCATCACCCCTTGCCCGGCATGATAGGCCTGGCGGGCATAGGCCTTGGTTTGCCTCCTGGAGAGGAGGGACTCGCTCCGGCTCGTGTTTACGCGCCGGGTTGGGTAGTCAGCCGGGTCGGCCCCGGTGCGTGGGGACCGGTCTCTCTTTCTGCCCCTAGAGGTGCCGGCCTCGTCTTGGTGGTGGGGCAGAAAGTCATGATTTCGTGGGGGGCCACCCTGCTGTGGCTTCTTCCTCCGAGGATTCACGTCGGCATCCTCGTCGCTGTCTTGGCTTTCCCCAAAGCGGCCCCCTTCTTCCTCTTGTCTCCGGAGTGAGTGAACTTCCGAAGCTGGGGGTCATCGATTAGTTTGAGCAATGCCGAGATCAGGTTTCGGCACTGGTCGGTATTGTGCCCGTGCGCCTTGTGGTAAGAGCAGTAGCGGGTCTTGTCTACCTTGTCCTTGTCGGTGAACATCGGTTTGGGGTCCGGTAGCAGCCCCTTGGCCTTGATCTCCTCGTAGACCGCCGCGGCTCCCACCGAGAAGACGCCTTGGTAACTTTCTTTCAGTTCCTCAGCCCTTTGTCTCCGCTGAGCCCGGATTTCAGCGAACGACTTGCCCGGCTTCCCCGATTTTTCTTCCTTCGACTTCGCTTTCGCTGGTGCCGGCGCGGTGTCGAATGTGGGGATGGAAGAAGATTCCTCCGCCATTTTATAATCTTGGGCGCGGGCGAGGAACTCCTTGTAGGTGGTCGGCTTATTCTGGCACAGGGACCACCTAAACAGCGTTTTTGGTCTCAGACCGCCCTGAGCAGTGATTAGCAGGGCGTCGGGATGGCACCGCTCCATATTTTGAACCCGGTCGTTGAACCGAGCGATGTAGTCCTTGAGACTCTCGTTCTCGCCCTGAACGATATTGGAGATGGACTCTTTGGGGGCGAGGTTGACCTGCGATCCGATGAAGTGCGACCGGAACGCCGACCTGAGCTGGGCCCAGGTGGAGATGGAGTGGGGGTAAAGAGAATGATACCATCTCTGCGCCTTTGGCCCCAATGTCAAGGAGAACATGCGGCAGCGCAGGGCGTTAGAGGCGCCGTGCAGGTCCATCCACGAGGTGTACAGACCGATGTGGGAATCGGGATCCGAACTCCCATCATAGAGGCCGAGCTGGGGTACTTGGATCTGCTTCGGGACAGTCTCTTGTAGGATGTCGGAAGAAAGAGGCGAGGCGTGGTCCACGACCCGGGGAGTGGGTCGCGTACGAGTCTGTGGTTGAGCTGGGAGTGAAAACTCACTCCCGGTGGACTGCCGACCTTCCAGTTCGGCAATTCTGCGTTTGAGGGCCGCGACTTCCTCAGTGTCGTGCCCGATGGCTTTGCCCCGCCTGATCACCTCCCGGAGATCATGGTTGGCTTGGCTCTTGTCGCCCAAGCATTGGTGGACAGAGCGGCAAACGACCTGGAGGCTTCGCTCCGGCCAACTCTCTCCCGTCTGTTCGGTAGGAGCCGGTATGGTGCTTTTGTCGCGGCGGTTCTGAGCCTCGCGGTTCGGTAACTGAGCCGTGGTTTTGGATTTCGTCGGGTTCCTTTACCCCCCGGTCTCCTTCGGGAGTGTGGAGCAGGGTGTTACCGGAGTTCTCCGTGGGCACCATGGTGTTTGCCCCGGCGGTTTGACTGGCGAGGGCCTTGGCAAAGACCCCCTCGAGGGCTTTGAGGACATCATGGTGCTGCAAGGCCGCAGCAAAGGTAGGGACTGGTGGAACTGGGACTATGGGTCCCTGCTGAGCACGACGGGAGGTTTCCCCGCCGTTACGGCCACGAGGCTGGGAGCCGGACTGCTGGGTGGAGTCATCACGATCGGATGAAGGCATTTTGAGAAGTTTTTGGAAGTGGAAAGAGCGGGAAAGAGATGAGTGCGAAGTCGAGCTTCACAAGATCGAAAAATTGACACCAAGTAACTTATGGTGCCCTCCTTCTAGCGCCAAACTGTTGACGGACGTTTCCGGTCAACGGTTAAAATGTTAAGTAATGGAAAGGTAATGGGAAAAAGACAGAGAAATATGGCTTAATTATGATTTTATTAAGAGATCTCGAGGTCGGCCTCTCGTACGAGGTCGGCACTTGCAATGTACTTACAAATTATTACAGAGTTCTTACACGAGTTTTATAGAGAGAAAGTCGAGAGAGTTCAGACAGTTGAGATTCAACAACCCAAAATAAATGAAGTGGGCTGCTATTTATAGTGGCCTTAAATGTGACACTGTTCAGGCACTGTCCACCAGTCTTGTCGTACAGTGTTCTTGCAGAGCAGTTCGGCGCCTCCCTGACAGAATTTAATGCGATTTGAGGTTTTCCTCATCATTGCCTGACAGGCATTTAATGTGCTCATGGGGGTCATTTAATGCTGGCAGGCTTTATGTCTTGGCTAGGGGAAGTAGGTCAGCAGGCTAGGATGTCCCGTCCAATCACCAATGATTACTCTCCAAGTGGCATTATTATACTATTATCGAGATCGGCATTTCTCATTGTGGAGGCCCGTTCTGAGACCCCAGGTCGGCACCTTTTCCCGCTTTGTACCTCCAGTTACGGGGAGCCTTCTTCCAGGTCGTCATTAGTCAGGCCGGCACCGAAACTTTACTGTCTCAAACGCCGGGCTAACGGCACCTACATGCTAGACCGGGTCCCCAGCCCAGTTCTCGAAGTTGCCTTGTTCGGCTTCCTTTGGGGGCAAATTCGGATGTCAACACACACGTATCCGATTAATTATCGGCAAGAGAAGAGAAAAGTTTAAGTTACCGATCAGATATCGGTTTATGATTATCCATATTCGTTACTCACCCCCATGAGTTTTAGTTTCAGGTAACAGGTCGAAGAGGAGGTGTGAGTGGAGCAGTGTTGGTGTGGATCGCGGACTCAGATAAAGACAAGCTTTGATGAGGACATTTATAACAGTCTGTATAATTAACCACGTTTTCAAGTATTTCCGCTATGCACATTAAGTATTGAACTTGCATTTTAATAAATTTCAGATTTCAAGTTTTTACCATTATAAGAAATATGATTATGGTATTTTAAATGCAAGTTTAAAGGAAATCTGTTTTATTTATGTATAAAGAAGTATTAGACAAAAGTTTAAAGATAAACGGATTTTCAAGATGATGAGTTTGAGTAGCATCCCGAGTTAGTTGCAAAAGATTTCGAAAGAGTTAAAGTAATTTCGAAGTAAAAGTTGCGAAAAAGTTACTCTGATGAGCGGGGTGTTACAGGTGGTATCAGAGCTAGAGTTTTAAATGCTCTGTATACTAAATATTTAAGTTATGAAAGAGAAAGTTTTCAGAGAAATCAATGTTTTTACAGAGAATTTCAAGATAACCCGACCACACCTCGCTCACACCTCATCAACTACCAGGTAAGTGCTGTTAAAAGTTTTATACAAGTTTTTCAATACATTCAAATTTACTAAGTCTATGCTCATTAATAATTCAGATATACGAACTCTAGAAATTTGTTATATGTTCAAGTATTAAAGTTTGAAATCTAGTTTATCAAGTTGACTAGATTAAGAAAAAACTCGAACATTCAAAGTTAAGCCATAAGAATAAGATTCAAGTTAAGATTTGATTATAAAGATTGACAATGTATTTGAGCTAAGTATAAGAAGTAACAGTATTTCAGTATATAATAGCCAAAAGTACGGGGAAGATCATGGGGGTTTGAAATAAGAACCAAAAACCAGATCAGATCCTGGAGGCTTGAAACTGAACCTTAGAAATAAAGTTTAAGAAAATAGTCAATCTTTATAAATCAGAAGTTTTGATATCTTATCAGTTAGATATCATGAGTTAAAAAGTGGCAAAGTTTAAGATCAAGTTATAAGTTATTTTGTATTGGTACTTGTTAGTAGCAGTACAATTATACAAAATATTTTTCAGAAATCAATAAGTATAAGTTAAGGTATCGAAATATAATAGTCACATAGCCGGGTAAATTATAGAAACCTGAAATAAGGGTTATTAAGTCCGGATTACCTGGAGACTTGAAATCGAACCTTAAAAGATATCAGTATCACATTCCAGATACGAGATGATTATGTAAAATTCTAGAAAGAATTTTTGAAGTTAAGCAAGAATAATCTGGATATGTGAAAGTTAAAGACAGTCTTTTTAATAAAGCAAAGACTGATAAGTTTTCATATATTGGGATCAAGTATTTATTTTCAATAATAAATGATGAGTTTAAAGTCATAAGTGAGAAATGGCGAGAAGAAACAAGAAAGAGATTTAAGATTAACCGGAACTCTAGCACAAGCTAGGTGTTTTCGGAAAATGAACAATTTCTTTAAAGTTTAGTATAGCTATTTATTAATGGTTATACTGTTTAAGTTATATGATTAGTGGTATTAGAATGCCGAAATGCAAAGTTTCAAGACAACAACTGAGTAAAGTTTAAGAAGTATAGAATCTTGACTGAATCAAGAAGTTTTCTCAGTCCAGAAACAAGTAGTATTGATGTGTGATTCAAGTATATACGAGAAAAGTATATTTTGCATAATCAATCTACTTGACATATGGTAATATCATTGAAAGTAAAAAGCAAGACAAGGATTCAAGTACAATGTTGAGAACTTCACTATTTCTAAGAAGCTAGTACATAAATAACAGAGAAAGGAAATACAGACAAGCAGAAAGGAATTCTCAACTAATACAAAGTTATATTACATAAAGGGAGGGTGCGTCTCAAGAGCACAACACTCCATAACTCTACAACCCAGCATGGCTGTAGTTTCACAAAGATAGATCTAAAGGATCAAATGCTCATTTGCGTTTGAATCCTGGAGTTTCCACAGAATCTTGAACTGTTGAGATGCTATCTTGAAGCTCCTTGATAAGTTCAGTGGATGTATTTGTAGACTTGAATATTTCTCTTTGTAAAGGAGATATAAAAGTTTGATACACTCCTTCATCTAGCAATCCAAGCAAGTTGTGGAAAAAGTTATTGAAATTCAACAAACCAAGAGGTTTTGTATGAAATTTCACTTCTGCCCAAGTAGCAAGGGTAAAAGCAGTCATTAAAGTTCCATATCCACCAGGAAGAACGATGAAAGCATCGCAACCAGATATCATTGCCATCAAGCAGTCATAAATTGAGAGAGTTATCATCAAAGTAGCGGAATCTTTGATAATATTTGAGGAAGAGAGATAAAAAGGAAGGATACTTCTCACCTCAATATCAAAGCATTTAGCAGCCATTAAGAGGTTGTTAAAGAAAAAGATACTAGTCCCTCCATAAAGTATGTTGATCTGGTGTTTTCCCAACTCTTTTACCAGTTCGCTTACAACATAGATGTTATGAGGGAAGAGTACAAACCTAGAACCACCAAGAACGCACACGGTTTTGATTGGTTGAAGAAGTTTGGTACCTTGAGAAGAATCGGCAGTAGCCATTTATTATGAGAGATATTTGGCTATGAAGATAGATTTGTTTTTTTTAAAGAAGAAAAGTTCCAACAAGAAAGCAGTTGAATCTTAAATGACTCTTATCTATCAGAAGTAATAAGATTTATGTACAGTACATCGATACTATCAAGAACAGTGTTTACAAACATGATCTTTGGAAATAATATTTTCCAGGTGACAGAGTTTCTTTTCATGTTTGAACAGAAGCCATAAAGACATCAGTTCTCGATGCACATATCCACTAGAATGTGTCTCAAGAATCTGCTGAATAGTATGATCCAGAGATTCCTTACTCAAGCCATTCTTGATGAACGTTATTTTATCTTCTCGATTATTTGAGACAAAGCCTAAAGAAGTACAACAAGTGTCGCAGTTCCAGCGAGCGCATTTATAGCAGCCGCCTATTCGTTTTGCTCTACGTTTCTTGGCAAAAGTGCTTCTACCCATACCTGTCATATATTTATATGCATTGGGATACTCGCCAGAGACACGAACTTTCGCTTCAATCAGCCATCTTATATCATTTGGGATATTATTGAGCATAAGTACTCTCAATCTTTCTACTCGAGCTCGATAAATTGTTTTTATGACGTTAAGAGGGAGAAAAAAATAGAATTTTCGGATGTTGAGAAGTGCTAAATCCATTGATGAATCGGACCATTGCTGATGAAAATGGAAGGATTATCAAGTCAATTTATAGAAGGAAAAAGAGTATGAGATAAGCTTTCGGGTATAATTAAATTATACCGAATGTCAGAAGATGCAGTTGTAAGCATTTAATGCTGTAGATCAGATGTTTAATGTTGTCAAGATCAGATGTGAGATGTCAATAATTGAGATGTTGCCGACAGTTGCATTATTGAGGTAAATCAAGTTTACCTTAAGGATTGAAATTGTGGTATGACCAGAGGAATGGTTAGGTTTTTCCACATCAGAAATGAAAGTTCAACGAAATTCTCGACTATAGTTAAGTCGGAGAAGTTGAAGTAAATATCAATAGTGATATTGAGTAATAAGTTTTTCGAAAGAGAAACAAGATTACTATAGTAAGATGTTAATTTATAATGAAGATGTGAATTGTTAATGATTACAATTGACATCGATATTTAAGCATGCAGAGGTTCCGCACCCGAAGGGCTCCGGGTAGTGGGTAAATCGCATGAAAATGTATTATAGATTAAAGTTTTAAGTTAAATAAATATTTAATATATCAATTCTTATCTAAAGTTGTCCAGTTTGCATAATGTTTTTCGTAACAAAGTTACGTAAGTATGTGTGTGATTCAAAGTATGTGCTTTTGCACCAAGAATATAAGTTAACTTACGAGGAACAGCCGATAGAAGTGTTGAACCAGAAGGTTCATTGGCTAAAGAATTAAGATATTTTCCTCGATAATGTAAGAACGAATCGCCACATATAAAGTTAAGATGCCACTGGTAAGTGATAAGTTGATATAAGTGCTCAGTTTTCAGATATTGAATTAAGATGTATATACATAGTTAGTATATATATATATATCTGAGTTTCAGTATTTCCGAGGGCGGAAATAGTTTTAAGGGGGGTAGATTGTAATGCCCCATATTTTAGTAAGTCAGTAAAAACTTATTTACCGCAGTAAAAATTTATTTACCGCAGTAAAATTTATTTACTGCAGTAAGAAGTTATAAGGTAAATCAGTAAGAGTGATTAATTTAGTATAGATAATACGTAAAGCATTTCAAGATTTAGTTAAAAAATAAAAATAAAAAAATTCATAACCGAGAATAGTAGAGATTATAATAAAATCTTCGGTTTTCAATCGTAAATGAAATTTAAGTCCGATTTTGATTCCGAAAATTTTATTATTGATATCTAAATTTTATTAAGCATAAAAGTTTAGTTATTATGGATTTTTAAAGATTAAGAATAGCATAATTTTAATTAATTGTGAATTTTCACAATTTATGCTATTATTAGAAAAATAAAAGTGTTTATGTTATTTTTAAGCATGTTTTTCCTCATTAAATCATTTGTAAATGATTTATATATTAGAGATATTATTTTTGAAAATTATTTTCTGATTTTATTAGAAAAAAATTCGGAATTAAAAAGAAAAAAAAATTGTGGAAATTATTTTTTATTTTGTAGAATCTTCATCATTTGAAGCATCTTAATTTTTATATTAATGATGACTCATTTTTATGTTATTTTATGCAATTGATTGAGCTGATAAATTTAATAATATTAGTCAACTAAATTAAAAATTAAGAGTGGGACATTATTTAGCATATTTGTTGAAGAAATTAGTATTTTAAATGATATTTAATTCAATTTTGGTGCTATTTGTCCCCTAAAACTTTTCTATAAATAGGAGCATTCATCAATGGTAGAATTACACCACAAAAATTCAGATTTTTATGTTATAAGAAAAAGAAATAGTAAGAATCGAGTTTTTAAGAGAGAAACCGAGCAATTTCAAGAAATACTTGGAGCAAGTTTCTTTTCTTATAAATAGAAGAGGTATGTATTCAAACTTTGATATCATCAATTATAGCTAAGAGTTATAAGTGTTTATATGTGATTTTGATATGTTATCATGTTTAGAAATTATAAATTTTATATATATAAGTATATAAAATAAGATTATAAAGTAAGATTATTTAAAGTTCATGTTGCAGCTGCTTATGTTTGTTATTTTTGATCAAGCTATTAAATTTCAAAAAAATTATGAAAATTTTTATATGAGATCATCATTATGCTGAAAATAATACTGGAAAGTTTTAGATTATTTGAAGTTAAAATGAATTTTATAAAAATCATTGATTAAGGTGTTGTCCAGTGAAAAATCTGTGTAGTAATGATGACTTGTAGTATTTAATTACCCTATCTGTTGATATTATTTTGAGTTGGAAATTTTATGGTCAATTCATATATTAGTTAAGAACTTCCAGTTTAAATTTTATCTTTATTGAAATTGTTTAGCATGAGATATAGATTTTTAAAAGCAAGCATACAAGTTAGTTGAATATTTTGTTATATTTTCAACTTTGAAATAATATATCTTAATATATGAGTATTATTTTAAAAAGTGAAATTTTTATGGTAACTTTATATATATGTGGAGAGTACGTATGTTAAAGTTAAGTTTAAAATGAGATGATCATGAATAATTCTCATATAAGTGATGAGTAATTTGATGAAGTTTTGGTATAATATGTTGAGTATACAATTTTATAAAGATTGTATTAAGTATGACATATTAATATCAAGATTAAAAGTTATGATTAAAATGATGATTATGGCTTGAGATTATTTTCACTTTCAAGTTAATTAAGTGAAAATTTAGTATAAGCCAATATCTAAAAATTGGGAGATATGATGTCTGATGAATTAAGTAGTTGATCAAGTTAAATTAAGATAAGTTATAAATCATGTTGATGATGTTGGTAAAAGTAAACATGTTTTAAGTTTAAATACTCAATCTAGTATAATGTGAAATATAGTTATTTTCACATTTGAGTTATGACATGCTAAGTATAATACCATATTGATGTTTATAAAGACATGATTTATATAAGGTTAAGTAATTGACCTTAAGTAAAAAGAGAAGTTAAGTATAAACTTGAGAAAAAAAAAAAAAAAACAAGTTTAATGAATTTCTATAAGATTTGGATAAATTTAATAATTTTAAAAATTTTATTGAGTATAAGAGCATAGTACTTAGTCTATTTGTTTATATTTGATGTAACTTGCAGATACAGTACCAGTACAACACTTATCGTATTTCAAATGATTTCAAAGACAAAAAGGTGGGGACCCTGAACGGGTATCACATTGAGTACGATATTGATGTCATATGGGATGAGGAGACCATTAGTTGTCTCAGAGTATATCCTAAAGTTTAATATTATTACGCTTAGGATGAGGAGGCATTAATTTGTTCTCAGAGATTATATCCTAAGTTCTGATGTAGGCCACCTGAGTTGCCTTAGAAATATCTATCAGAGTGTGCACACGAATCCGATTAATTATCGGCAAGAGAAGAGAAAATTTTAAGTTACCGATCATATATCGGTTTATGATTATCCATATTCGTTACTCACCCCCATGAGTTTTAGTTTCAGGTAACAGGTCGAAGAGGAGGTGTGAGTGGAGCAGTGTTGGTGTGGATCGCGGACTCAGATGAAGACAAGCTTTGATGAGGACATTTATAACAGTCTGTATAATTAACCACGTTTTCAAGTATTTCCGCTATGCACATTAAGTATTGAACTTGCATTTTAATAAATTTCAGATTTCAAGTTTTTACCATTATAAGAAATATGATTATGGTATTTTAAATGCAAGTTTAAAGGAAATCTGTTTTATTTATGTATAAAGAAGTATTAGACAAAAGTTTAAAGATAAACGGATTTTCAAGATGATGAGTTTGAGTAGCATCCCGAGTTAGTTGCAAGAGATTTCGAAAGAGTTAAAGTAATTTCGAAGTAAAAGTTGTGAAAAAGTTACTCTGATGAGCGGGGTGTTACAGTCAGGCTCAAGTCGAACAATTCCTGAGCTCAAACAAGGCCTGAAAATCCTGGCTGATGAGAACCGACAGCTCACCAAGGTGCGCCATGAGCTAGCCCAAGAGTTGAAGCGAGAAAAACAGCGTCACCAGGACGACCATCGAGCCATGGAGCGCCAGCTCAAGGAAGAGAGGGCTGGTCGAAAGAGGGACCAACATCGGATAATGATGGCTACTTTTGGCCGTGTTCGGTAACTGATCTGGAAAACCCACCTTGGCCAGGGGTTCTTGAGAGGATATCGCGAGCAGATGGTCGCTGATTACCTGCAATCGCCTTTATTCTTGAGGGAGGTTAATACCCTAGGATCCGAGTACTATCGGGTTTGCATGGAATAGGCCAGTGTGAAAATCTCTAACGACGACTTCAACGACGAGCTCGACATCGATGAAATTTGGAACGCTCTGCCTAAGTCACCCATGAATTTGACGGGTGACCCAGACTTTCCGCTTATCCATTCGTGGTGGTCGGCGACTCTAGAGCGGACTTTGCCTCGAAATGCTAGATTGAAAGAATACTTCGACATCCCCGAGCTTGGGGTTCCACCCGCGACAATGTCTGCCGCTTTGACAGAGTCGACTCGCAATCGACCCTTGCAAGATCCCGAGCTGTCGACATCCTCCTCGAACCTGCAGGTCAAGCAGCTTCCTGAGTAGAACGCCAATGTCGAGTGAACAATAGAGCCTAATGCCCTCGTCGAGACCAATATTGAAATTCCAACCAATCAGGCTATCGACAATGAGAAGACTCCGACCGCACCATGAGAAACTTTGTAATTTTGTTTTATATGTCTATGTACCAAATATTATCCTTGACATGTACTTATACTTTGAATGAATATACTGTTTATTTTGGAAAAACTTGTGCACGAAATGAGTGTTATGATTGTCTAGCTTGATCGTGAGTTTTCCTTGCACAACATATTTCTTTATTTTACCTCGTGAAACCATTAAATCAACCACAAATCCACGAGGGTACTTTAAGTAATCGACAGTATTACCAAACGGAAACCACATAAGTTGATATTAGATCATCGTTTAAATCGACCTTCCACTAAGGTCATTCCACTTTGAATCAATTAAATGAGAATTTCCCAAAGTTACCTTTTAAATCCACCTTCCACTGGGGAAAACGAGCTTTATTACCTCAAGCGCTTGCCTAACCCATGGTAGAATTGTTCAAACCAAGCGGCCACCCAGCTCGAAGGTGTGGATTTTTTTCTTCGATCACTTGCCCACCCCAAAGGGAATATTCAAATCAAACGATCACCCAACCCGAAGGCATCATTTGTTTCTTCGACCACTTTCCCACCCCAAGAGGAATGTTGAAAACAAGCATCCATCCAGCCCAAAGGCGTGGATTTTTTTTTTTTTCGACCACTTGCCCTCCGCAAAAGGAATGTTCAAGACAAGCGGCCATCCAGCCCGAAGGCGTGAATTTTTTTCTTCGACCACTTGCCCACCCAAAAAGGAATGTTCAAAACAAGCGAACACCCAACCCGAAGGCCTTAGTCATGGTGGATTTTTGCCTTCGACCACTTGTCTATCTCAAAAGGAATGTTCAAAACAAGTCACCACCCAGCCCGAAGGCATGAGTTTTTGTCATCAACCACTTGCCTACCCTAGAAGGAATGTTCAAAACAAGCGACCACCCAGCCCGATAGCCTGGATTTTTGTCTTTGACCACTTGCCCAACACAAAAGAAATGTTCAAAACAAGCGGCCATTTAGCCTGAAGGCGTGGATTATTTTCTACGACCACTTGCCCACCCCAAAAGGAATGGTTAAAACAAGTTACCACCTAGCCCGAAGGTCTTTGTCATGGTGAATTTTTGTCTTCAACCACTTTTCGACCCCAAAAAGGAATGTTCAAAACAAGAAACCACCCAGCCCGAAGGCCTTAGTCATGGTGTATTTTTTCTTCGACCTCGCACTCGGATCGGCCTTTTCAACTCAAAAGTCTTCATCATGGTGGATTTTAGACACATCAAAGTGACCTGCCACTGAGGTCACACCAAAACATACCAAACAAGATAACTTGACAATGCAACAACATAGAGCAGAAATGTAGATCTTCATTAATCATGAGCGGAAACATAAATTACACCATTGAATCCATGAGGAAAGAAAAATTCCAGAGATAGTATTTTTCCAAATTCGCAACACTCCATGACCTGGCTAATGATCGTCCTTCTGCATCTTTGAGCGAGTAAGCTCCTCCCCCATGCACCGTTTCGACCAAATAAGGTCCTTCCTAGTTAGGCCCCAGTTTGCCCACATGTGTGAGGATGTCCACTCTCTTCCACACCAAGTTGCCTACTTAGAATCTTTAGATTCTCACCTTTCTGTCATGGACTGCTCACATCCTTTGCTTGTAGCCTCGACCCTGGTCGATGCCTGTTCTTGCAGCTCCTCGATAGTGTCCAAGGCTGCTAGCATCAACTCTTCGTTTTAACCGCGATCATATGTACTCGACCTCTGAGATTGCAGTTCCACCTCGATTGGTAATAATGCTTCCATTCCATAGACCAAACTGAACGGAGTTTCTCTAGTTGTCGACCTCATCGTGGTCCTGTATGCCCAAAGTACTGATGTAAGTTCGTCGACCCTCGCCTCTGAAGCCTTTTTGAGCCTTGTCTTCAGCCCGTTTAGTATGATCCTGTTGGTCACCTCGACTTGTCCATGTGCCTGTGGATGAGCTACAGAAGCAAAGTGTTTCTCGATCTTCATGTCCTCGCATCATGCTCGAATCCACTTGTCATTGAATTGAGGTCCATTATAGGACACCTGTAACGCCCCGAATCAGTAATAATATTAAGAACGGTTTCACTGCTCGACTATAAATGAAATCCGTAATGTACAGAAATACCGAGTTATATTTTATATGCTAAATGCTCAAATATTTCCTAAGTTTGATAGATCATTCTTTGGAAATTTCTATGTCAAGTTAAAATCAATATCAATCTCGTAATTTGGGTTGACAATTGATAAGTTATATCTAATCGACTTTAGAAATATTCGGCTTCGAACCCTAGTTTTGTCCCGAGTCATTTTTCTAGTTATTCCCGAGCATAGCCGAGACTTGGTATTTTGATACTTAGAATATTTTTCTAAGTGTATTGGAATATCAAAGTTGAGCCTTGGACATTTTACTCTCGAGCCTTAGCCATTTCCCGAGCCCCGCGCCCGAGGTCCGTGAGCACAGCCATACGCGCCCATTCTGAGCCTAGCCTCGCCCAAGGCCCGAGCCGAGCCATGCCAAATGCTTACTCAAGTGTTTGGATCATCCTTGGAATTTTTCTAAGTACTTGGATCTCAAAAAGATGCATTATACTCGGCCCAAGCATCATGCACGCGAGCAGCCCACGAAGACCCGCGCCAGCCCAGCAGGCCGCGCCCAGGGCCAGCGCCCAGGCCCAGCATGGCAGTCCAACTTCTTGAGCCCAAATGACTAAGTTCCGGCCCATTTTCACCCAAGACCTCTTCATGCGTGTATTATACACTTAATGAGGATCATTTTGAGTTAATATGGCCCTAACAAAGTATTAAGGAAGTCAACTCAATTAGCAAGGAAAGTGGGAGCATGTGCACTTGAATATTTTATTCAAAAATGCAAGTGCTTGTCCCCCACTCTTGACCAACGACCAGACCTGCCTTCTCTCTATTATTTAATGACTTTGTCAGCCCCATTAATCTCTGAAAAACTCCACCAAGTCGTGCCCCATGCAGCCCCAAGTCCCTATGTGCCTAGAACATGCAAATGTCCACCCATTTTGGTCTCCCATGAGCCATTCTTGTAAAATCCGCCCCAAACTCTTTATAAACCTCACTCCTTCAGCCTATTAAGACTCTTAGACATTTTGGGGCTTAGAAAGCTCGAGCAACTTGAGAGAAATTGAGGGCAAGGCCGAGGAGAAGCCCTACCCGCCCCCGCGCACGCGCCACGGCCCGAGTGGAGGAGTTCACGAGGTCTAGTCCATTCCAGCCATATTCTCACGAGGCCTAGTAACTTCTAAGTGTTTCTTAGATTTTTCTAAGTCTTTTGAGACCATCAAAGCTCAGCCATTCCACTCAAAGCCAAGCCACACTCCCAAAGGCCGAGACTAGCCCCACCTCAAGCCCTATCACTCGGTTTTTTACTTTCGGTGAAGGTTAGCCCGAACCATCTTTCTCTCATAGCTATTTTATGATAAAATGAGATTTATCATGAAGTAAAATCGAGCCATGCACGTCAAAAATCATAAGTTCCGAATTTTAAGAATAAATGGCCTTAAATTTGGAATTTGAGTTGCATGCATGCCTAAGTCGAGATTGATAGCTTAATCACCCTGATATATTATGTCATTGATGGTGTAAAAGTTTGAGCATGATTAGAGTTCAATGCCTCGGTCAACTTGTTCATGAAAATGTGTTATTTTGGACCCCCGAACCTTAGTTCTATGCATGCAAGTTATGACCCATGTCTTAGCCCTCAAAGTCATCATTTTTGATGTTAAATATTCGGCCCTAAATGGAATTATATGTTGAGCATGTTTGTTCGGTGGCTTAGTGTGGCCACGAGCCTTATCGGCCCTCTCGTGCCACATGCATGTAGACCCGGGGTCTACTAGTGCCTCTTTGCATTTTTGTGGCTATTTCATCATATTGAGATGTTATATATTGCATGTCACCAGAAAAAGTTGCCGGAGGTCCGGCAAGGGCCGGCCATGGTCACTGGCCGCGCATGTAGCGCGGCAGTGCCCGGCCCCGTGTCTGTCCATGCCCGCGCCCAGCAGGCGCGAGGTACCGCAGCCCCTAGTGCACGCAACAGCACCCAACGTCCCCAAGCCACATGCACGGTGCCCGACAGCACCGTGCTAGTCCCAGTGCACGAGGTCTCGCGCCAGAGCCTCGTACCACGCACAGTGCCGACCCAAGTCGGGTCTGTTGAGCCCAGTCGGCCTCGGGACGTGCCCAGCAGCACGCCCGAAGTACCCAGCACCCTCAGGGACGCCCGGCAGCGCCTGCATAACCCCAATCCGCGTCTGTCCCATGCCTGTGCCGTGCCAGCCGCACAGCACCCGACCGCCCGGTTCAGCCGAGCCGGCGGTCCGGCCAGTTAGCGAACCGGCCAGTTCGACGGCGGTTCTAGTCCGTTTTGATTCATGACTTCCGGTCCGAGTCTCCTTTCGAAATTTTATTATTTTTCCGAGCCAAACCAATCCAATGAAGTATGTCAGTCTAAAATCCGGACTTAGTATATTTTTAGGGGACCATTAGAGCGTTCCCTTTTCATCCGGCTAAATGAGCGAATAGAACCGAGCATCATAGCATATCATTAAGCATTCCAAAGGAGAGTCGAGCCTCCGACAGCTACTTCAGTATTGAAGCACTTGCAGCAGATATCTCCAGCATATCAGGTGGGAGCCTTTACAGGGCGTTACATTGCGCCTTTTCAGTTATCCTGTATAAGGTACGTGAGTAAGATATTTACCCAAACGGTTGAATTATCCCATTTGTGGTCCAGTTAGTTCTCCCAAGTGAGAGGCCCACGGTGAGTGGGTCGAGGGCCTTATTATTCACCTGGTGCCCGGTGGAGGCCAAGGGCCTTAATATCCCATTCGGGGTGTGCACACGAGCGGCCGAGGGCCGAGGGTCTTCTGACCATAGATTTCAGTTCAGCTCTTATATATTGAAGCCATGATCTAGTGTATTATTGATGCTATCTTATTCAGTACTGGCCTTGCGGGGATGTGGGGGTCATGTACTGGATTCCACATCATCTCTAATTACTGTACCATGACTGAGGTATGTTCGAGAAAGTTATATCTCCCAGGATTGGAGGCCGAGGGCCTTAATATCCCACCTGGTGCCCGGTGGAGGCCAAGGGCCTTAATATCCCATTCGGAGTGTGCACACGAGCGGCCGAGGACCGAGTAAGGGTCATTTGACCAAAGCTAAAGTTTAAGAAAAGTTTACAATTCATTACAACTTATTAATTTTATGCTGCTTTTAATTTTATGTTTACAGTTAAGATTATTATAGTTCCAGTTTTTCCCACGAGCATGCAGATGTGCTCACACTCCCACAGTCTTTCTTATTTCAGGTGTCAGAGTCCAGCGTGCCGGGTGAGCAGACGTGGCAAGCGTGGTCATGAACAGTGGACATTTATACACACATTTTATGTTTCAAAAATTCATGATCATGTATTAGTTTGTAATATGTGTGTGTGTATTATGTATTATTCAGTGCAACTTCCGCTAGACTAGATAGTGCGAGACAGTCGGACATTGCATGTGTCATTCCATTCTCCACAGTGGATCGATTTGGATGCATGTTTTATTTATGTCTGCATGAGTAAGATAAGAAAGTTTTCGTAGCATCCCGCAAACAAGTTAGTATTTTCGAAAACCAAGCTCGCACTACCTTTCGAAGATAAAAGCGAAAATTTTACTCTGATTTTCAGTATTCAAAGACTAGTAGGGTGGGGTGTTACAACACCAACACCTTAGAGACACCAAACATGCAACCAATATTGCTATATAAAAAATGTATGACTTTGTCCTCCGTGATTTTGGCCAGAGGTTCGGCCTCCACTCATTTCGTGAAATAATCGACCGTCACAATCAAAATTTTTCTTTGGCCAGTTCCCTGCGACATCGGTCCCACCAAGTCGATGCCCCACTGCGCGAATGGAATTGGAGCACTCATCGTCGTCATTGTTTCCGCCGGTTGATGTATAAGAGGACCATGCTTCTGGCATAGCAAGCATTTTCTCACCATCGCGACCGCATCCATCTTCATTGTCGGCTAGAAGCACCCTGCTCGAAGTATGCTCCCGTCTTACTGTGATCGCTGCAACAACCCTCATGCACTTCCTTTAGAACATATCGACCTTCTTCCTTAGTCACACACCTCAAATGCGGTCCGACATACGACCTCTTATAGAGGATTCCTCCCTGGTCGAAAAACCTTTATATCACTTTCAGAGTTCCTTCCCTCAACTCTTTCAATATAGGGACCCTCCAATCCTCGACCAGCTCGGTCTCTGCCACCTCAGTTTCCACAACACTCTTCTCCATATACAACAAGGTCATGCTCCTACTCTTGCAATCCACCAGGCTCTGCGCTATTTTCGACAAAAGATCTTCTCGACCATTCTCCCTTCGTGGAATCTGGATCAGCTCGAATGAACTGAACTCCCCTTGCAACTTTTTCATCTCGTCTACGTTCTTCTGAATTCTATCTTCTTTCACCTCAAAACCTTCTTGAAACTTCCCGACGACTAATTGAGAATCCGAGTGTACTTGGATTTCTCGAGCTCCGCCTGCTATGGCCAACTGCAAACCCTTAAGCACCACTTCATAATCGACCTTATTGTTCGACGCTCGGAACCCCAACTTGGTCGCAAATTCAAGACTATCTCCTTTGGGTGTCATGTGCACAATGCCCAAAACTTGAGCCTTAATCGCCCTCCTTAGCTTGTAGATAATGGAGTATTCGCTCAACTCGACTGCCTATTTTACTAGTCGACCCGAGACCGAAGGTCGACCAAACGTTGTTCCTAGTGGCATGTTCAACATTACCTTCACTTTGTGATTCATAAAGTATGGTCTTAATTTGCGCACTGTGACCACCACTGCCAATGCACACTTTTCGATCTCCGCGTACTTCAATTCAGCTCCCTGCATCGCCATTAGAAATTGAGCCATGCCCTCCTCTCTAAGCAGTACCGAGCTCACCGCAATCTCCCCAATAAAAATATAGAGCGCTAAGTCCTCTCCCTGAATTGGCTTAGCTAACAAAGGCAACTTAGCTAACATTCCTCGCAGCTCCTCGAACGCCTTTTGGGCTTCTTCAGTGTAACGCCCCATTTTGATTTTAAGGAAAATCCACGGATTTTCCAAAAATCATAGTAAAATTTTTGAAATTCATTTTTCGATTATTAAACATTTAATGGCGTTACTCAATCACATCATATAATAGCTCAAGTCATGTCTGAACTAACGGGGATTCATTACCCAATTTTTCACATGGATGTCATTATTCCAAAGCATATAACTCAACATGATATTCAAATAAACACATCAATCATGAATATCCCAGCCAACATAGTCCGAACCAAATCCTAAGTTTTCAAAACAAATCCGGAATCCCAACATTTTCAAAACACAAGTTTGAAAGCGATTTAACATGTCCAGAGAACCAAAACATCAGGTTCATAAGACCAAAGCTAACATGTTCATTGAACGAAAATGCGGAAGCAAAATAATCATAAACAAAGGACCAACCACTCGTCATCTTGTCATCATGCCTGCGACTGCTCAACCTGGGAAAGAAAAGTGAGGATGAGCACAATATGGAATACGTGGTGCTCACCACTATGCACATAAATCATATACCAGAGAGATAGGCATGGTCGCAGCATGAACACGAATCATTCTCATATATCACATCTCCTAATCATATATTTATACGCATGTGCACATCTATCTGTTAGTGTTATATACTGAAAGCTTGGCTTTGCATGTTATTACAGATTTGCCCTTTATGAATGAGAATCGTGTTAGTTTAAACAAGTTCTACGTTCTGTTGTTCTGCACTTAGATAGGGTGGGTCGTCATCGGGCGAACCGAAGATCACTCTATCAGTCACTTGCGAACAAGAATAGTTGTTCACAACCTAGATGGACATGAACACCCCCTCCGAACGGTTGTACTATCAACTGTACAGTTTGTCTTGACTGATTAGTTGCACTAGTACATTTATGTATTGAACAGGATCCCAGAGAGGAGAAGTTCATTTTATACTAATCGTCGTAAATGAACTAGGCCTCGGTTAGTTACTGCGTTCTATTAACCCGTAAGATATTAAACAGGCAGATATATATAGTATATATTACTTTGATTCACTTGGGTGAGATTCAGTTCACTGGATTAATATTCCTACTGGATTAATATTCCTACTATTTTAGGTAATATTATTAGATATAGGATGTGCTGTTAGGATATTTATGGTCACCATGTGCGTTAGTTTGATGATGTCCCCGGAGTGAGTTTATGAAGGATTGTTATGCTAAACACTGCAGGTGGATTAAGTTCCGGCATAATAAGAATGTGATGAACGAGCGCTAGCTTCGGTGAAATAATAATAAATTAATTAATTCTTAATTGTCAGTAATCAAATTAATCAATGGATATTATATCTTAAACGTGGGAGGTAAATCGAGTAATTATTATTGGAGTCTCAAATGTAATTTGGGCAAGAAAAAGGGAGTGCAATAATATAATGTTGGTGGCCCATTAATATTATTTAATTAATTAGAGGAGTGGTCTTGACCCACAGTTAGTCTAATTAATTAAGGAGCCCTTTTCCTAATATCCTAAGGGTCCCTACTGTAGCTCTATATATACATCATTAAGCTCATGAGAAGAGAACAGAATTCCTATTCTAACGTGAGACGTCCCATGCTTCTCTCTCTCTAGATCTCATTCGAGCTTTATCTTCTTCTTGTTGCTCCACTGGTACAAGTTGAAGAAGGGTGTATTGAGTAATATAGTAGAAGATCTGTAGGTAAACCGAGACGAAATATATTTTGTCCTACAGAACTAACCAGAGGTCCAATTCAGACGCACAGCATACTCAGACGACCGTCTCGACGAGTGCTTTCCATCGCCGCCGAGATCGCCGCTGTCCGACGCCGCACGCGCCCTCACGCGCTGCTGGAAGCTCCCAGGCTGCAAGTTTTGTTTTGATCTGTTTGCATCCGTTTGATCCGATTTTGATCTGATCTTGTTCGTGCAACCCAAGACGTGATTTGCGGTTAATCAATTGCGGTCAACCGTTCGTGGTCAACCAGATCTACATAAATTTTAAGCCGTAAGTTCTCTACGTCAAACCTTTAGATCCGCTGCGCATAGGTTTATGTTTGCTATTGAATTCGTCACTTGTACATAACGCGATCCTCACAGACCCCAACAATATCATTAGCCATTGAAGGACATACAACTCACAACAATGGGAGTACATACCGAAGGACATACAGCCCACATAGGCATGGCCTATCATTAGGCTAAGGGAGACTGTCTATCATTAGGCACTGTCGAAGGACATACAGCTCACATCGAGGGTTATAACCGTTCGAAGGATATACAGCTCGCATCGAAGGTTACATGGTTCACATGCATACATTGATCACACCATCCAGCAAAATAATAACAATTTATGGCATAGAAATTTAGAATAACCCACCTAGTTGCCGGAACAACAAATATCACAAGGCAAGGATTTAGGTCGATGGCTCAGCTTGTCGAACCTACATTAGTCATGATAGTCCTATCAATAGTTATCCCAACAATTATATTTATTCACAGAAATGTTCACTTAGCCGAACAATATCGACTAAGTCTTTCGTTGAACCTTATGGAGTTGGAAACTTTGGAGTAGACTACTAGACTCTAAAAACCAATTAAATGTCATTTAGAACACATTAAGCATGTAAAACAAGTTAAAGGGTCAAAGGAAAGTCAAACGTGTCGGGAAAAGGCAAAAACGGGCTCAGTTGGGTGCTGTCGGGGCTGCCGGGGTGCTGGCACTGGCCTGGGCGCGGAACGGCACGGGCAGGTGGCCTTGCCAGGCCCTGGACAACTGCCCGGTTGGACATATCATCCAAACCCTTTTAAAATCGACTCGACCGATTTCAATGAAATTTTACCACATAAAAGAAGAGACAAAAATACACATTTTCACACAGCTAAACAATTTTTGCAAAACGGCTATAAAATCTGAAGTTACGAGTTTGAATAGTTACCCTTCGAATTTTAACTTGAAATTCTGACACAATCAGTAATGCCCAGAGAAAAGCAACATATCAAAAATTCAACTTATTTGAAGCAATATACGATTTTATTTGATTTTTACAAGAATCTGACCATAACTCAAAATTACAATTTACCCTAGTTAACCATTGAATTTGGACTTGATATTTTGAACACTTAAAAAAAACATCAGAGGACCAACATATCAAAAATTCACATCAAAAGCATCAGAACTCGATTTTTCATGATTTTTCAAAAGTTCAGCAGCAAGATCAACTTTAAAAGTTCATAACTCAAAAACCACAAATCGAAACAACCCAAGGCTTGAACTAACAGATCAAGGATACTCCAAATTAATTATAACTCCAGGATTTCCATGATTATCAACTATGTCCTTCAATTTCGACATTAAACTGAAGAGACAAACACAAATCGGCATATACACATAAACACAAAATATCCAAATCACATAAAATCACCATGACAGCACTCATACACATATACACATCACAATTTAAGTCTAGAGAAGCCACCCATTACCGTACTCGGAAGGGGAGACAAGAAAACGGGTCAATGAGGCGACACGGGATTCGTTTGCGCGCGCGGGGCGCTCGGCGGGTCTCGGGTGGTTGAACGATCGAGGGTGTGCAGCGGCAATTAGGGGCAGTAATCGGCCTGCTGGTCGTGAGGGAATGGACCGTGTAAGGGGTTGGGCCGTCGTCTCGATCGTTGGCCTTCTCGCAGGGTTAGTGTGCGCGGGTGATGGTGGCACGCCGATGGGGGAAAAGCTGTGTAGGGAGAATTGTTGGTGAACAATGGATTTTGTGAGGCTTTCTTTTCTGCTATGGCGTGAAGTTGAGAGGGTTTGAGAGGAGGATTTTCTGAATTGTTAAAGGAGTCATAGAAATTTGGGCATGTAGGATTTTTAAGATGGGAGGGAGGAAAATCCTTTGAGGATTTTAGAATATCTAAACTTTCCAAAATTATGGATAGACTATGCTCCATTATGGGGTTTTACACGGCTCTAAGGCTGGAAAGGATTGACTCAAACCTTCCTAAATAGTCTAAGCCAACATTTGAATTTAAGAATCAAAATGATCATCACATAAGCTTAAGAATTGGGGCGGGTTTTAATCATATTTGGACCGGGTTTCTTAAGCTCAAAAGGGTCGATAGGCCACAACAAAGGGCTGGCCATAATGGTTTGAGGCTCGGTTCCCAACGGGTCGAAAGCGAGACAAAACGAATAACAATTCGGCTTACGCGATTAAACCGAAAATCGTCGAATAATTAAAATTTATATCAAATAAATCCTAAATAATTTTAATACACATAATTAATATATAAACATATAATAATCACATATATTAGCCACATAACAATTTTAAAACAAGCAGCAGCAATTTATATCATAACCGGCAATTAAATAAAATAAGGCAAATATTCAATATAAGCAAATATATAATAATATTAAAATCCAGAAATTCTAATAAACGAACGGGGCGTTACACTCAATCCACTTAAACTTCGAGCTCTTCTTCAATGTTTTGAACAATGGATCGATCCTATCTGCCACTTTCGAGATGAACCTGCTCAATCCTGCAATCTTCCCAGTAAGGATTTGGACCTCCTTCACATTAGCTGGTGGTTTCATTTCCAACACTGCTCGAACCTTCTCCGAGTTTACGTCGATTCCTCTCCTGGTCACCAAATATCCGAGGACCTTCCCCGATTTTACTTCAAACAAACACTTTACTGTGTTAAGTTTCATCCATTACCTCCTCAAAGTCATGAATGTCTCCGTCAATCCACCACATGATTCACTTTCTTCTTACTTTTGACCAACATGTCATCCACGTACACTTCCATAATTCGCCGTAGTTGTTCCTTAAAATTTTTTTCGACTAATCTTTGATATGTTGCTCCTGCGTTTTTTAGTCCAAATGACATCATTACATATCAATACGTCCCTCTGCTCGTAACAAAACTAACCCTCTTTTTATCCTCTCGAGCCAAAGGGATCTGATGATATCCCTGTGACGCATCCATTAGACTTAACAATTCACACCCCGCAGTTGAGTCGACCAACTGGTCAATCCTTGGCAATTGATATAGATCCTTCGGGCACGCCTTATTCAAATCTCGAAAGTCGATGCACATCCGCCACTTTCTCTACGACTTCGATACCATGACCGTATTAGACAACCACCCCGAAAATTGTATCTCCTTGATGAGCTCCGCTTTCAACAACTTCTCTACCTCCTGCTCAATCACTCTGTCTATCTCGACTCCATGATGTCTTCTCTTCTGTTTGACCAGCCTCACACTGAGGTCGATGTTTAGCCGATGCTCGATCACACAAGCCTCAATGCCTGTTAATTCCTCCGTCGTATCCGCAGAAATATCTGCAAACTCCTGCAGCAACTCTACCAGCCTTGACCTCAACGGCTCTTTCAACTACTTCCCTATTCTAAACTTCCGATCATCACACCCTTCGACCATCTGGATCTCCTCTACCTCACACCCAGGATGAATTTCCACCTTCTCCTTCCCCTTATCTAGCTTCAACTTCTCCTCTTTCGACCGATAACCACTTGGTCGATCCTGCACCTCCTCCTTGGGTTTGTCTTATCTCTTAGCCATCTGCCGGTTGTTGCTCACCGTGGTTTGATACCAGCTCCTTGACGTCAATTTATCTTTTGCTATCTCCCCGACACCTTCACCCACCGAATACTTTATCGTCATGTGATAGGTCGAAACCACTGCATGAAAAGCGTTCAAGCTGGTCCTCCCCATAATGATGTTGTACGACTCTGCTCCTACGATCACAAACCTCACCATTCGGACCTTTCTGGTCGCCGCCGACCCCAGGGCAACAGAGTTATTTCTCCTATAGGCATCACCATACCTCCATTAAAACCATACAGAGCCGTTACAACTGGCTTTAACTCCAAGTTCAACTCCCTATTGATCTATGTAAAGCAATCATAAAACATCACATCGACCGAACTCCCCGTATCGATAAACACCCTTTTCAGGTTAAATTCGCAACCTCTGCCATAGTAACAAGTGCATCGTTCCATGGCACCAACACTCCTTCTGCATCCTCAGCTCCAAAGCTAATAAATGGCATCCGAGCAGTGATTCCCACTTTCTCTCTCTCTTTTTTGACCGCTCAAGCATGATCCTTCCTCGCATTGTTTGAGTCTCCATCAGTAGGTCTGCCCGAGATCATGTAAATAGTGCCTCTCTTGATAGGTGTCTCCTTCTGCTTCTCTTCTCGACCTCCATCTCCTTGTCTCCTCTTATTTCCTTCACCCCTTCAACCACCTCGCTCTTCTCGACCATCATCCTCTTCATCCCCGTCCTTGTTATTTTTTTCCACAGACTCCTCCTAACACTTTCTCTTTTCCTTCTTGTTCGTTCTGTAAAAAATTCTTTTAAATGCCTTACTCGAATCAGGCATTCGATATCATCTTTAAGGTGCCTGCAGTACCCCGTGGTGTTACCATAATCCTTGAAATCTGCAGTACTTTCTCGACTGCGGCTGAGTTAGACTAAAAAACCTCGACTATGGCCATGTAACCTTCTGACTATCCAATTTTTCCTCGATTGCCACCAAGACCTCTCCTGTCTTGGCATTTAAGGGCCTGAAGTTATGAAACCTTTTGCCTCCTAGTAGAATAGGTCGATCACTCAACCTATCCTCTCGTCCTCTTTCTTGCCTATTTTGCCCATCCCTCATAGGCGAGCTCCTCTTGGACGAACCTCTCTTAGGCGAATTCGCCTTTCCCTTCTTTGGCTAGGGCTAAGCCAACTCCTCTAGCTTAGCCAACTTCTTGCATCTTTTCAGCACCTCGTCATACGTACGAGCTAGGGTTTTGGCCAGAGAAGTTTGACAAGGCCCAACTCGTAAACTCCTGATCAACCCACTAGTCTTGACCTCGTCCGAGGCCGATGGTATCTCCAATCACGTTTGATTGTATCGAGTAACATATTTCTGCAACGACTCCTTCTCTCCTTGCTTCATCGCCATCAAAGTTAAGTAACTCCTGCACTACTTCACGCGCATACTGATTAATCAATTTTTCTGCAATGTCCTCGAAATCCTTTATCGACCCTGGGTGAAGAAATGAAAGCAATCGAGCGCTCCTCCCCTCATGGTCGAAAGAAAAGCCCTACAACTGATCGGATCTGAGTATATGTGCAACACCGCCATGTTTAAGAATGACCTCACATGTCTCGACGGGTCGGTCAACCGTCATATATCAACTTGGTTTCACGGAAATTGACTGGTAATGGTGCAGCCAAGATTTCCCTCAAAAAGGGATGTCCTCGAGCACGCCCCACTGGTCTACCATCCACCTTGGCTTGCAGTTGTCGCAACTGCTCGGCCATCCTCTCCATCTCACAATTTCTTGGTGCTCCTTCTCCACCAAAACTTGACGCGTCTTCCTCCGCGTTTTGCTGCACGTCCACCACCGTGGTTGGCGCAGTAGCCGCATGCGGTGTATGGTTCGTCACTTGTTGCACTGTCTGCGCCGCCGCGTTGGCCATCATTCTTTCCATCTCCTCCCTGGATATTGCCACTATCTGCTGACAAGGGCGCTCCTCTCTTACTGTCTGCGGCACCACCACATACACCACTGCCCCCATAGGCTGTGCTCCAGCTGGATCTGGTTGAACTAGTGCATGCACCACTGTCGCCTGCACGGCCCAGATCGAGCCTACCTCAGCCACATGAACTACCAAGGAACTCCCACAACTTTCAGGAATAGGCGTTGGGGTCATTGGAGTCTGAGAAGGTCCAGAGAAGACCGGAGGAGAACCGGCTAAAAAACGATCTACTCATTCTCTCCCTCGCCGATTGAATGCCTCGATACTTGTAAAAACTCTCACACCGGAAGGGTTTTACGGTGAAGAGCCTCCAATGCTTAAATGAGTATGTGTATAAGATAAATTCTCAAGAGTATAATCGAACGTAGTGGATAAATCACAAGTCTCACCCCTATATATAGAGGTGAGGTACCTGTTCTAGGAGCTGCCCGGATGTGCTGAGTCAGCCGCCCAAACTGCCCATACTGCCAAGTCGTACAACAAACACTGGAGGTGTGTCAGAAAAAGTTATAGAATATGGGATATCATGCCTTGCCACGTGTCCCCATCACATGTGGGTTTGATTCCCTTGATATCTTCCCGAAGGCTCGACCAGTTCTTAGTGACTTGCTGCTGTAGGTCAAGTTTCGACCAGGCTATCCGAGGGCTCTGGCTCGACCTACTCTTTTCGTACCTAAATCCCATTTAAGTTATCTTTCAGTTCAGAGGCTCTTGTTCCTATGATGTTCGACCATGACCACCATGTTCAGCTCTCGCTCGACCAGGTGACTTACTCAGTTTATTTGATTAGCCTGCTCGATCGGTTCACTCCTTTAGGTATAGTATCCCATACTAGGTATGATTAGTTGTTTTAAGTGATTATAATGATAATAAAAAAGGGAAGAAAAACAATGCCTATAATATTATCAACAAATTAGGGTGCTTGTACTAGAGATATTATTTAGAAATTAGGGTCGCTCCTAGGCCTCTTTCCTAAAAAGGCCTTTTGAGGCAATTTCTTGCGGGAAAGGGAAGTTGAAAGTCTAACAATCTATGTACTTTGAGTGAAAAATTCATTAGGGTGAAAATTCGATTGAATTGGATGCCCCCTTAGGTCTTGGGACCCTTTTATTTATAGAAAGGAGAGACCTTTAAAATATATTATATCCAGGCAACGTCACGGTCTTTTAGAGACTGGTGACATATATAGAGAAAGTGTCCTTGCAAATTTTCCAACTTGTGCAAGTGGCGTATCTCTTCGTGCGGTGCGAACCGGTTCTGGGCGACATTCATTCTCACAACACAATTTAGTTTAAGATCGGCACAGAGAAAACCTTGCTTCTAACCGATCTGGGGAGGCGTATTTGCTGGTCCGATCACCCTTGGGTCTGGAGTGAGATCGACACATAGAAAGAGATTGGACTGGAGGCCGACATCTTTCGCTCGGGACTTGGGGACATTGCTAGTATGGGCTTATTGCCCTTGCCAACGCGGTGTTAGTAGGCTTTAATTCAGATTGTCATATTAAAGGTATAACAGAAGGCCCTCAGGTTTCTAGGATCAGACAAGGTACTTTGGTTGTGTTAGTTTGTATACTTAAAAGTTAGGTTTTTTGTTACGAACTTATCTTCATTTGGATGAAAATCATATTTAATTTAATGGTGCTACGTTATATTGTTTTACATTTAGATAGATATAGTTCATAACAGATAAGCAAAAGATCATATTATCAAATACTTGTAAAACATAAAGGCTGGTTCACAACCAAGGTAGAATTGAACAAACTATCATGAACAATTGTAGTGTAATTTTGGAATCGGTTGGTCTTGACTGACAAAGTACACTAGTACACTAAGAGTGTATTAAACGGATGTACAGATGATAAGTTTACTTTATACCGACCAAGTAAGCCGTAAGATAATAACAGGCATGCACACTCAATAGTTTTGTCTTTGATTCACTAAAAAGTGTGATGCATTCTGTTGGATCAATAGATGTGTGAGTTTGAAAATAATGTTGTTTGTATAGTGTGTTGTTCGATTATATACGGTCACTGTGTGCTGGTGGACAAAAGAAGGATTATTATGTCAAGTCCTGTAGGTGGATTCAATTCTGACATACAAATAAAGAATTGAAGTGGGACTAGTTTTTTATTAAGAAGTTAATTAATTATATTATCAGTAATTAAATTGACGGACATTATATCTTTAACATGGTGAGATAAATTGGGAAGATAAATCAAGTAGGTTAATCTCAAGCCTCAAATATAATTTGGTGGCTAAATAGTAAGTTCGATAATACCTTTTTAGTTGAATGAATTATTATTAATGTGTAAAAGGTGTAGGTGGACCAGATATATAAAATCCTGTTCATGAATGGGGAGTCCTTATTTAGCACCTCTTCAAGGTCCTTGTTATAGCCTTTAAATACACCATCTCTAAGGATTTTTGGTTGCTCTCACTTATAATCACACGCACGACTTTGAGAATAAGAGGGAAAGAAATCGAGATCTAGATTAACAAGGAAAAAAATAGTGGTAAAAAGCATAAGATCTTCTTCATTTTTCCAAGCAATCATGTGCGAAAATTCAAAGGAGGCTTCGAGTTTATCGCCCACCAAGATGTACAAAGTTGGTGCGTGGTGGTGAAAAAAAAGAGGGGTATTTGGGTCTTTGTAATATAGTGTTAAAGTTGTCAGAATAAAAAAGAAGATCCCGAGGTAAAATGAGATTTTGTTCATCCAGACCCGTAGACCACGTAAGTTTGTAAAGTGTCTGCGGATTTTGGAACCGTAGGTGTTCAATCTTAGTCCTTCGTTATGCAGCACTTAGGATTAGTTCGTAGATAATTCAAACTTCGCTTAATTGTTCGAACATGCTCTCCCCTTGCGTTGTTTGAATCTTCATCGGTTGGTGTTTTATAGTATTTTGTGGGTAGTTGGTAACCGAGCTGTTGTAGCACAAATTGTTTTTATTTACTGAGTACCGAAACGAACGATTCGTTCCCCTGGTCGATCTCACGAGGAAGGCGGTTCGGAATTTAGCTTTGGTATTGATAACACATAGAAGGAAAATAAATCCTAAACACACTAATCAAATAGGGGGGTTGAGCAATTACCAACTAAGAAATAATAAAAATCAATAATCCACCTAGAAATATAAACGAAACAAGGATAAAGAAGCTAGGGAGTCGGGGATAATTAATTTAAGTTCTATTGCACACCGGGACATTAATCATTCTATTCTAGATTGACGCTCTCGCTTAAGCATCTAGCGGTTCGCTCCCAATAACTCTTCATAACAAGGGATTGAACATAGACAAACAAACTTGAGCATACGACACGGGCCAAATTATTCAATGATGCTTGAATGGACAAATTATTCTTGAAATCCAATTCTCTCAAAGCTTATGACCAGCACACCAAAGACGTGTTTCGTGCGACTTCGCGTTTTGGACCCGTTTGGACTCGTCCAAGCTCGAAATTGAGCTCTGCTTCTTCCTATATGTAGCTAACAAACCCTTCTACTCAACCATGCTTGCCGGCTCAGATTTCGGGCTAATCCATTCCTCACGGGGCTTTCGACCTGCACACATCAAACAAGAAGAAAAGCGTAGAAAACTGATAACACACAAAAAACACATAAAAACCAAAATAGAGCAAAACACATAATAAACTACAAAACAAACTAAAAACTAACTAAAATTCCTAAAACGGGGGGAAAAAGAGAAGCAAAACAATAAAGAAAATCGTAACAAAAATGGGACAAACAACTCCCCCACATTTAAACCTTTGTTCGTCCTGAACAAAAAGAAAATAAGAGAAAACAAACAAACGAGCAAGGACAACGGCTTCAAGCAGGACTAATTTCAAATTAATCAATCAAGTCTAGAAGAATTCTTCCAATGATCACAAAAGCACACCTCAACTATTAACTTGGTCATTTCGAAGAACAAAGACTCTCGAGTACGGAAATAAATCAATTGCCTCACTCAGTTTCTTTCGCAAATATAACATAGGTGCGCTCAAATTGATCGTCAATCAAATCAATCATAAACTTGCCTATCGTCTAACTTTTACTCTAAAACAATCAAATTAATGAAATAGTGAATCAAGAAGACTTCTCGGGATGTAACGTAGGCTTTTTGGATCAGGTAGGATAATATAGGCTAAGTGGCTCAATAATAATCAATTCAACTCAACTCCATCACCTAGCTGTGAACGTTAACTCCTCCGTTACTCAACCTACCGGTTCCTTCCAACTTCCGCCCAAAGCCAACACACTTCCCCGACAATTATTCCTATATACACACATAATATAATTTTTTTTTATTGAACTCTTTAGGTATTCAACTAATCCATTCGGTCCCTTTTTTTTTTGTTTTTTTGTTTTTTTGTTTTTTTGTTTTTTTGTTTTTTGAATGACAACCTTAGGATGTTTATTTCCCTTTGGTTCCATTTCATTTTTCACACTTTTTTTTTTGTTTCTTTTTTACACATACACATCAATCACCAATCACCTCCGATTCTCCGCCCGTAACTCCAACATGTCAACGTCACGAGGTTATAAAAGAAAGAAATTGATAAGGCTCAAAGGGGGTGACAAGCGAAATTATTTACGAGAAAAGAAAAAGGGAAATAAAATACAAGGACTGCCTCAATCATTTTTCACATTTCACAAATTCAATCAATTTATTTCACAGCAGACTCAAGGCAAATTCTAACTGAATATAATTCAGACCAACATCTCACAAGAAACGAATATGGCTCAAGCCTCACAAGGTAGATGATGTCAATCAAAATAACCAAGCAATACATCAAGATGCGACCCCCATGCTCATCATCACAACTTCTCAACTCAATCAACAATTATTAGCTAGTCTCACAATTCGCCACAGTCCAAACTCAGAAAGACACAACACATAATCCTAAAAGCTATACCGATCCACCACATAAGCATGCAAAATCCGAATAAACTCCCCCACACTTAAAACGAGACAATGTCCTCATTGCTTCAACACAAAACCGGGAAGTCAAATTCAACACTTGGTATGGAGGTGACTGATGCAGACGGGCACACCGGGAAGCGGTCTCTTCTTCCTGAGCTAACCGGGATGTCGCAAATTCATAGATACGGTCGAGCTTCTCGTTGAACTCGTGGGACTCGTAATGTTGCTCGACCGGGAAGGGGTCCCAATAATGCTTGGAAGAGTATGGATAAGACTGGACGTGGTACCCGGTATGATAGCTTGGCTCGTTGACCCAAGGTTGGGTGTGCGGTAAGGGGAAAGCACGGTTGAAGTTCATATCTCCTGCACACTAAAACAGAACAACCACACGTAGCCACGAAAAGAGAGAAAAAAAGAAAACAAAAACAAAAACAAAGAGAAAAACAAAGATGCACAAAAGAAAGAACGAAAACACGATAATTACAAACTAAAGAGAAACACGAAAAATAAAATCAATACCAAAACCAGATGTCCTACTTGCCTTCCCCAACCACGGCGCTAAATTTATTGTAGCACAAATTGTTTTTATTTACCGAGTATTGAAACGGACGATTCGTTCCCCGGGTCGATCTCACGAGGAAGGCGGTTTGGAATTTATCTTTGGTATTGATAACACATAAAAGGAAAATAAATCCTAAACACACTAATCAAATAGGGGGTTGAGCAATTACCAACTAAAAAATAATAAAAATCAATAATCTACCTTGAAATATAAACGAAACAAGGATAAAGAAGCTAGGGAGTCGGGGATAATTAATTCAAGTTCTATTTGCACACCGAGACATTAATCATTCTATTCTAGATTGACGCTCTCGCTTAAGCATCTAGCGGTTCGCTCCCAATAACTCTTCGTAACAAGGGATTGAACATAGACGAACAAACTTGAGCGTACGACACAGGCCAACTATCCCAATCCCAATAACTATTCGTAACAAGGGACGAGTCATCGACAAGCACGTATTTCAATCCAAACCCTATAGACTATTCAATTATGAAATCATCTACCTCATGCGAGCCTAAGTCTACGACTTCTCCCCATTCGGTTCTAAAAGTCGCTAATTAAATTAGAAGAGAGTTAATCGACTAATCATATAGAATCAACAAAACCCTAACTCGACTAATCAACATTCAATTGTTTTCAATTGCAAGATCGAAGTGTCACTCTTTGATTATATCAATCACTCAAACAAAATTTCATCAATTCGTAATCAAATCAACCCGCACAAGAACAAACAATTCAAGCCCGACAAATACACGTTAAACGAGAACAATCATCGCCTATCCCTAGCAATAAGAATTAGCTAAGTATTATCAATTCAACACAATCCATCATCTCTCTCAATTCAACCATTATTCAGGAATTTAAAATAAAGAGAAGAACTTACAATAAATTGTAATTCCAAGTGTTGAATTTGAATTACGAGCTTAATCCATGAATACTAATAAAAAGAAGAAGAAAAATAGAAAAGAAAGATGAAGAGAAGAGGAAAAACGAAGAAGAATAAGAAGAAGAAGAAGAGGAGGAAGGAGAGGAAGGAGAAGAGGAAGAAGAAGGAGAAAAATGAAGGAGGGAGGTGATTTTCGGACCTAGGGTTCCTCCCCCTTCGAGCTGGTGGTGAAAGAATAGAGGAGAAAATGAATTTTTGGGGTTTTCATACCATTTTGGGACTTGCAGTGGGCCTTAGCGCCGCTAAGTGGGGTTAGCGATGCTAAGGGATCTTAGTTGTTCGCATCTGGCGTCGTTAACATGCCATAACGCCGCTACTATACCCGTGAACGCACCAATGGGAAGCAAGAGCAAAACACAAACTATCCACAAAAGCAAGAAAAATATGGAAATTAATCAAAGTTCACAAAAATCAAGAGAAACACATGAAAATGGGACAATCAAGTAATAAACTAGACGTCCTACTTGCCTTCCCCGGCAACGGCGCCATTTGTTTTATAGTATTTTGGGGGTAGTTGGTAACCGAGCTACCCGACCTTGAGTCGTTCTCAAAGGAAGACGTTCGGAGCTTCGTTCACCACTCAATTGTCCAAATCACACAAAATGAGAATATAAAAGCTAAACATGCTAATCAATTTGGATTGGGAATGATTTAACACTAATTGCACTAGGAATTAAAAGAAACAAACAAACGAGAGAATAACGCAATTAACACTACCGGAGTCTCTATGCCATCACAACCGAGCAAACTCAACCAAGAGAAATAAGCAAGTCTTAATCACTAAGTCACTAATCCTAACCTTCTAACCTAAGTGATTAAGCTCTAAATAAAGTCCTAACCCTTAATCTAGATAGGCAAGTACGTAGTTAATCGCTACTAAAACAAGCAAGAGCAATGATCAAGTCCAAACATTCACGGGCGTGGGTGGAGGGAAGTGTTATACTCTCGATCTCGCGGCAAAGGGGCGCGAGGCGTGGACGCATGTTGGGCAGGATAATCTCGACGTTGCGAGCTGAGCCGAGGGTGCGGACGCACGGAAAATGGTACTCTTGACATCGCGAGTTGCTCCGCGCGCGTGGACGTGAAGGAAGCCGACTCTCGACGTCGCGGGGCGTCTCGCGTGCTCGCGAGTGATGCTGGCAGTGGAGCGAGGTCGCGAGTTCCAGGGCCAACTTTTGGGGACTTTGGTCAACAAGGCTCCACATATGCGGAATGGAAACGACTCGTACGATTTGGCTCAAAACTTCTCGGGATTCTTTCGAAAATGCTCGTCTCTATTCGACTCTTATCTTCATCCTCGGTATAATCCTGAAAATACACCCAAGAGCACGGAAAAGTACGCCAAAATATAAAATAAAATGAAAAGCAAAGAAAACACACGAAAGACGATAAAATGGACCGGTCGACACTAAAACGAACCTAAAAAGACTAAACTAAAGCTCATAAAACACATGAAAATAAGCACAAAAACACAATAAACAACTCCCTCACACTAATCTTTTTGCTTGTCCTCAAGCAAACAAAATAGTAAGTAGCTCGAAAAGAAACATCGAATGGTCCAAGGTTAACAATCTAGCGATAATGAAACTCTCCTTATCCTCAGGTAAACCAAAGAATCGAACTCAAATTGAAAACATGTTCCCCACAAAATGAATCCATACAAAACAAAAACCCGTTCCAAGTCATCCTACACATGATTTTCTCGATCAAAGCCTCATTTTTCTACAAACACATGCAAAAAGCTAAATATGGTCTACTCAGAATGTAAAATACAATAACACGGACCAATGAGCCAACTCCATTTCTTTATTTGCTTGTTTTTGTTTTTTCTTTTTTTTTCGTGAGCTTCTTTTTCCTAACGGGGTTTCCTAGACAATGCTTATTTAGGTTTACCCTCGATTACTCAACTCGAGTTCCCTAAACCGGTTTCTCGGGCTCATTATCTCATTTCACGAGGTGAATAGGGATAAGAGGAGCCTAGTCCGTACCTCCTCGCGAACTCACCTTTTATTCCCCTTTTTTTCCGAAGGGAGAGGCATAAAAGTACATCATAAATGTAATCACATAATCGCACAATAGATCGAGATGCACTACAAATGAATAGCATAACACGTTTACAATGATATCGAGCATAAGGTAAGCCTATCTCAAGTCAATCAATCGAGAACCACAAGGGACAAAACAATTCCGTGAATTCAAATATGGGTCCCACGTTTAACAAACTATCATCCAATTCAAAGGTACCATTCAAATCATCAAGTTCATAATGCACGAGAGTGAACAATGACGCCAATCAACATACTTATCTCACCACTTAACCATTTTGGGCCTTTAAACTCACATCAAGCATCATGGAGGGGGAATCGATGCAAACACATAAAAACTCAAACAAAACCGGTCCACGACACGAAAATAAAACACAGAAAATGAAAGAAATATTGCCCAAACATGCACAATCATTAAATCCCTCCCCCACACGTAAAACAAAGCAATGTCCTCATTGCTTCACCAAAAAGCATAGGATCGAGCACATAATCACACAAGCTCATGCGATAAACGAGAAAGAACAAAATAAACGAGCAAACAAAAGAAAGAAAACACAAAGACACGCAGGGAACAATTAAGAGAAAAGGAAAATAAGAAAAGAAAATGTGTACTCTACACGGTGGTGCACCACTGTGTGTCGAATGGTGTTCGTCCGGTAGGAATAGAGAACATGAGCCGAATGCCCTCAAGTGAAGGTCAAAACCACTCGAACGGTTGAACATTAAACGTAAAAACTGAGATAACAAGGGCTGCATGTATGTGCCTCAGAGAGATAATAGCCGTGAATTCACAAACTCGACGAAGGCACATGTATGCGTGAGAGTTCAAAAATCGGGCCTCGAGGCCGTCAATGACATAAGCAACTCCTCTTTTGGTCAACGCATGAAACAATTTTCGGCACTAGCCATATGTAGTAACCTACAAATTGCAAAATCCAGCAACAACACAAAAATTGGCATGCCCGGCAAGACGTGCCTATCATGCACAAGTCCAACTCCAATCACCCACCACGACTACTCCGGCAAGAGTAGTGACCAAAAATCGACACAAATGGAAATGCAAAGATAGGTAGAGTCGACATACCATGGAAAATGCCGAGAAAATGGTCGCGGAATTTTGAAAATAGAAAAAGATGAAGTAGGGAGCTCTGGTCGCCGGAAAATAAATCAAGCATGGAGAAGTGATGGTAAGGACTAACCGGAAGCTCGGTGGGTGCTCATTCGCCAGAAAAAAATGATCGCTGGAAAAGTTCATCGGATTTGGCGACGATGGCCAGAAAAGGTGCGGCCCAGCGAGAGGAGTCCGGAAGTGCCTTCGGATTTTGATAACTCCAAGTGAGTCACCGGCAATTTGGATTTGAAGGTTGAAGTAGATGTGTATATCTAGAGCTATTGGCCAGAGCTCGGAAGCCTTCCCGCTTGAATATTTGCTTGAGATTCGGATATGTTGTCGGCGGCGAAAGGAGCTTTGCGTTGATATAAAGTTCGTCACGATCGGAGAAAGTTGACCAGAAAAGGTGGCGGCCGGCGGCAGCGCACGGCGGCCGGCGGTGGCAGGTGGCCGCCAGTGCTGGCTGGTAGTCAAGGCTCAGTTGGGTTGGGCACGGGCCAGGGCAAGGCTGCGGGCTTTTAGTGCAGATGGGCTGGGCAGTGAGG